>OY748310.1:8821341-9163504 GCA_963556515.1 Nudaria mundana | reverse complement strand
TTGGCCTGAAGCCGTATTGCCGATCATTTAGTAGCGAGTGATCTTCGAGGTATCGCATGAGCTGCTTGTTGATGAGGAGCTCAAACACCTTGCAGATGACTGAGGTGAGAGCTATGGGTCGATAGTTGCCCGGATCAGACCGATCCCCTTTCTTGGGGATCGGTTGTACGTTCGCCCCCTTCCAGACCTCCGGCACGATTCCTGTGGAGTAAGACAGGCGGTACAGACGAGTTAGTACAGGAGACAACTCAGCTGCGCATTTCCGTAGTACCACCGCCGGAATGCCGTCAGGGCCACTGGGTTTCCGCGTGTCGAGTGATCGCAGCACTGCCCGTACATCGCATTGCCTGAGTACAATTTCAGGCATAGTGTAGCCACAGTTGGCGATGGCGGGGGACTGCTGGCATCGGTCGTCGACCCGGGAATTAGCCACAAAGAGGTCTGCGAGCATATCCGCTTTCTCTTGGGCTTTGTGAGCCAGTGTTCCATCTGGATAACGCAGCGGTGGCAGCGAGGGCTGACAGAAGTTAGATTGCACGGCTTTGGCCAGTTGTCAGTATCCACGGCTGCCCGTGGGATGGGACTCTTGTTTTAAGATTCATAATATAAAGATATTTGAAAAAGTTAGCCGTCTCGGCCAATGACTTGGGGTCAGGGACAATGACGTACGCAATAAAGTCATAATATTTCTTATGAATTACAATATACAAAATAAATCATTTCCTATGAATGTACACCGTGGGTACGGGTATGGGTAATAATGAGAGTTCGTTTATATAAAGTTGTATACCAAGTGTAAGAAAAAAATGCACCTGAGTTACTAATGCAATATGCCAGGAATTAATTCGTAATATCAATTCAATTTTTGGTTATGGCCTCTGTCAGGTATGTATTCGTAATATCTTTTTACTTCCATGTGAACGTTTTTGTACTGGCAACCGTTTTATTTTTTCTATTGTCATGTGTCAAAACTGTCACAGCTTGTGTCACAATAAAAAAATAACCTCTGTACAGTACATATTGCCTCTGTTTTTGAAATGAATATTGCATCATTTTAATATAATATTCTATGATCGTGACAATGAATTCTACGTCCTTTTCAATAGTATAACTATTAGAGTAACACTATCGCCATCTAAGATGGGTGCTTTAGCGACAAAGGCTTTGAGACCAATCAAATCGTTTAACATCGAGAATCGAGCTCATCGTGTAATAGCAAAAGAAAAACCGACTCCAGCCCCTAGATATCCTGATAATATTGAAGATTTGAAGAGAACGCTCGAAGCAGATCCTAACATAGGTGAGAAATTGGACAAGAAGAACGAAGGGCTCGACGATAGACTGAAAGAAGTTTATGTAATAGCTACGGGGAGGCCGGAAGATGATGTTACCCGCGAAAAGATAAGTCAAAGTACAAAGCGGCCTTTACCAATGGAACGGAAGATGCCTCCTAACTACGAGTTTGGATTTAAAGAGGTTGATAGAATACCTTATGGGAAAACAACATTGCGAGACGCCCTTAACTTCATATCTGCTCACCAAATTGACCCTGAAAAAGTGACACCGGCAGAAATTGCTTTAAAATATAAATTAAAAGAAGAAAATGTCGAGAATATACTCAAGTATTTTAGGACATTTGAAATATATTTACCTTCAACAAAGAATAGTAAAGCCACTTTTATTGGTCCGGCAATGATGAGAAAGCAACTGTACAACCAAGATGTTAAGGAATTAGACAGTGGTTATAGTAAAAATAAAGATACAGAGGTAAACAAAATCGAAGACACAAATAAATAAATAAAAATAGTTGGTATTCATTCATATTTTTAACTATACAAATTTATCCGACTCAAGCCTTCTTTAAATGAAGTATAATAGTTGTGATAACTTTTGTATAGATGAAGAACTGATATATTCAAATGGTACGAATTTTTAATTTGGGTGTAGTACAATATTGTGAGCTTTCAAGACCCACAAGACATATTAATTGCTTGGTAACACAGTCATGGTTTCTGTGGGGGTTACAAAAACAAACCATTACAAACAAATGTAGCAAGCTGAGATATCACTTCAAAAATAATAGCAATCTCCAATGTTGTGATTTTATTTATTATTGAGCGGAGCGAAGTGAAGCTCTATCTTAGACCACAAGTGTAAATCATTTGTGTGCCAACTCCTCCGAAACGGCTCGACCGATATTGACCAAATTTGGCATGCTGGTCGACATCATACCCGGGAGTGCATATCTCTGAAATCATGAAAATAGAGCATAAAAAAAAATTAAGAAAATTTGCTCCGCTCATCATTTGCAATTAGTAGCATGCATTGCATACCTCGTTTAATTTAATTATATTTGCTATATGTACGTTAATTACGATTTAGATGTAGAAAAATAAAATGTTGCATTGTTACCGGTTTGTTTTATTGGTATTTTATTCTAATTGTTTGATCAAATTGACATGAATGTCAATTTGATCAAACAATTAGATTAGAAACAATTATAAATAATTAGGTTAAGTTTGTTATCAACCTAATAATTTAAAGAATTTTTGTTTGATTTAATTAATATTTGATCTGTTTGATCAAGTTACAGCAAAGTGTATAGTGGATGTTACTGGGTATAATAACAATAAATGACTCACCCTCGCTACATCTCGAATATAATGTCCTATCCACACTCGCAATGCGTCTCCAGAGGCTCTCTCACGAATCTTGAGGTACCTACACACTAAAGATCAGATGCCTGAAGATATTGGCCTGTCAGACCTTGAAATGGCCTTATCAATTAGCTAATTGGACGATATCTGTAGGACGAAGGAGGCAGGAGTACTCTAGCCATACATAGAGTATCAGTACCTACGCGCCTGAAAAACCTCGCACTCGCGAGTCGCGTGTCCTCGTTTAGTGTGGATCGGTAGTAGTAGGTAGACTTATTTACTACTAAGTTACAATTGTATACTTTTGTTGTAATTATAGAATACATTTGGTGTCAACTGTTAACTTGCGTTGGTACTTAGTTAAAACTAAAAAGCTGTAAATAAAAATAAATGATACAATAATAAAAAAGTTAAAAATATGGCAAAAATTTGCCATATATTTTAGAGTTTTTGAAAGTTTTTTCATAAAATCTAAAAAATGTCACATGACATGAAGTTCAACATCATATTAGAGGTCTTTGACCATGCTGAGTTGATTGCAGCTGGTCTTCTGTTACCGTTCTCGATTGGACATTGACCTTGAGATCAGAGGTCAAAGGTCAACTTCATATTAGAGGTCTTTGACCATGCTGAGTTGATTGCAGCTGGTCTTGTCTCGTAACTATTACCGTTCTCGATTTGACCTTGTTTTGACCTTGACCTTGAGATCAGAGGTCAAAGGTCACGTTCATTTTGGGGGGTTTTCGACTATGCTAAGTCGATTGGCGTTTACACTGAATCTTTAGCTCTTACCGTTCTCGAGTTGAAAGTTGTTCATGGACGGACATTACTGTTGTATAAGAGATTTTCGAAATTTTTTCGAAAACTAAAAAACCCGACTGCACTTAACCAGATATTTAACTAAGCAGGTGGAACTAAATATCAATTCAAACCTAGATGCAAACTGAGTCCCGCCTGCTTATAGTTAAATATCTCGTTAAGTGCAGCCGGTTTTTTTATTACTTAATTATAATAAATAATAAAATAATAATAAATATATTAGGACAATTTATTCACGCAACGCCATCTAGTCTCAAACTAAGCAGAGCTTGTGATATGAGTACTAGATAAACTGATATAAATACTTATATACATTTTTTTTTGTAAATATATACATATTGTACATAGGAAAAACCCAGACTTCGATACAAACGTATGTGTCATCACACAAAGTTTGTCACGACCGGGAATCGAATCCGAGACTCCGGTGTCGAAAGCGGATGCACTACCGACCACGCCACCCAAGCAACAATTATTATATTTAGTTATTAAGTAGGTAATTAGTAATAATCGTAAATATAGCCTGTATTACATTCACAGCTAACTGCGAGGGCTCGTTAGGGGCCGCCTCGCTTGGTGCCAATAGAGTGGCGCCGACACCACGTATGTCGTTCAGCGTACGGTCTGACGAGCGACCCCTCGCCACGCAAGGAGACATGCTCAATAGTATCAAGGTAAGAAGTGGACGAGATGTGGCTAGCTCCTCCAAAGACTAGGACCATGGCATTGTACCAATGATATCGCAGAAAATTAACACATTTAAAATTTCCCGCGATACGAATACGGCTGTCCACGGTGGCACGAAATCTTGTGACGGTGGCTCATTCTCATGCACAATTTTTATTGAACGAATTAATTTATTTTCTCTTGAGTATTCGTCCAATAATGCTCTAGTTGGGAGTTAGGACCAACTGACTAACATGGCTGGAGAAATATAGACTTTAATCAACAGCCAACGACCACACAGTGTGTTTATTTGGTCACATGACCAAACAGTTTCCGTGATATCATTGGTTTAATAATAATAATTATGTCGATCGACTTTAGTCGCCACTGCCATGCTCTTCAGGCTGTGCATAGTTTAGCTAGCTTGTGTATGTACGGACATTTTGTCGAATTTACCAACTTCGAGTATACTTCATTTGCAGTTTGAAAGAAGATATCGCGAAGCAATGCTGACAGAGAGAGCTGGAGGTGTTGATAAAAACAGGTAACTACCGCCCAATTGCAATCACCTCCATTCTCTGCAAGGTGATGGAGCGTGTAATAAACAAACGTTTAAATAATTAATAATAATAGAAATATTAATAATAATTAATAATTAATATTAATTAATACCTCGAATATAATGACCTCCTAAGTGATCGGCAATACGGGTTTCGCCAACGCCGCTCTACTGGAGATCTTCTAGTGTATGCCACGCACATCTGGGGTGAGGCTCTTGAAAGATATGGTGAGGCACTTGCTGTGTCACTTGACATTTCGAAGGCTTTCGACAGGGTCTGGCACGAAGCCCTTATAGCCAAGCTTCCTGCTTACGGAGTTCCGGCTAGTCTTTGTGCTTGGATTTCAGATTTCCTGAGGGAACGATCTATTCGAGTGGTTGTTGACGGCTGCTCGTCTGATCTATTAGCAATTAACGCTGGGGTACCTCAGGGATCTGTTCTCTCGGCAACGTTATTCCTGCTACATATAAACGACCTGCTCAGACCCGGTATGTTTGGGTATGCGGACGATAGCACGGTTGCAGAGAGATATTTCTCCAGCGCAAAGGCAAAAAAACCGGAAATCGACGATCTTAGAGTGGCAACGGTTGAACGCACCAATTTACATTTCGGAGAGTGTGCGCAGGAATTGCATGAATTAATTCCACCAGCACCATTCCATCATCGGACATCAAGGCGTGGTCTGAGATTCCATCCGTATATGGTCGATATACCACCTCTTCGTACCTCTCGATTCGCTTCTTCTTTCATCATGCGAACCGCAAAGGAATGGAATTCCCTTCCAGCGTCATTGTTCCCCGATTCATATAATCTTGGGATTTTCAAGGCAAGAGTAAATAGGCATTATTTGAGTTTGCGTGCTTCATCTTAGACCGCATCGTTACTTAATATCAGGTAAGATTGCGGTCAAACGCACTCAAATTTATTCATAAAAAAAAAAAAAAAAAGGTAAGTATTTAGACAAGGTTAAGTAAATTGGGCAGGTGCCCAAAGTCATCCTCTGCACGCCTGACAGATGGAAGAGACTCTGGCTAGAATACTTACTTGAAGCGGGAATAGGCTCGTCCCCTATTACGTGGGACTTGGGACCAACAGTGACTGGCGAAATGTGAGCGTAATGAACGCCTCTGTCTACCCTTGCAGGGATAAAGATGTGATTGTGTTCGTTATACCTTATAGATATCACCAAAGGATTGTTATCACACGAATCACACTCTCATTATTGTTCGAATGAACGTAATTACTGGCGATTGGAAAAGAGAGACCCTGAGTTTATAATGGCAGGTTCTCCTTTCACAGACTCTACCTCTAAAAACTCACAATGTCACCGTAAAATTGTAAATACCGTCAGATTACAAGGAATCTCCTAAGAGTCAGTCTTACGCGATTCCTTGTAATCTGTAACAATAAGTGCAATTAATGGGGATTAGAAAATAGTGGTTGTGATTTTTTATAGTTTTTAGAGGTAGAGCGTTTGAGAAAAGAACCTGACAATAAATATTTATGGCCACTCTTTTCTAATCGCCAGTAATTACATTACAATCATTCCATCAATCATATGAATGTGATTCCATTCCACACACATATCATTCCAACGGTTGGTAAAACGGATTACATAGTGGTACAATCCGGGCATGACATCTCAAAATTATGAAGAACAACACCTGACCTTTCTGGTCAGTCGTAATAAATCTAGAGCCGCCTTAAAATAACTTCTGTTTCCAGTTCTACTATAAAGAAGTCTTATATTAAGACTGTTGGCTCAAGGACGAATAACGCAAACGCGAACACGTTGACCTTGAAACCGAGCAACGTGAACAAGCCTAATTTTCCAGCAAGCCCAGACAGGTTTGTACATTTATACGAGTACATACCTCTTACTGTTTTAATTTTCTTCCATTGGGAATAGGGATACATAAATACCTCATAGTCGAAGTAGCGAAAAGTATTGAGTCGATTGGTATTGACAGGACTTAAAAACGCAACGTATTTTGCTGTCAACTTTATGCGCAACGTCAAGAAAACCGTCGCGTTTTTAAACCGATGACGTGTGATTAAATACTAAGCAATCCAATTGATTTATTTTAACACGCGTTTTATTTACTCTCGTGCGAATAGGTGAACACTGATAGTGGCAGAAGTCACGTGAATGATGAAGGATGAAGTAAAAAAGAAACTATTATACCTAGTACCTAACTGAAATAAAATTCGGTCAAATATATTTCGAACTTATGATCGGGTACCATATTTTGAGGCATTGGGCAGACTACTTTTTGTTCTAATATTAAGTACCTACCTTCATAGTTGTGGGTATCGTCCAAGTAACTAGGTACCTACTTAGCTATTAGAGGTAAGGCGTCCCTATAAAGACGTACCGAGGCATATTTAAGTGTTTTCTTTGCAGCACCAGCAGAGTAGAAAGTCCGAGGCAGCAAAGTTTCTTCGGGCCATCGCGTCCAATGTCGCCTAAGGGCAGACGTAATCAACAAACTCCTAGTTTTTATTGATTCTCGATAATTGTGTCAAATTGATAGTGACTGTCTTCTGTTGAGCGTTAAGTGTTACGATTGCATGCTCTAGTTATCCAAACAGATGTCTCTAAAAAATTGTCGTAATTTGTCTAAATCTAAAAAAACAAGTTGACAATATTCTGTTACTTGGTAAGTCTATTGTCTATGCGCGGAGGTCCGATAGGGGTGAATGAATAAATCACTGTTCACACCTATCGGACGCGACGGACTCTCATTGGCTGATTTCAGATTCTACCAATGAGTTGCCTCCGATAGGTGACTTTGCGTCCCAAATTGGACTCAAAAACTGAAGTGAGCATAGGGCTAGTTCGCGCAGCCAAAAACTTCTTTATTTCAACTTTGACAAACTTTGGATAACTTGATGGTGCGATAGTAAAACATAGGACATCCTAATCATTGTCTTTTGCGCCATAGTATGCCAAAAATGGCGTAGGGATTTTCTATCAATAAAGTCCTAACCATTTTGCCAACGTAAACAAGTTTTTTTATTTACTAGCGAATGCCTGCGACTTTCATTGCTTGCGACTCTTAATTTGCCCAAATCCTTAACGCTTGTTAGGTACCTATGCAATAGAAATAAATTTTCCCCAATTAAAGGTTTTTCATTGCTACTCCTATTTTCCAAAAACATTATCTATCACTATCTATATACCCTAAATGTATATATGATTATAAATGTAAATTCGACATTGGTTACTACATCTTCTGACACACTTATCGTACCACTCTTTCTCATCAGACACTCTGCAAAGCGGACTTTGCGCGCCGCACTGAACGCAGCGCTGTCGTTTTTTTCGACGCTCATGTGAGTTGAATAGTAACAAACCGTCATAAGGTCTATTTAAAAAGCATCGCGTTTTTAAAGCGCTGACGTTTAAAAAACTCCCATGCTAAAGTTAATCAGGAAAAGTATAAGCAAACAACCTATCGTGATAAAAATTCGAAGTCATCACATTGTCCCTTAGTATGTATTCAAAGACTGAGAACTTTATAGTATTCAAATCTACCATCGTGGGATTTTGCTCTGTAAACATTTTTTTTACATGATCTGTTTTACCTGACTACTACCAGGGAGGTTAGTGTTTACAGGGAGGAGAAAGTTGCTCTTTCAGATTTCCATGACTTGATTAAAACGAGTACATTTTATTTACAATTACTTATTTGTATAAAATTCTTATTTACATTTTCTAAAATAACACTAACATTAGAAGTATACATAGTTTACAACTTACCAGTTTTTTTTACTTGGCCAAAAGTATCATTTGGCCATCTGTCTAGTAGTTTGTACCAGTTCCATTGACATTAACATTAACATTTTACACTTATGACCAATAGTATCATTAGTACTTTTTGCTGCCACTTTCACTATTATTTCACTTAAGGCCTATAACTTCACTTGATTGATTCACAAATCGCCTGCAAGTTCAGATCGATTTTCAACTTTATTGACTAAAGTCTGTACTCAACTACAACCTTATTGCCTGTTGGAACGATATTTTTATGTCTGCAGGCAGATTTCTAATGTATGGGGCCCTTTTAACAACTTTGACACTGTTGATAAGTTTGACTCTGTTGACAAGTTTGACACTATTGACAGCTGCAGCTAGCATTGACAGCCAGTGTGTCCCTGTCCAGAGCTGCGAGTCGCTAGGCGAGGCCCGGGTCGGGGGGCGGAGGCGCCATACAGTTACCGTCCGGGTAACGTTTTTTGAACGCGCCGATCAAATCCGGGTCTACTAATCTGACGCCGTCCACTTGGTTGCCGAGGGTTATCCTGTTGAAAGATATTTCAGTATACTAATCTAAAGTAGTGGCGCGGAGCTGGAAAATTAAAGCGTTGGCAACAATCATTTGGGTCTCCGTGTCGCTCTCACCGGTTGTCAAAAGTACTATTGGAATCCAAAAGTACTTGGTGGGATTGGCATTGAGACTTGAATTATTGTCACGACTTTTTAGACTGGGTATATATAAGGATGAAAAGGGCATATTCGGGTATAAAAGAAAAATGTGGGTATATACTCACATTTTCATCCAAATAATAAAAGCTAATGATAAAAAAATTGTTTTAAAGGCAAGTTTATGCCATTGTTTCGTGTAGATCTGATAAAAAAAATGGCCACTATCCCGGAACACACATACTTACAGACAGACGGAAGCAAAATTATCCTGTAAAGTCTCTAAATGTAAACACTTCGCTTGCTCAGTCAAAATAAACCAATATAAAACAAACAAATTATCCAATCTCAGGAAGTACTGGGCTCCAACTGAAATATACCTGTATCTTTTGTTATTTATTTATCGGAGAAGGCTATATCCCATCACGTTACGACATATAGAAACGGAGTAGTAGTAAATAAAAATAATGTAAGTTTATTTAGAAAAGAGTATCAGGATCTTTTCTCGAAAACTTTCCCTATAATAAGTGAATACGTGATACGAGAACGTTGCGGTGTATCAGAAGATGTAGTGAGTAAGATAGAAAAAGAGATGCTTAGATGGTTCGGGCACGTAGAAAGGATGTATAAAAGAAGATTGCCGAAACAGATACATAAGGCGGGCGTGAATGGACAGGCAGGTAAGGGTCGACTTAGGCGAACGTACTTCGACCAAATCGGAGATGTTTTGACCAAAGGCCAGGTCAAGAGTACCCATAACCGGAGAGCGTACATGAAGATAGTTATGAAAGTGGAAGAAGCGAAAGAAGTATGCCAGGATCGCAGCAAGTGAAATTCCATAGTCTCTGCCTACCTTCATGGGAAAGAGGCGTGACCATATGTATGTATAATAAGTGAAGTGGACGTTATAAACACGTCTGTCTACCCCTTAGAGCAGGGGTTCCCAAACTTATTTTGTCTACTGCCCACTTTGATAATAAAGTATTTTTTAGCGCCTCCATTTTTTCACCTACTTAAAACCATGTCCGTTTAGATTGAGGAGCCACATTTCGTATATTAATGAAATTTATATAGGTATTTAGTAGTAAGTTTAAAAATTTTGTAGCCTCAATCCTCGAATTTGTAGTATAATACTTTAAAAGTTATAAGAACATAAAGGTGGCTCCTCAATCTAAACGTTTAGATTGAGGAGCCTCGTCAGAACTAGGAAAATCATGGATGAATATTTACCAAAATTAGGTATGATTTAGTAGCATTTGCGAGTATTTAGTAGACAAAATCTGAGTTTTGTAGTATTAAAATTGAAAAAGTTATCATACATTATATGTGGCTCCTCAGACCATTACTTACGAGTGGTCATTTTTCATAGAAGGAGTCGTACAATTAATGCGCAATTTCTTGGTCATTTAGTAGTATGTATTTTAGTTTTGTAGGATAAGATTCAGTAATTAATTATGAGTGGATTAGGAGATATGGCACATTTTAACTGGCTCCTCAATCCAGACGTTCCACATAATGAATAATTGACTGTAGCTACCTGAGATCACAACAGAATCAAAAACTAGATACACTAACATTTAGTATAAATGTCTACTAAATACACATGTACACAACAACATTGTATCACTTGGTATTTAAAAGCCAAATTACTTTTAGATATTCCTTAAGAATTTGCTATTAAGGGTGACCATGTTATATGAATGAAAACAGGATGAATGATTTTAGAAATTTATTTTATCTAATCTCAGGTCGAAAAGTACGAATTATGATTTCAAAATTGTATGATATAAAGTCTATGGTTATGAGACAGTAATATAAAAAGTAAAAATATCAACTAAGTTTACCTGACTTTGTTAAACAATATTAAATAATCAACAATTCATTACAGTAGTACTTATATTATTAATTATTACACACATATATATTTATAGGCAGCATGTATTTTTAATTCCGTGGCCCAAGGCCGCGGCCGCTCTTTCGTCCGTTGCCGAGCGTCTTTGGTGCACACGCAGAAGATATTTCCAGTGGCGCCCGGCGTATAGGCAGGATGTGAAGAATATTACCTATATATTTCCAGGCATCTCTATCATCAATATAATCTTTATTAGAATAATACGCTTTCATTAGATACTTTTTTATAGTTGTTTTTATAAATATAAATATATTAGGACAATTCACACAACGCCATCTAGCCTCGAACTAAGCTGAGCTTGTGATATCAGTACTAGATAAACTGATATAAATACTTGGATACATTTTTTTTGTAAATACATACATAGGAGGTGAACGGTGGTAAATAAGCGATTATTATACATAGGAAACACCCAGACTTCGGTACAAACGTGTGTCATCATACAAAGTTTATCCCGACCGGGAATGGAACCCGAGACTCCCGCGTCGAGGGCGGATGCACTACCGACCACACCACCGTAGTAGTCTGTCAGTTTTAAATTTGTATGTTTGTATTTATGTATGGATGATCATAAAATATCATCTAAGCCCATCGAATCTAATCACAGGAACTGAAATCGTCGCAATACATTTCCTTATACACGGTGATTTTATGGTCGTTTTGAACCCAGTATCGGAGTTACTCTGAATAATATTACGGAACCCTTTTTTAATGTCAAAATTGTTGTACTGGTAATAAATAGCTCGATCTAGAAATCTAAAGATTTGATGAAGTTGGTATTGCTTATTTTAGCTAAGTGGTCAGAGCATTCAAGAGTTCGAGTCCTGGCGATGACATTTAAGTTTTTGTGATTTAAGTATACTTGCCTATACTTAACAGTAGTAGAAGAACTTATTGCTTTCAAATACAGAAATATAATAAAAAAAAAGTTGCCTATTTCCGTTAACCTTCTCACTCGTTTGAGTTGATTATTAGTATCGTACCGATACTACCGAAAAATTCCGTCTAATGTACAAACGCCCAATGACTTCACTGTCCGTCCGTCTGTCTTGGGCTCATGAACCGTGATAGTTAGAAAGTTTAAATTTTAATAGACTCACACTTGGCCTTATTTTTATATATAAATATTAATAATATTTCTGGACTAATATATTCATGGACACCCTACGAAATAATTTGTAGGGAAATTATAGAATAGCTAATAAGTTCGTAAATATGTACTTTTTTATGGCAGAATTATAACGGGCATTTAGTATAAATTTATACTAAATATTGATGTGTTTGTTACAAATTTCGTTACAGGTATAAGTAGATTAGAGGCAAATATATTTTTTTAAGCGTCTCAATTGAGGAGCCATTTAAAATGTGCCATAACTCCTAATCCACTCATAATTAATTACTGAATCTTATCCTACAAAACTAAAATACTTACTACTAAATGACCAAGAAATTGCGCATTAATTGTATGACTCCTTCTATGAAATATGACGACTCGTAAGCAATGGTCTGAGGAGCCACATATAATGTATGATAACTTTTTTAATTTTAATACTACAAAACTCAGATTTTGTCTACTGACTAATCTCGAATGCTACTAAATCATACCTAATTTTGGTAAATATTCATCCATGATTTTCCTAGTTATGACAAGGCTCCTCAATCTAAACATTTAGATTGAGGAGCCACCTTTATGTTCTTATAACTTTTGAAGTATTATACTACAAATTCGAGGATTGAGGCTACAAAATTTTTAAACTTACTACTAAATACCTATATAAATTTCATTAAGAAACGAAATGTGGCTCCTCAATCTAAACGGACATCTTAAAAACCACTATAACTTCAAATGTAGAGTGCGCCCTGGTAAGCGCTGGCGTCCACTAGCGACACCGACGATTCTTATTAATCTTGGTGAATACAAGACATTTTTGAAAAAAATTTCTTTAAGAATACTAGACACAGGAATTTGCAATTTTTTGAGATGTATGTTGTGTATTTTATTACCAAGAAGTAACCAAACTTTGGATTATTGTCCTAAAGTGGCGACATTTGACAATACTTCAAAGTTTTTCTGGGTCTTACCGCCCCCCCTTTAGGCCTACAGCGCCCACAAGGGGGCGTTATCGCCCACTTTGGGAAACGCTGCCTTAGAGCATAAAGAAGTGTTTTTTATAGTATTATTGTGTAAATTAAACTCACCAGTTAGGTTGAACGTTATGCGGTCGTCCAAATAGTTCTATTTTCCTGGTTCCCGGACTGAGACGCTCTGGAACATAATAATTGATATGAAACTTGAGTAGTTCGTTGAAGTTACCGAAGGTTACAGTACTTGTCCCCGGAAGCAGAGTGTGTCCGAGACGCTCAGGACTTTAATTGGCTGTGCCACAGCGGCTGGCACGTAAGATTTTGTTGCTTTTCATCAACATTTCATTGCAAGGCAACGGGTTTCAAATTTAGTTTTCAAAATTATAATATAGCTGCTTAATTTTTACTGCACATTACATTGAAAAGACGTCAAAAACGAGATTTCAGACGAATTACTGCATACAATTTTAAATTAATTCTATTTCTTTTCTTTTTTTTTTTTATTTGTTTATTATTATTACATTTATACATTTTACAGCCAATAAATTTATCCTGTAAACCTACATAGGTTTGTGTAGGATAAACTGTTCTGTTCTCGTTAACTTCTTCACAAAGGCAGGTAGTTTGGCAATTTGGCAAGCAATACCCTTATTCGATAAATCTCAATACACAAACGAACATATAACTTACCAATAATGCCATAGATCTCGTCAGGTTTGTGCGAGGTGGCTCTGACTTCGGCCACGATGACGTCACAGTCGAGACCCCTGTTCAAGTTGTCTGGATTACCTTTCATACCCACCTACAATATAACGATTATTCAATTCTATACACTTTATTGTACACAACATGGAGAACATACAAAAAGGAGATATTACTTAAGAAGAGTACAAATGGCGGCCTTATCGCTAAAAGCGATCTCGTCCAGACAACCTTTATAAAATTGTATGTTCATTAAAAGTGTATTTACTGGCGGAATCCAGAACGACATGAGGTTTTTGGACCAAGCAAGGGAAGTGTTTTCAAGATTGGACAATTTTGATTCGGGAAAAAAAGTAATTGGGTTCCGTACTGAAAGGGTAAAACGGAACCCTATTACTGAGACTTCGCTGTCCGTCTGTCTGTCACCGGGCTGTATCACATGAACCGTGATACCCCTTATTCGCATAATATCAGATTCGCAAAATGTGAGATTCTCAAAATAGCAGATTCGCAATATAGCCGAAGTACAATGCAGACAAAAAGCGATAAATTATTACTTTTTACTAACTGAACCCACGACTTCGCTTCCTGAGAACCTCCTATTCTGTTATGATCGCCTGGTACTTTTTCAGAATAATGAGTTCAAACATTCAATTGGGAAAGTTGTATATTATTGTTACGAGCCGGGGTTCTAGGGAATTAAAATGCCGATACTTTGTGGCCTACATGAATAAAGATATTTTGATTTTTGATTTTATTTCATTACTTCTTTTCTTATACATTCTTGTTATTAAAAAATGTTTATCAATACTTTTCGTGCTACGGAGGACACGTTAAAAGCGCTTCGGCCGCCATCGTAACTACAGGTTCGTAACCAGTTGAGAACGAGGAAAAAATGATCCGTGTTCGTTTTACGTTTTACATTTTTATTTTGATTGCATTAATATACTTAATACAACAATATGACTTGCTTATATATCGGTAACCGGGTATTACCTCTCCACCCATCAATGGACTGGTCGTGGAAAATTTCCCGTGGTACTACTTCAATGTTTTGGTTTTATAACCCTTTAAAATATTATTTTATGACTTTATATTATGGTCAGTCTCTCTAATCTTGAAGGCACTCATGTTGTTATGTATTCCTGGTACATTTGAGGTTTGTGTCTTTTATAATGGACACTCATTTTCATCTGTACTCGGTGCACCTGTTGACACATTTAAATAAACTAAAGGGATCGAGATTCGAATGCGATTTCGAGAGTGCTCATGTAGTTCTGTAGTCCTAATATTTTATTCAAAGAATCAAAGAATCCACAACAGCTCTGTCTACCTCATCAAAGCATAAAACAGAAGAATCTAGGACATTTTTTAAAGTACGATCAAAGGTGAACGGTTTCTCAACAAAACTTGTTCGAACACATTTTGAATAAACCAAACTGAGCGAGATAACTGTTGGCGAGTGCTCTTTTGTAGTTCTGTACTCCTAGTACTTTTGTTGTTTGTGTATCTTATTGACTGAGGGAGCGAATCGACCGAAGTCTCCGTTTCAACTTGCAGACTGGGGAGAATTTCTTTCGTCTGTACCTCTACATGTCTACATCTACGGGTTCCTTCAGATCATGTTTGCGGCCGTATTTATCAACCGATTTTCATGAAACTTTACACACACACTCCTTGCTTACAATGAATAACATATGAATGATATTTTTTGGATTGGATGAAAAATGAAAGGGTAATAAAGAAAATTGAAAAATTAATGTTCTAAACAAAGCTCCCGAAGTCTACGGTCTGTCAAGAATGCAATCCGTAACCATAGCAACCCATATAAATAAAAAAATCAAAAGTCATGCAAATAAATACAATTTAAGAATAAACAAAGCCGCTCCCGAAGTCTACGGTTCACAGAACCACTAGTAATAGAGAGTTAAGGGACCCAAGCGGCTCTGGTAAGATATATCCATAGTGCCCTACTAAGCACATGATACATTTTTTTTTGTCCCGATGAAAAATAAAGAAATGTGTGAACAGGGTGCACGGAGCACAGATGAAAATGATTGTCCATTATAAAAGACACAAACCTCAAATGTACCAGGAATACATAACAACATAAGAGCTTTCAAGATTTTAAATTCAGTGAAAACCGATTGAATGTTTGAACTCATTATTCTGAAAAAGTACCAGGCGATCATAAAAATAAAACAATTTAAAATTAAAATAATTTTAGTAATTAATATTTTATAAAGCTAGCTATATATATTATATATATAATATAAATATTATTTTTCAACTTAAGTGTACAATTTAAGCTATATTGCGAATCTGCTATTTTGAGAATCTCATATTTTGCTTATCTGATATTATGCGAATAAGGGTGTGATACTGTCTTACACAGTTGAAATTTTTTTCGATACATAATGTATTTCTGTTGCCGCTGTAACAACAAATACGTAAAACCAGAACATTATATATAGAAATGGGGAATGTCCCCCTTATCTCTCGAGAACTGCTTATACTCTGGTTGGCCCCTCTATGGATAGTCCTCGATCTGGAAGCAAGTCAAAAAATCGAAAATTTGACCTAGCCCTAAGGGGTCAAAAGTTATAGACCAAAACCTATGGCGTGGTGTGGCGCGAAGCACCGCGCAAGACACCGTACTAATAATAAATATTTAAGGAGGCTCCTATACAACAAACGTGATTTTTTTGCCGTTTTGGTACAGAACCATTTGACTCGCACTTAGCTGGCTTTTATTGACTCACCAAGCAATGTTCCTTCCCATGGTTAAGCCAGTGTCCGGTCCGTCCTGTCCTGATGATCCTCTGCAGCTGATTGGTCTTCACCCATATCAGTTCGTCTACTCGCTCGTACCCCCACAACTTGAGACACTCTCGACCCAGCTCCATAGCTCTGAAACATTGATGTGTATGAAATAAAAATCATATTATATTTATTGATATATGTCGCAAATTAACACATGAAGATGATATATTGCTTCTGTATTTACTGCCAGATTAGCAAGGCAATAGGTAGAACTTGTCAGAAAGAACCTGGCAATAACACTCTCGGCCACTCTTTTCTAATAGCCTAAAATGTTATGGTGATTCCAATTCAGTTCTCATCGCATCTGCGAGAAATTAATTGAAATAGCTTTTAAGTTCTCAATTCCTACAGTAACACATTTAGCTATCTTCCTAATGAGAGTCCAGCTAAAATTGGTCCAGTCATTTGAGAGATAATTTTATTTTTGAAAAAATTTATTAAAATTTTGATGTCTTGATTTGACTGTAGAGACTTTACTTAGTGGTATGTAACATCTGTCCTGACTGTTGGAAATTTGACTCAAATTATAGAGTAGTAATTAGAGATTAAGAGTGGATTTTCGATAGTACTTAAACAGCAGACATATGCTTAAGCTATAACGTGGAATTAACTAAATTACTATCAAAGTCATCATCATTCACCGAGCCTTTTCCCAACTCAGTTGGGGTCGGCTTTCCAGTCTAACTGCGATTCGGCTGAACTTAGATATTTTCCGTGAAGCGACTGCCATCTGACCTCCACAACCCCTGGGCGATATCGAAGTTCTGTAGTTAGACCGCGAGGATTTTTAAGGGCTACCCCTAACGACTGCCATAGATGTTCGTATGACAACCGGGACCGACGGCTTAACGTGCTCTCCGAGGCACGGAGGGGTCTCAGTGTCTTACGAAATGGTCACCCATCCTAAGACCGGCCTGACTAGATGTTGCTTAACCTTTGCAATGTATTAATATTTTCGGTTACCACTAGACCACGACCCCCTCAAAGTGTGGTTAAATTACTATCAAAGTGTGGTTGGGTAATGCACCTCTGCCTACCACTACGAGCTAATTACCTGCCAGTGACCCACAAGAATATCAGCCCGCTATCCTGCAGTTGCGGCACTCCGAGACACCTCATCTCGTCGTCGGACATGGTGCCGTACGGTAACTCCATGTGGATGTCCCACGGTGGGTCCGCCATTATCACTGCGAACTTACCTAACGGCATATACAAAAAGAATGTTCATTAAATGAAAACTACCGGGCCAAACTATGTTTCATTTGAATGGGACCAAATAGCAACTATTCCGCATCAAACTAAAGAAATCTCAGCGTAACACAACAACAAACAAAAAAAAACAATTCAATAAACTTTCTCCTGAAGTCGGTTAAAAAGAATAATACTACAATTCAAATTCAGATACGATGGGTAGGGGGACGTTTGCAATTTTATGTTCGGGGAGCACGCATTCGCACTGTTATAAACTGAGTCGTCGTCAGTGGTGAATGTTCCATACATTCGCCACTGTATCTATGGTTATGGATTTGACCCTAATTGATTGACCCTAAAATAATATTGTGTGTTGTAATATTAATATTGACCCTAAAAAATGTCGAATGCGTCCAAAACGATTATTTCAAAATTAAATTTCGCGCGCTTAGGGTCAATCACCTACCGACGAAACGCTCCTCTATTTATGCGTTGTGTGTGGTACTGTACTGACTGGTACTCTGTACGGTGTTGAGCGCGCGGATGCCATCTCGCTCGCACAAGTTGTAAGTAGACGCAATGCATGCCCGTTATAATCGGGCTTGCATTTTCTCTTTCACATCTATGTATATTTTCGCTTGCATACCACAACACTTAGTAGGTTGTTATAGCAAAATCTATGGATCATAAGCCTGGTTTTTGCTCTGAAGTTCATCGCACATCGGTTGCGTGGCGACCTATGCTATGTTCGCGTTTGTTTACTTCAGTTTCGCGTAGTATTGCTTTTTAGAGTGGGTGATTATTTCAAAATTGTTTTTTATTGTTTAAAAGTTGTGAATTAGTTTATTTGAGTGTTCAATATGGAAGAAATTGTGCCTTGTGATGATTTGAGGTGCTGTAACGTTTTATTAAAAGACCAAAGGGTAAAATCATTAAGTTTTGATCAGAGAAAGTCGTTAGTTGTTTCTCCTAAACCAACGCCAGATTTGTGTATTTATAAAGTAAGTAAAACTCACTTGTCACGCCAATTTGCTGAAGAAATTTCAAAACACAATCAGCAAGTTGACCAAAACCGTAGTATTTTTCAAAGACTTGTAGACGTATTTTGTCATTTAGCGCAACAGGAATTGCCTTTTAGAGGACATGACGAGTCCAAAGATTCATTAAATAGAGGTAGGTAACTTTTTAGAATTAGTTTCATTATTATCGAAATATGATAGCGTTTTGGAAAAGCATATTATTATGCAACATCAACAGAGCGACAAACCCGGGCCGAGTTATTTATCATTTACAATTCAAAACGATATTATTCACTCTGTAGCCGATATAATGAAAAACTCCGGACGTTAGCCAGCCACCGCGAACAATTAGGTATGCCTGTAGTGATAATAGCGCTAGAAATCAAATAGAAAAAATCTGTTGTAATTTAACTTTGATTTTTAACCGACCTCAAAAATGGAGGTTCTCAATTCGACTGCTTTTAACTTTGATTTGTAACCGACCTCAAAAATGGAGGAGGTTCTCATTTTGACTGCTTTTAACTTTGATTTTTAACCGACCTCAAAAATGGAGGAGGTTCTCAATTCGACTGCTTTATTTTTTTATGTTTGTTACCTCATATATCGGGCATGCAGTCCTCAGCTTATGAAGCTTCGCACCTGGTCGTCGTGTTATAAAACACGTCAAACATTTAGACAAAACAGACTTGAAATTACCGGAACGGGAGCAAGTTGAAATGGGACCACTCGGGAAGCAGAAGCATTCATTTAAGAAAATATGAAAGAGCGTCAGACGCTTTAAAAAAATGCTCCCCGAACACGGTCATGTCAGTAGGCACGTTTTAGCGGTAGTTATAATAGTTACCTCAATATATCCGCGTAAAAGACCCTAAAATATTTCTAAAACTTACCCAAGAATGTCATATCGAGATATCTGAGATCACATTGTATCCACTGCGGCGGTGTGAGGGTTAAAACGCCGTCCGGTTTTGATACCACACTTGATCCTAATGAAAGAAACGAATATTAGTTAGACAAACAGTAAGATATCTGATAGAAGCTGGCACATATTGCAGGGAAGGTGCTTGAGGCAATCTGAAAGCTATTTTCCAACCCTTATAATTTCAAACACATGAAAATATATTATTTGTTTTTTCCACATAGGAAGAGTTCGGTGACGTTAGCCCTATGTTCGGAGAGCACAATCGCACCGCAGCTGGCTTAAGCTTGCAATATGACGTCATCGAAACATTTGAAGCATCTAATAACATCACGCGCTTTCAAAAAATGTGCCCCGAACACCGCTTTGGTATTTGACGTTACTTATGTTATGAATTAGCTACACTATGCTCGTCACACCGCGTTTACCGTTCCATTTTTTAAATTCCTGATGGTGTCGGAGTGTCTATGGTTATGGAATCTCCAAGTTCCTTACCATTGTGGGTGTCTTTGGGCGTGAGTTCGGCGGACTTAGCAGCAGTCACATTTGGATCTGTATTATCCACTTCATAGTGGACGTACCTGTAAAAATATAATGTGTCTAAATCTACACTAATATTCGCATTGTTAGTACAAAAAAAGGAGGAGGTTCTCAATTCGATGTAGGTATGTTTTATTTTTATGTTTGTTAACGGCGTACGCTCGTACAATATAAATTGTAACACAATGTAAACAAATCTACCTGAGTTTCTTGCTGGTATCTTCTCAGGAGAACCAACTTACCGAACCAGCGAAAAGAATCATTTACAAATGGTTATTTATGTACTTAATTTAGTATTTTTATAATATTGCTTGACATAAAATTGTAAAATTTTGACTTTCATATGTGTGATGCTTAGATCAAAAATACTATAGATATTGGATTCAATCCAAATACAACGCGGAATCTTGGCACTCGAATCCTATATAGGTAATTATTACAAATACCATCTATAAAATAAACAAGATTGTACATTGATGGTTGACATAGAAATAATTCGTAATAAATAAAACAAAAGCATCAATCAATGTACAGCGCCATTGTCGCATCCCTCGAGAGTCAGCAAGCGGAATAGGAACTCTACGGATTCCATGCGCTAAGGTTATAAAAGGAATGAGCCGAAATTGCATATAAAACTTTAAATACGATGAGAAAGATAAACTTAAATTCACATTGTTTTAATTACGTATAAATAAATGTATAAAATAAACTATATAGATAAAAGATTACAAAAACGCTAGTACGAAATAAAGTCAACAATTATATTTTCACACACAACCTGTAACTCGAAAAATAATCAATCAAATAAATTTATAGGTAGGTATTTCAAAATACGATACTTATGAAATATTAGAAAATACTAGGTGGTATTATGAAGTCTATTTAATTTGGTCACTCATTTGGTATTAAAAATACAAAGTATTTAAGCATTATCAATATAATATCTCCTTTACTTGTAAAATATTTGGCGCGGATTAAATAAATAAAATTAAATAAATAAAAAATAACTTATTTATTTAATCCTTTTTTAGTGACATAAATAACGTCTTTTTTAAAATGCTTTGAATAAACAACAGTAAAATTATTAGGTTTAAACATTTCATCTTCTCTTTCACGTGCTATACTTAATACGCCTCCATTTTTCTTGTCTTATTGCATTATGGGGAAAACTTAAAACAAAATAAGATATATTCAAAAAATATATCATACAGTAATCAAAAATTTTAAATAAATAAATGACTGATGAGAATGAGACTTGTTCTAACATTGCGGTGTGAAGTTGCGCGCTTGCTCGGTGTGAAGTTGAAGTGAGTGAGAACTCACTAGTTTCGGGTGCAAAGGGGCTCTACCAACATCTATAGGGCCCCAGCGACCTCACCTGCTAGTGGCGCACCTGCTGATAAACGGACGAGGCTCGTTAATTTACGGTACCTATGGAGTGGCTTCGGCCCCTACGTGGGTACCAGGTGGTACAACAGTGTTGGTCCGGGGGGGTACCACCGTGCAGCTGTGCTAAAGCCCCCCAAGTAACCCAGCCCAGGCTGGGTTGCGTTAGGGGTTCAGCAGCTGCACCGCCGGGCCCGGGGCGATGTATGGTGCAGCAGGCATGGGACCAGTGGGGGCGAAACGGAGTCTAGTGTGGGTGGTGTGGGTCGATTCGCCGGCCAGGGAGACCCTTAGCAACGGAGTTGCCGCGGCCGCCCGCAACACAGTCATGGGGCCCGCCTGGGGCCAACCACCCCAGGAGGCTGCCCCACATGTTGCGCATAATCCTGATGTGGGATCGCCGCTCCGGGTGGTAACCGGTGTGGGGTAGCGGCGGCCTTGCATCAGGGGGGTTTGGGAGCCCTTCCGTCCGGCGGGTCGGCTCCGACCTAACCACACGGTTCTAGACAAAGCTAGCCCCTACGCTTTGTCACTTACTGCTGCACCAAATGTCGCCCTGTCTTCACGCTTCTTCTTCAAAATCTACAATGGCAGTGCAACAAAAAAGAAATAAACGTTACACAGCGGCCCTAGGAAACCCCACAACTTCACATTTCGAGGTGGAGTTCACTAACGTCCGTGGACTCCATGCGAACCTCGATACCGTCCACCACCACCTTGAGACGGCACGGCCCGCTGTGATGTTCCTCACGGAGACACAAATACGCCGCCCTGACGACACGTCTTACCTGTGTTACCCCGGCTATGTCATCGAGGAACAATTTCGAGACAAAGCCGGGGTGTGCGTGTTCGTTAGGGCGGATGTTTGCTGCCGCCGGTTGCGCTGCCTAGAGAACCCCTCCAATTCCGTCCTTTGGCTGCACGTAGACCATGGCTCTATGAGCCAGATCTACGTGTGCGTCTACCGATCCCACACAGGGGATTCTGAGACAACAAAGCTCTTCCAGTACCTCAGCGAGACGGCTGATGAAGCGCAGGTGCGGTTCCCGAACGCTGACCTAGTGTTTCTGGGGGACTTCAATGGCCATCACATTGAATGGCTGGGGTCCCTCAAGACTGATCATGCGGGTAGAGCCGCCCATGCGTTCGCTCTCTCCCACGGTCTGACCCAGATGGTATGCGGGATCACCCGGATACCAGACAGGTCAGATCACGCGCCCGCTCTGCTGGATCTACTGCTGACGAGTCGCCCAGCCCAGTACAGAGTTTCGGTAGGAGCCCCACTGGGTAGTTCCAACCACTGTGTTGTTCACGCTGGCATGAAGGTGTCACCTCCTGCACGTCCTGTGCAAACGTCACGACGACTATGGCACTACTCGTCAGCGGATTGCGACGGTCTACGCGATTATTTTGCGTCCGTCCCCTGGAGCCAGCGCTGCTTTGTAGGAAAGGCTCCTTCGGATAGTGCTTCTGCTATTGCTGGCGAGATCAGTTTAGGGATGGATTATTACATCCCTTTCACTGATGTCGCCAGTATCCGCAGAGCCCGTCCCTGGTTCGGGAGAGATTGTGCCAAAGCTGTTCGACAAAAACAGTCGGCATATCGCGCCTGGATCAGGGCCCGGGCTGTGCGCGACCCAAACGTGGGCCACCTCAAAGCAGCGTACAACCGGGCCACAAAGTCGAGTAAGAGGGCCTTTAAGAGAGCGGATGCCCAGCGCGTCGCGCGGCTTGGTCAGGAGCTCACTTCCCATCCCACGGGCAGCCGTGGATTCTGGCAACTGGCCAAAGCCGTGCAATCTAACTTTTGTCAGCCCTCGCTGCCACCGCTGCGTTACCCAGATGGAACACTGGCTCACAAAGCCCAAGAGAAAGCGGATATGCTCGCAGACCTCTTTGCGGCTAATTCCCGGGTCGACGACCGTGGCCTGCAGCCCCCCGCCATCGCCAACTGTGGCCACACAATGCCTGATATTGTTATCAGGCAATGTGATGTACGGGCAGTGCTGCGGTCACTCGACACGCGGAAAGCCAGTGGCCCTGACGGCATTCCGGCGGTGGTGCTACGAAAATGTGCAGCTGAGTTGTCTCCAGTATTAACGCGTCTGTACCGCCTGTCATACTCTTCAGGGCTCGTGCCGGAGGTCTGGAAGGAGGCGAACGTACAACCGATCCCCAAGAAAGGGGATCGGTCCGATCCAGGCAACTATCGACCCATAGCTGTCACCTCAGTCATTTGCAAGGTGCTTGAGCTCCTTATAAATAAGCAGCTCATGCAATTCCTAGAGGATCACTCGCTAATCAATGATCGACAATACGGCTTCAGGCCAAAGCGATCAACGGGTGATCTTCTGGCATTCGTAACGCATGTCTGGGGTGGGGCTATGGAAAGGCACGGCGAGTCCTTAGCTATTAGCCTGGACATCGCCAAAGCCTTCGATAGGGTCTGGCATGCTTCGCTCCTTTCCAAGCTTCCGGCATATGGTCTACCTCCTCAACTGTGCAGCTGGATTGCCAGCTTTTTAAACGAGCGCCGAGTGCGGGTCCTCTGCGATGGCCAGGCTTCTCGCTTCTTGCAAGTGAATGCCGGGGTACCGCAGGGGTCCGTACTATCACCAACTCTCTTTCTTCTGCATATCAATGATATGCTATCCCTCGGGAACATTCATTGCTATGCAGATGACAGCACACTGCACGGGAGTTACTCGGTTCGTCCGACGGCGGGGCGATCTGAGATTGAGGAGGAGAGACGACGACTCGTGGCTGATCTCGACCGTAACCTCGACAGTATCTCTCAATGGGGTACCGAGAACCTGGTCGAGTTCAATGCCCGCAAAACACAGGCGTGTGCATTTACTGCGAAGAAATCCCCTTTCCTTCCCCTACCCTCTCTTCAGAATGCATTATTACCAATGAAGGACAACCTTGATATCCTTGGCATAGACGTTCGTCGAGAGCTCAATAATAAAAACTACATCGAAAGATGTATAGGGCTAGCTTCGCGGAAACTAGGAATACTGAATAAGGTAAAGAGATTCTTTACACCGGACCAGAGGTGTCTGCTGTACAAGACGCAGATTAGACCCTGCGTCGAATACTGCTCTCACCTCTGGGACGGCTCCGCGAAGTATCTGCTGGACGCTCTCGACGCTATGCAGCGACGGGCTATCCGTATTATTGGTTGTCCGGAGGTAACGGGAAGCCTTGAGCCGCTAGCTCAGCGCCGAACAATAGCTTCCTTGGCCGCATTCTACCGTATTTACCACGGCGAGTGTTCTGAAGAGCTCTTCAATCTGATCCCACCCTCTTCCTTCCGATCCCGAACAACTCGTGCCGGGCAGAGATGCCACCCCCACACAGTGGATAGCATGTTCGCGAGAACCGAACGTTTTAAACGTTCGTTTCTCTGCCGAACGATAGTGGCCTGGAACGCCCTGCCTGTGCACGTGTTTCCTCCCACATATAATCCTGGGTTCTTTAAGCGGAGCGTGAAGAGGCACATCAGTAGGTCGTCAAGTTGAGGGCCACTCTCAATAGTAATGTGTGCTGTGAGAGTGGCCCACAATCGCTAGACGTCGTCACGACTTACCACCAGGCGGGCGGCGTCAATTTGGCGAACCAAATATAAAAAAAAAAAAAAAAAAAAAGTTAAAAATAACCATAATATTCTTAAGCAGTGCATTATTGCACATGAAAAGCAATTAACAATGTGAAATGATTTTTACTTGTCGAAAGTATGACACTCCATCCTCTTTTTTCACTCTAAAAGAGTAGTTTTTTGCAATTTTTAATGTCATCGTGAAACGTCTTACTACCAGCGCGGTCGCAAAGCGACTGAAGCGCTAAGTGTGCAATTTTCGATAGTGGACCGAGTTGAAGTGGTGCCGTTTTTAAAGCACTGATCTAGGTATTTTTGATCTAAGGTGTGATGTGCCTAAACGGAATAAACAAAATTGATTCTTTGATAACTTTCTTTCTAAGGCCCCTTCTACGTCCACTGCCGCGTGTCTCTGTTACGCCCCCGGAGTTATTTCCAGTGGCTATGTTTGTTACCTAACTTTGGACTGGATCAACCAATTTTGATAATTATCTTTTTAATTAAAAGTTGGTGCACCCCGTGTATTCCCATTTCAGTTTGGTACCATTCCAAAAATAATCGAAGTCGTTGAAATGTTCTAGATTTCGATCCATTTAGGAACCTATTAGGCCCCACTAGCACGCCCGCTGGGCGTTAAGCGCTGAAAAAACCGTCGCGTTATAAAACCGCTGACATTTGAACAAATACTCTTTGATTACGCGTTTTTTAAACTCTCGTGCGAAAGGGGACATAGGCTTAGTGAGACTAACTTGCAGCTATCCATATGGAAGCAGGTGTTGAGGAAGGAGCAGTCGCCGAGCGCCTCGTCGGTGTGCGCCTGGATGATCTTGCGGAAGTGCAGCTTGCGGCAGCGCGGGGGCGGCGGGGCGGCGCGGGCGCACTCGCCGCGGGTGCCGTGCGGACAGAACTCCATTACTTGTGCGCCTGGGTCAGAGCATATTTATTTGAAACTAATGGAGGCCCGCAGCTTCAACCACGTGGAATAGTTTTTTACAAAAACACATTCCCGTCGTAGTCTTTAGCTATCGGCCAGTGTAAAACTTGTCGTTAAAATAGGTCCAGCCAACTATTACAAACAGACACTTAAATTTTTCTTATCTGTAGGTATAGATTTAAATGTATTATGTCTGATTAAGCTACCGCCATTCAAGCGCCAGCACTAGGACTACACCATACACTGACAAAACGACTCTCTAAAGACACTAGTGTGTCTTAAAATATAGTTTATGATGAGTCTGCAAAAGATTTTGCTTCTTCGGGTTGCATCTACGAGGTCTCTTGGACTTCCTCCAGCTCTATGAACATGGCAGTGTCGAACTAAACCCAATAGACTTATTCAACCATCGATATTGATAAAAAATTGATAAAGAAGTTGAGAAGAACAAACAAACGTCTTTTATAACACATACCTCCTTGACTCTTAAATTTGTCAGCCAGTGACTTCTCCTTCGCAGTTGGTTTACTCAAGAGATCCATTATTTCTTCGCCGACACGCTTTACGGCCTTCTCTCTACTCGAAGGCATCGCCAGTAAAGACTGTTGAGAAAAGCAAATTCTAAGTAATTCTAAAACTTCCACGATTTCGAGTCCTGAGTCAGGGCGCATTGCGGATTACGGAGCGTAGATCGGACGGCATCTCTACGGCCATATTTGTATGAGAGTTAAAAAAACGCGGGATAAAAACAGAATGCAAATGCCTAGTATTTGTTCACACGTCAGCGGTTTTAGAACGCGACGGTTTTTTTTCAGCGCAATTAAAAACGCTGGACGTTGAACGTTAAATTCAATTCCACAATCAACACCCAGGTGGCGTTAAAAAAACGTAGGACTCCGTAGGTGGTCACGGGTTTTAGGCTTTTTCAATTATGAGAACTGAGTGACGTGACTGTGTACGTCCTGACGTGCGTGTGAATATGTTAACCTCACCATGAGATCAGTGTCATTCTTAGTAGTTTTCTTCTCGTCAGTGGATGTTTTCGCTACCTTTGCAGTAGTATTATCTTCTTTAGAGCTTTCACCTGTAAAAATTACAATAATATAAGTTTATCATGTAGTTATCGACGGACTTCATATTATTTTTTCCAACAACCAACCATTGCTGTACAGCGGGTATGCCCACGAATAAGAGTGTAAGCAGGCACTTAAATAAAACCTACTTTTTGATAAGAATTCAGCTTAAACTTACCTTTTCTCTTGAGTGTCGATTCAGCTTTAGAAGATTGTTCTTCCATAAGTGCTGCAAGTACGGCTCCCAGTCTCACCGTCTCAGCACTGACTACCTCAATGCTAGCATCTGTTGTGCTTTCTGTCCGTTCTTTGATACTGTTAACAAAATATTCATCATCATCAGCCAATTAGTCTTTTTGGACATTCTCACACTAGGGCATCTAGCCCAAACTAAGCTATAAGCTTATAGCAATAAAAGTTTTGAAACTTACATAATAAGTTTTTGTGTGGCAAACTTCTGCAGCAGACTAGCAACTATTCCGGCATCCACATCGCCCAGACCTGGCAATAGGGCACAGGCCGTAGCAGGCAGTTGCAACTGCATGTCTGACAGTACTTGTAACAACCTCACTTCCAAAGAGGCTGATGGTACAGGCAATTTTGGTTTTTCTTGTGCTGTAATATAAAGGAATTCATTTTAGGAAAGTGTATATATACAATAACTAACAAAAGAACAACTATCCGAATAAAAAAAACTAGTTATCCCGACAAACGTTGTAACGCCTCAAAAAAAAAAAATATATATATTTCATGCAAATGTATGTAAATTGAAAAACGCGACCGACGGACAGACAGGCAGACAAATTGTCGTATTAAATATTTAGATATTAGCAAAATTGGTCCCAACATTTATATGTAATGCTTTAAACAAGGGTCATCAAGGGAACATCCGTATGAGGAGCGCTTGGTACTTCTGCAGCTCACTCCACTAAAAAGTCGTAGAGAGTGTGGAGATCTAATGGAGACATTTAAGATCTTGAATGGTCATTATGACATTGAAGGTTTTGACAGACTATTTTTACAGAATGAGAACACTCATCTAAGAGGCCACCATCTAAGGTTGTGGACTTGTTTGTCACACAACAATACACATAAGCACTTCCTAATCAACAGAATTGTTAGCCTGTGGAACAAACTTCCTCATGAAGTGACATCTGCAGAAAACGTAAATTAGTTCAAGAATAGGCTTGATATATATCTAAGCTCCAATAAAAAATAGTGAAGAGCAGCAGGATACAGGCTCTACCAGTTGATTAAACTGCTGCCTGATTTCAATAGTAATAATAGTAGTAAAGCATAGTTAATTGTAAAAATATGTTGTTTATAGTAAACTGCGGCTTTACCCGCTTGACAAATTATGTACACAAAAACCGCATAGAAATCCGTAGCATCATTTTAAAGGTCTAAGCATACATAGGAACGGAAGCGTCTTTGTTTTAAACTATGTTATGATGATAATGTAAAAAAATATCAGACTAAACTTTTTCTGGCAGATTTTGTTGTGATGAATTCTATTCCCCACAATCTTTTTACCTCTTATCAAAGAATTATAGCCGTTAACAAGACTAGACTAAAGACTATTTTATGTTTTGTATAATTTACCATCATTTTTTTTAGATGCAGGGCTGGCAACAGAACGTTCTTTCCCGCCTCCCGGAGAGCCTTCGGACTTTTCACTACTAACCAAACTCGCGCTAGTACTTAGTATAATCTGTCGTTCTTTCTTCCGTTTCTCTAACTTCTCCCGTAGACTATTCCGTTTGCTCTTAACAGCTTGTATTTCTTCCCAAGCGTCGGACATTGTTGGTTATAGATATATTATACAGTATAAACTATAGATTGATATGAAAATAACAGCCGGCAGCGGCGGCGTTCAAGTAAACATAATTGACCTTCACATGAATGTTAAACACAATGTATATAGTGAGTACTCCTAGTCTTCATGATGATAATATTATATAGGTAATATAAATCCTCATCGTTCATGTATCAGTTCTTTGAAGAAAAAACGGCAGAAAGAAGCGAAGCCGGACTCCGGCCCAGAATAGAAGCAAAATTGTTGACTGTGATGACTGACTGATCAGTCAAGAGTGTCAACTGTCACAGCTGTCACTGTCAAAGGAAAGTCAAAGTTGGCAAGACGTTTTGACAACCTGTTCGGTCTATTTCATTCGTACAACTAGCGACGACGTTGGCCTCCTCTTTCATCATTCACCGAGCCTTTTCCCAACTTAGTTGGGGTCGGCTTTCCAGTCTAACTGCGATTCAGCTGAACTTCGATATTTTCCGTAAAGCGACTGCCATCTGACCTCCACAACCCATGGGCGATATTGAAGTTCTGTAGTTAGACCGGTCGGATTTTTCAACTACCCCTAACGACTGCCATAGATTTCGTATGACAACCGGGACCAATGGCTTAACGTGCTCTCCGAGGCACGGAGGGGTCTCAGTATCTTAAGAAATGGTCACCCATCCTAAGACCGGTCTGACTAGATGTGGCTTAACCCTAAAAAAACTCCTCTTTGGCCTCCTCTTTGTCTATGTCAATTGATAAGAATAAAATACAAAAAAGAAAGGGAACACTGAATGTAAGCCGATGAAAACAAAAAAACGAAAATAGCATTTCCGACTGTTCGTGATTGTGAAGCAGTGATCCGAATGGGCTACCATGGAATGGAAGATGAGAAACCTTTATAGAAGCCCTTTGTTGTTGGACACCAAAAACTACAATATAAGTTTTTTATGTAGCAACTAGTGGTCCCGGCGAACTTCGTACCACCTGAAATTTTGCTTATGAACCTTCCCTGAACCTCCACGAATATTTTAAGACCCAAATTAGCCAAATCGGTCCAGCCGTTCACGCGTGATGTCGTGACCAAGCGAAATAGGGATTCATTTTTATATATAGAGATGGGAGGGGCTCCCATGCACACTACTATCCTTCCGATAATGATTATTATTTTCTTATTTTTTGTTTCTGGTTTCAGAGTATTTTTTCACACTGAAGGCCTAATTGACAATTGACACTGTCTATGTATCTTTGACATAGTATATTCCAATAAATATTATATTATTTATAAATACATAATTACATATACAAAATGTTATATACTCCTGCTGAACTACGTACGCATTCCCAAAAAGTATGTAGGTTATACAAAACGGCCATGCGACTTATGGAATCCTACTACGTGGCAAGGTGGGTACAGCCTTGGTGTAATAGATGTAGTAGTCCACGAAGAGCAGAGAGTAAAAAAACTATAAATTTTTCATTCGTTACCACGTCTTGGTTCAGTTACTTATTGTACTATAAATAACTTCTTGATTGGATTTTAGATGGGTAACCCGTTATCATCAAGTTATACTAAGAAATGAGTTTGATAAACATAAATGTATTTCGGACCCCAAAGAACAACGTCGCTTACTGCGGGTGGGACAAAATGAAGTGTTCATGAAGCAAAATCCTTTAATGTCCGCTAAATGTAAGTTCCCACAATAATTATCCTGCCATCATGTATATAAATTGATTTTCAGGGTTCCGTAGTTCAAGTCCTGGAACCCTTAGGCTCTGTGTACACGACGCACGACGATACAAACTAGACCCGCTCCGCAAGTTTTTTTATATACCTACGAATCGTCTCTCATAATAGCATGAAAGTAATAGTCCGATCTCTAAGTCTGATAATGTAATGATTGTTTTCAGTTGCCAAGTCATATGGATTATGCGCTGGTGTCGCCCCTGAACGTGTGGTCGAATCCCCAGACTGGGTACTTGATTATTGGCATCCTTTAGAAAAAGCACACTATCCTGATTACTTTAGACGTCGCGAACAACGGAAATGTGAATACATTCAACTATGGCATAAAGGCGTTATTTATTAGGGAGGTGATGGATGACAATGCAAGGTGATGATGACTTCAATGTCACTCATAATAATAACTCTCACGTATAATACCCGTACCCTTGAGAAAATTAAAAAGAATACAATAAGTATTTGTTATTAGCCTCCTGTTTGGTTATAATTTGTAGAAAATTATAAAACTTGATTTGAACTATTAATTGAAGACTTTTATTGAAGGTTCTACCAACATCTTCAAGGCCGTCATCCTCACCTGCACTGTGCAACTGGTGCACCTGCTAACATACAGACGAGGCTCTGGCGAAAATAAATACTCCCCTAATACAGAGAACGAACGCGGGCGTAATAAGTGTGCGTGTGTATTATTTATTGAAAAACATATGTTTGTCATACGCCGCGTTCATAGGTGTGAATCGGAAGAGGCTTGTGTCCCAAATTTCAAAAATTGATTAAATCTGTAGTTTTGTCACAAAAATGTATTATTTTATTTAAAACAATCATTTCGATACCGTGCGGAAGAAAGGTCGTAAAAGCCACTTTTGGCGAAAATGACAACAATGCAGTCTTGTTCAGAATTACGCGCTCTATCGATCTGTTTATTTAAAGTTTCAAAAAGTTAATAAAAATGTCTTTTACACCCCAGTACTTTTTACATCCTAAACATTTTTTTTCTGTCTTAAATCCATTTTAAGTTTATCTTTTTAGTAATTTGGGCGTATCACTAATTTTAACACTTTGGCTGTACATTAAATGTCATAATCAACTGGCTTTTACGCCGTTTTGACTTCGCTAAAAGTACAATTATTCCATTTACACCATGTTTACGCTACTAGCTTCTTAATTGCTTGCGAATGTTTTACTACATTTCCAATATACCCGTAGGAGTATTGCGATAAAAGATATCTTATATCTTATTGTAGACTATACTCATTTTTTTTAATTCCTCGAGATCGCGACCCCTCCCATGTCCATTGCTGTGGGCGTCTCCGGTGACTCCAGAAGGTATTTCCGGTGGCGCCCGGCGGACTTTGGCCAGCTGTGTGGCCTCTTCGGGGGTTTGATCGGAATGAAAATCCCGCGTCGTTGGGGTTGGGTTTTATCCCACGTCGGTGAGTGAATCTGTTTACTTGCTGTGGGGCAAAGGCCCCGCAGCACGTAACCCTTCTAGCCTGCTTCTGTAAGGACGGCGGGTGGCTATCCCGCCGTCCTCAGGCCCCGATCATGGAGGTTGATGGTCCTGGGCGTAGATGGGTCTGCGGCGCCCTGGCCGCTGACTGCGAAACTCAGCGGGAAGGGTACGCTCCTTTTCCGTCTCGGCCACCTCCTTCGCGAGCATGACTTACTCGCAGAAGAACACGGCCGCGTTCCACCTACTCGCGCTGGAGACCATGGTTTCCAGCGAAAGGATATCCACGCCCAGACCCACTACGAGGTCCCGGCGCTGACTCGCCCACGCTGAGCACTCCACCAACGTGTGGAGTGTGGTGTCGTGGTCGGAAACCTCGCAGTGTTGACACCGGGGTGTGAGCTCACGATGGATGCGAAACAGATAGCTACCGAAGCATCCATGCCCGGTAACGATCTGCGTCGCACGATACGTGTGGTCACCATGCCGCCTCTGCAGCCACTCGTTCATGATCGGTCTCACCGCCGCGATGACGGTAGTTACCCACTTTGGTTGCTCAAGTCGCACCCTCCAAGTCTACATGAGATCCTGGCGGAGTTGGGACCGCTGCTGGCCCTCGATTTCTCGAGTCGCAGGCCTGTGGTCCCTCCTCAGCGCCTCTTTGTGCCATTGAAACAATGACGCAAGGGCTCTCGCTTCCAGGTCCCGGCTAAGAGACATGCAGCCTCTCCGGAGATCGTGCGGTACCCCCGTATGGTTTTGACGGCCAAGGTTCGCAAAGGTTTGTTTAACAGAGCCGCGTTCACCCTGACTGCCAATCTATCCGCCCATACGGAAGCCCCGTATAAGGCCATACTCCGCACGATCCCCGAGACTATACTCTTACTAAAGAGTAACAAACATCCATACATCCTTGGAAACTTTCAGATTTATAATATTCGGGCTAAATAAATCACTTATGGTATTAGTTAAAGCTCTATTATTATTTTAAATTTAGTTAACGTAGTTATTTAAGCCCATAAATAACTTCAGTAAAGTAATATAAATGTAAGTAGTTATGCCCTTGCTCCAATACAAAAAATTTATTTTATAGGGCGTATCCACTACTTTTTCATAATTATTACGTCGTAACTACAAGCTTACTTTTAAATTACACAGTTAATTTGAATTATGCGTTTTTTTGCTTTAAAATACATTAAACCACATATTTTGCACTATTCTATATGATTTTAAGTCTAAAATTGAAAAAGTTATAATAGATTTTTATTTTATTTTTTTCGTTTTTTGCTTCTCCTGAAAAGTTTGTAATTTGGCTTCTACGACCTTTCTTCCCCACGGTATCGATTTACATAGTTTATTTTGCGATCTAAAAAATGTATTTAAATTGGTAACGAAAACGCTCCAATCTGTCATGGCACCTTGGGTGATGTCACACGTTGCGAAACAAATCAAAATGGTGTTTGACGAAGCTATCCTGAACAAAAAACGAACGAAGTTCGCTGCAGCGATTAAGCCATAAATTAGTCGTCTAATCGTAATATAAATATTCAAGCGCAAGATCGCTTATTAGTTATAGTTTTTTCACGACCAAAAGGTCAAAAGCGCCGTGAATATTATGGCGCTTACGCGTTTCCTTCAACGTTTTCCAAGAACATGTCACTTGTAAGGATTATACACTATACACTGGACACGCATAGCTTTTTACCTACGACGGAACGGAGATGGTATATGCGTTTGGGGTGAGAGGATGTTTGTGCAAATACATGTTGCCATTTTTCTCCAAAACTACTGGTCGGATTTTGATGCAGTTTTTAGTTATGGGTTCAGGTTTGATTGGTGCATGTTCTTAGATAAATGTTACGATGACAACTCACCAGGCGGTGCTGCAGCGAACATTATTTGTGAAAAGCAATGTTGCCAATTTTCTCAAAAAGTACTAGTCCGATTTTGATGCAGTTTTCAGTTATGGGTTTGAGTTAGATTGGTACAGGTTTGTAGATAGATGTTACGGTGACAACTCATCAGGGGGCGCTACAGCTAACATTATTTGTGATGAAAATCAATTTTGATGCGGCTTTTTTTAGGAATGGATTTGTAGTTGATTAGTGAGGGATCTTAAATAGGTATAACGACAACAACTTACTAGAAGACGCTACATATCTATGCTCTTTAAGAAGTTTAAAATAAAAATAAAAATTAACAATTTTGAAAAAACGACGCTTTAAGTATCGGTATTTTTCTAGAACCTAACGTAATTTTAGGCTAATATTTTTTATCCCAGGATTGTTCCCCTGGGAATTCGTAATCCGATAACTTCTACACAGGCGTCCGCTAGTAACTACTTTATCTTAATGGAAATAATCTTCCCATGGATGGGAATTGGGAACCACATAACTATTCGAGCGGGTGTTACTGCACGCGTTCGCTAGTATTTTAGATTAATTTTAACAAGAAAACGATCGAATAACCACTACTGATGATCCACAACATTTTGGAATGACGTATGATAAATGATAGACCAATCAAAAGCTATTTTATTCTGACGCATTAAGGTTCAATATTGGTCTCAACAAAAAATCATCGCTGGTTTACCGCATCGCATCGATTCATTGGTTCGAGTTTTAAAATTGGACATCATCTCATTATTAAATTATTATTATCGAATATTTTAAAGAAAATTGTAAAGTATTAGGTAGGTCATAGTGTTTATTCGATCGTTTTCTTGTTAAAATTAATCTAAAATACTAGCGAACGCCTGCGGTCACACCCGCTCGAATAGTTATGTGGTTCCCAATTCCCATGGGAAGATTATTTCCATTAAGATAAAGTAGTTACTAGCGGACGCCCGTGTGGAAGTTTTTTTTTATATTTTTTTTTAATATTTAGTTCGACAAATTGACGCCACCCGCCTGATGGTAAGCTGAGGCGACGTCTGGTGATTGTGGGCAACTCTCACAGTACACAGGAATACTATAGAGAGTGACCCTCAACTTGACGACCCAGTAATGTGCCTATTCACGCTTCGCTTAAAGAACCCAGGGTTATATGTTGGAGGAAACACGTGCGCGGGCAGGGCGTTCCAAGCCACCATCGTTCGGCAGAGAAACGAACGTTTAAAACGCTCAGTTCTCGCGAAGACGGTTTCCACGGTACGAGAGTGACATCTCTGCCCGGCACGCGTTGTTCGGGATCGGAAGGGAGAGGGTGGGATCAGATTGAAGAGCTCTTCAGAACACTCACCGTGGTAAATACGGTAGAACGCGGCCAAGGAAGCAATTGTTCGGCGCTGGGCTAGCGGCTCAAGGCTTCCCGTTACCTCCGGACAATCTATAATGCGAAAAGCGCGTCGCTGCATAGCGTCGAGTGCGTCCAGCAAATACTTCGCCGAGCCGTCCCAGAGGTGAGAGCAGTATTCGACGCAGGGTCTAATCTGCGTTTTGTACAGCAGACACCTCTGGTGCGGTGTAAAGAATCGCTTTACCTTGTTCAGTATTCCTAGTTTCCGCGAAGCTAGCCCAATACATCTCTCAATGTATTTAGTGTTATTGAGCACTCGACGTACGTCTATGCCAAGGATGTCTAGATTATCCTTCATTGGTAATGTTGCATTCTGAAGAGTGGGTAGGGGAAGGAAAGGGGATTTTTTCGCTGTAAATGCACACGCCTGTGTTTTGCGGGCATTGAACTCGACCAAGTTCTCGGCACCCCATTGGGAGATACTGTCGAGATCAGCCACGAGCCGTCGTCTCTCCTCCTCAATCTCAGATCGCCCCGCCGTCGTACGAACCGAGTAACTCCCGTGCAGTGTGCTGTCATCTGCATAGCAATGAATGTTCCCGAGGGATAGCATATCATTGATATGCAGAAGAAAGAGAGTTGGTGATAGTACGGACCCCTGCGGTATTCACTTGCAAGAAGCGAGAAGCCTGGCCATCGCAGAGGACCCGCACTCGGCACTCGTTTAAAAAGCTGGCAATCCAGCTGCACAGTTGAGGAGGTAGACCATATGCCGGAAGCTTGGAAAGGAGCGAAGCATGCCAGACCCTATCGAAAGCTTTGGCGATGTCCAGGCTAATAGCCAAGGACTCGCCGTACTTTTCCATAGCCTCACCCCATACATGCGTGACGAATGCCAGGAGGTCACCCGTTGATCGTTTTGGCCTGAAGCCATATTGCCGATCATTGATTAGCGAGTGATCCTCCAGGTATCGCATGAGCTGCTTATTGATAAGGAGCTCAAGCACCTTGCAAATGATTGAGGTGACAGCTATGGGTCGATAGTTGCCTGGATCGGAGCGATCCCCTTTCTTGGGGATAGGTTGTACGTTCGCCTCTTTCCAGACCTCCGGCACGAGCCCTGTAGAGTATGACAGGCGGTACAGACGCGTTAGTGCTGGAGACAACTCAGCAGCACATTTTCGTAACACCACCGCCAGAATGCCGTCAGGGCCACAGGCTTTCCGCGTGTCGAGCGACCGCAGCACTGCCCGTACATCACATTGCCTGATAACAATATCAGGCATAGTGTGGCCACAGTTGGCGATGGCGGGGGGCTGCAGGCCACGGTCATCGACGCGGGAATTAGCCGCAAAGAGGTCTGCGAGCATGTCCGCCTTCTCTTGGGCTTTGTGAGCCAGTGATCCATCAGGAAAACGCAGTGGTGGCAGCGAGGGTTGGCAAAAATTTGACTGTACGGCTTTGGCCAGTTGCCAGTATCCACGGCTGCCCGTGGCGTGGGATGTGAGCTCCTGACCAAGCCGCGCGACGCGCTGGGTAGCCGCTCTCTTGAAGGCCCTCTTGCTGAACCTAGTGGCCCTATTGTACGCTGCTTTGAGGCGGTTCACATTCGGGTCACGTGCCGCCCGAGCCCTGACCCTGGTGCGATACGCCGACTGTTTTTTCTGGACAGCCTCGGCACATTCACGCCCGAACCAGGGGCGAGCTTTGCGGATGCTGGGGACATCAGTGAAAGGGATATAATATTCTATCCCTAGACTGATCTCGCCAGCAACGGCAGCAGCGCTATCCGAAGGCGCCTTCCCTACAAAGCAGCGTTGGCTCCACGGGACGGACGCAAAGTAATCGCGGAGACCGTCCCAGTCTGCCGACGAGTAGTGCCATAGTCGTCGAGTCATTTGCTCAGCACGAGCAGGCGGTGGCACTTGGAAGCTGGCGTGCACCACACAGTGGTCGGAAGTGCCCAGTGGGGCGCGTACCGACACACTGTACTCGGCTGGGCGACTCGTGGGGGGCTTTAGCACAGCTGCACGGTGGTACCCCCCCGGACCAACACTGTTGTACCACCTGGTATCCACGTAGGGGCCGAAGCCACCACATGGGTACCGTAATATACGAACCTCGTCCGTTAATCAGCAGGTGCGCCACTAGCAGGTGAGGTCGCTGGGGCCCGATAGATGTAAGAAGGGCCCCTTTGCACCCAAAGTTATCGGATTTCCAATTCCCAGGGGAACAATCCTGGGATAAAAAATATTAGCCTAAAATTACGTTAGGTTCTAGAAAAATACCGATACCTAAAGCCTGTCTTTGTCATTCATTACCTCTGTAACGAGTTAAGCCAGAACAAACAGACAGACCGACAAACAAAAGTTTTGAAAATTGTAATTACACCTACAATTTGTTAATTTTGAATTTCAAACAGTCAAAATAATTATTTATAAGTGTATTAATGTGGAGAAAATAATAAAACATGAATAAAACTCATATGCACTTCAACAACGAAATGGTAAAAGTACCACCTCTCAGTAGTGCGGTAAAATACTACGATACCTCATCTGTTTGACGTGTTGACCCTCAAAAATTGACGCTATAAAGAAACTAGCATGCTCAATAAGCAAACGTGTTCACACGTGCTAAAAGCACCCCCTCTTCCACCCGCGCTTGCAGGTAGCATGCTCCAAACTCGCACGACCGTCGATTTTTAAGCATGCTCGAAACTAGCATGCTTATTACTAGAAAGGTATGTACACACATGCTACTAGGTAGTAAGTGCTACTTAGTAGCATGCTTTCGGGCAATTAATAAGCATGTGTAACCGTAGTATTATTTTCTAAAAATAATAGTAATCTTTATTCTGTCTACTAATTTATAGTACTTTTTGTTGTCTATTCATTGGAAATAGTCATAAGAAACATACACCAATCCGATTTATTCTTAGTGGACACAAGCCTATGAGATTATCTGAATTCAACGGACTCAAGGTAGGCGTCCACAATTCAATATAGTCATATTGATCCGTCCCACTCCGTCCGTTCCACGGTCCACCCCGCATCTCTGGCAGTGGCAGTTGAATGAATTGACATAGGTACTGCTCTGACATGACAGACACACACCGTCCGGGCAAGTCCGCAGTCCGCACCTCTACTCAGAGGTCCGACCTGCCATCACTTTTGGCACTGGCAGTGACAGTACTGACAGTGACAGACAGATGTGCGATAAGATTTGTGTCGAGGTTACATAGGTAATTATTTATTAGTTTTTCAATTATTGTAGACTGGTGGTTCATTATAAAACTCATTGTATCAGTCGGTAATAAATTAAATTATAACTAATAAATGAACACATCATAACTTAGGCGATAAAGTACTACGAAGTTAACATAAAAGTTGCAACTAAAAATACTAAAACGAAACATGTCTGAGGAACTAATGAAGGAGATTAAAAAGCCCATGACAGATGCAGAAAGGTTAGCTTTGTGCCAGAAATTGGATAAAGAACTTGATGAGTTTATTGACGGCTTAGAACATAAGAGATATACAGAGGGATGGCCAGAAGACAGATGGGAGGTTAGTTTGAATTTTTCTTGCAATATTAAAATTTAACCCCTGCACATGCTTAAAGCATATACTCACGCCTCTTACTTCGAAGGGTTAACCAGAGGCATATTATAAGTCCACATTTATCCCCAGCAACTTTGTAGTTGTCAGAGCCTTGACTGTTAATCAAAAGGTGCACCATTTGTGACTTGGGTCTTTCAGATCTAGGTATGGCCCATGACATCTTGGTGGGACCCCTATGCACCTGTTGAGGCATTTGACTTGAAGAAAATAAGACAAATGTTGAAGTTAGATGTTTGTTTGTTGTCTTTTATTTTGCTAACCACTGAACAGATAAGAAAGAGACATTGTCATCCTGGGAATGACTTCTTTTGGGAACTGTAATTATTACAAGACAAAGTCGCTTCTGTTCTATAATTATGTCTTCTTAGATGTTTATAACTATGCAACGGATTTTGATGCGGTTTTCACCAATGGATACAGTGGTTCTCGAGGAAGGCTTTTGTGTATACTTTATAATTTGTTAAGCGGACTAAGCCGCGTGCGTCCCCTAGATATAGTAGTCTGATCATGATCATTCCTCTTTATTGACTGCCTCGGTGGTGCAGTGGTATGAGTATGCGACTGTCGTCCCTGAGGTCCCAGGTTCGATTCACGGTCGAATCAAATTATTTATGCGATCTACAAATGTTTGTTTCCGAGTTTAAGTAAGTATTTTCTAAGTATAATGTATGTATTTTGAAATGTATAAGTATGTTTATCAGTTGTGTAGATCCCATAGCACATGCTTATATTAGCTTAATTTGGGCTAGACAACGTTGTGTGAGAATGTCCAAAAATATTTATATATTATTTATTATCTTGTATGTGATTAATCATCAGCATCATGTGTGTGTGTTTTATTTGCAGGAGGAAATGGACAAACATCCTTTCTTTATGAAGACGGTACCCCAGGATGGTGAAATGTCACCGTTAGCGGAGGGTCTGGCCAATTTGAAGTATGATCCGGAAGAGAACACACCAATAGAACTCGCTAATAATTACAAAGAGGATGGAAATTTCAATTTTAAACACAAAAATTATAGGATGGCTATTTTAGGGTGAGTACTTATCTACTTGCTACTAAATAAAAATGTATAAATAAATAATTATGTTTGGATAATTATTACACACAACATCTTTATTATTTCCAATGGGGACGCCGGCAGCCAGACGGACGATCAACCCGCGACGTTTGCGAGCCATTTCGTCCATTTCCCCAACAATATCAAAATAACACATTCATTCTAGTCTCAAACTAAACAGGTTGTGTGATATCTTCTTCTTTCTATAAACAAAAATGAATCGGCGTTCGTTTGTCCCACTAAAACTCGGGAATGGCTGGACGGGTTTAGCTAATTCTGGTCATGAAATATTCGTGTAGGTTCAGGGAAGGTTTAAAGGGGAGGTACGAAGCTTGCCGGGACAACTAGTGAATAATATAGATCAACAAAAAAATACTTACTTTTTTGTTTTGTAATAAACTTTGGAAACACCCAGAATTCAGCACATCATTTGATCACACAAAGGTTGTCCTGACCGGGAATCGAACCTGAGACTCCGGCACCGTAAGTGTGTACCCTGTACACTACTACACACTGTGCCAACGAGCCAGTCAAACGAAGTAATGATGAAGAAATGAACTAAATATGAATAGATAAACAGACTTCTGTGTTGACTCACCCCTTATCTCTTCTACAACTTGGTAAAGAACAACCTTTGTAGGCTTGATCATGTCATGTGTTCCTGGGACCGGAACCCACAGGCCGCACGACAAAATCGGCACGTATTTTACATGTAGCATTATTTTTCAGTTATACAGAAGGCATTAAACAGAGATGTAACGATCCAGAAATTAATGCTAGCCTGTACAACAATAGGGCTGCGTCTCATTGGCATTTAAAAAACTACCGATCAGCTTTATTTGACAGCGAAAAAGCCTTAACTTTCAATCCAAATCATACAAAAGCACGTTTACGCGCCGCTAAATCCGCTTTAGAAGCTAATAAATACGAATCATGTATAGAACATTGTACAAAGTTATTAGAAAACCAGCCAAAAGACAAGGAGGTCACAGACCTATTGCACACAGCTAAAAAGAAAAAGTTAATAAAAGAGCGCGATCAGAGAAAAAAAGAAAAAAGAAGTTTAAAGGAGGATGAAGAAAGGGAGGTTATAATAAAAGCTATAATGAAACGTGGAATCAAAGTGTCCAAATGTGAAGATGAGGATGACATTGAACTTTCAAAATTGGAACCTTGTTTACCCGGAGCACAAGACGCTATAGTTCATATCGATGATGGTATTCTAAAATGGCCAGTACTACTCCTTTATCCAGAATATCAAATGACAGATTTTATTCGAGCTTGTCCAGAAAATGTATCATTATTGAACCAATTGGAACAACTCTTCCCAGCTCCTTGGGATAAGGAAAATAAGTACAGTTGTTCCAAAATTAATGTGTATTTCGAAGGATATGACAAAATGCCGCATGTGATTGATACTTCTAAGAATCTTAGTGATACATTGGTTACGAAATATTTTGAATTAAAAGCGGGTACACCCGCGTTTTTTGTGCTTCCACGTGGGAGTAATATTGAGCGTACTTTTTTGGAAAGTTATATTTAAGCTGAGTTATATTTATGGTATTTTATTAAGTGCAATAAATAAAGTTTTTTTACAATATCTCGCTTATAATATTGATGTCTTTTTATTACGTGTTTGGGAAAGCATTTAGGCAATGCGCCTCCCCGCTGCGAGGTCAGCGGGACGGCTTCGTGTGGGACTCCCGGCCTTTGAGATAGAAAACGAGCTGAACTACCCACTAACCCACTAAACGGTATTTCTCCTTCGCCTTAGCCGGGCCACTATATAGGCATAATCTCTTAAGCTACGGCGGCCTGTTAATCTTGGAGCACAGACTTAATTTTTTTTAGCTATCAGGCTCTCAAAGAATAATTTTGTTAAGTGCTATAATACATTTTGCTGTATAATCCAGGTTTATGCATTATTTCTAGGACATTCTGTAGAAATTGTTAATTAAAAAACAAGGTTATTTAAAATATATGTTATTAATCAATATCCTGTTCTTCAATTTCATAACCAGATTGGTGCGGGTAGTACGCGCCTTGTGGGGCAAAGCGGTCTTTCTCGCCTTCCATAGCAGAGAACGTCTGTCGAGACATGGCGCCCATCCATTGTGGGTACCAATATAGCCCTTGCTGGAAATTACAATTGTATATTTATAACAACAGAAAGTCACCGTCTATGGCCCCGAATGGGCGTTCATTCCGCCCACATGTCGCCAGACAGGTCTCATCGGACAGAATTTTCATTGGCGGATTCTCAAATGAGCCAATGAAAGTCCGCTGGGTCGTTAAAATCTCATTGGTAGATACAGGAATCGGCCAATCCGGTCTCGGTCTGTCCGATGAATGTGCACAGTGTTACACAGGCGCGAAATAATCCTTCTGCGAGCAAGTCATGCTCGCGAAGGAGGCGGCCGAGAGGGAGAGGGAGCGTACCCTCCCCGTTGAGTTTCGCAGTCAGCGGCCAGGGCGCCGCAGACTCATCTACGCCCAGGACCATCGACCTCCATGATCGGGGCCTGAGGACGACGGGATAATCACCCGCCGTCCTTACAGAAGCAGGCTAGAAGGGCTGCGTGCTGCGGGGTCTTTTTCCCACAGCATGCAACCAGATTCACTCACCGACGCGGGATAAAACCCAACCCCAACGACGCGGAATTTTCATTCCAAATAAACCCCGAAAAGGCCACACAGGTGGCCAAAGTCCGCCGGGCGCAACTGGAAATGCCTTCCAGTGTCACCAGAGACGCCTTCAGCAAAGGACATGGAAACGGCCGCGGTCTCACGGAATTAACAAAAAAACATTAAAAAAAAGGCGCGAAATAATATGTCCATGGGCGCGAGCTTGTTGTCTCCGAAGAAATAGACAGAGTCGTTTCGCAACACGTAGGTACTTCCACGCCCTAGTAGAGGGAAGAGCAAGCCCTCAATGGAACTCTAGGTACAGTTCTATCAGAAAAAGGTTGTGTATCAAGTTATATCTGGTTATACCTAGGTAGGTATTTTTAGCAATTAGTAAATTTCTGAAATTTACGTTTTTTAATTAACAACATAGAAAATCATCCAAGAACTTACCTTGTTACCTCCAGCGGCGTTGCAGGTAAACCTGTCATCGTGCAAGTCAATACTGTCCAGGTAACTCTTACCCGCTATGGACCCATAGTTGGGTGGGTACATGAACAGACAACCGTCCAGGATATCTATAAAGAAACGTTATGTAATATAATAGTGATTAGACGTTTAATAAAATTAACAAAAAAATATTTTGAAGACGCAGCATGGGCAGGCGCCACAAGATGCAGCGATGATATCGCGCGGGACACCACTCAAAACCGAATATTGTTCGTTCAAAGGCCTTATGCCCAGCAGTGGGTCTCAATTGGATGATGATGATGAAGATGAATTGGGCGATACGTAATAGGATTAATAAAAGAAGATACGAGCTTAAGTTAGTTAAAAATAAGTATTTACAAGGCACTGTGATGTTCTCCTCGTCAGTTGTGTCGGGCTTTGGTGTAGGCTCTATGTACGGCGGCACTGGGTCTATGCCTGTGCCTGGGTCGCCGGGGACCAGGAAAGGACCTGCAATATAGGTTATAGAATTACTAAAGAGCCCTTAGCCTACCGAAGTCTTGGTAAGCCTAAGTCCTCCTGGAAAGAGTACTGTGAATGGTTTGAGTCCGGCCCAAAGACTCGTTTTTGCGGTTCATATTGTAAAATATAGGTACCTACTTAGATAATAAAATTAAGTCGTTGTTTTCTACTTATAAATATAAATACAACGGTACCTACTTAAGATATATTCATTGTTTATGAACGTAAATTCCTCCGAAATGGCTTGACCGACTTTAATGAAAGTCGTGGGGAAATACAGTGGAATGTCCGAGTCTTCGATTACACACAAGGAGACACTGTGCTGCTTAGGCAACCTACGAGTGAGACACGATCGTGTAAAAAATATTCCGCGTCATTCCAGACTATTGCCACGTTGGATAGCGATAATTATTTTCTAAAAATAAAATAATATGATCATACCTCCATAATGGTTGGTGTAGTTCCATTCGCACACGTGGTGATCGCAGATAAGAGGCGAGTGGGGTTCCTTCGTGTAATATGTGTTACCGTTTGGTATAGTCTGAAATAATAGTGTAGGTATCTGATTACTTAAGGGATAGTTAAACTTAGTTCAAGTTCCACATTTATTTACTGTGGCAACAATCGCCACAGACGCAAAGTTTGACGTGACGAGTGTGCTGGTGACGTTGACGTATGACGGACATGGCAGGACAGGAAATACGTGGTAAACATGGTGAGCACGTGCTGCATTCTAGATTCTACGAGTCTCTTAGTTTGTAATTTGCAATAGTGATAGTTATTAGTCTAATTTTGTATATAGAGTATATTATTATAGTATATTATTAGAGTAATTTTGGTACTCATGGTGAGGAAAATAAAATTACCTACTGTATTAGGTATTGTAAAGTGATAGGGCTGAAGTGGTTTGTTAGTTTGATATTTTATTACGTACGGCAATATTGAGATCGTAATAATGTGAGCTGTAATTCCATAAGCGAGCTTACCAACAAATAATCGTAATGTCTATATCTGATGCCTTGTATGTTGAAGTCAAGTATGAAGGAGCCAGACGTGATGATGCATGACGCGGCCGTCAGTGGAGGCAGTTTGTACATCTCCGTGCCACACTTGACTATAGCTTTAGGCATAGTAGACACGTCACGAATCCTTTGAAGAATTTTTTTGAACGGAAACCTTTGGGAACAAAAGAGTAAGGTCATGTACATGGCAATAATTACACCGAAAACAAGCAAGAGGTAAAACAATTCCAGTAAAAAATTAAGGACATGTACGCTACATACAAAGTAATTTCTGATGGTATGGGATACTTATTATTGATCAATCTGATACCAGAAAGGTCTAAATCAGCAACATCAAGAGTAGGTAGGTACACCTGAGACTGGAAGTAGATAAGTTGCAATGGACTTGCGCTAAGCGTTTGACGGTTTGCAGTGGACATTCCTATACGTTTGCTTGATAGGTACGAAGCTCATGTTTCCAAACTACACTATTCACAGTTTCCAGAAATGGCAAATCCAAATTATTCTCAATAGCCGTCTAATACGGTCTCGTAACAATTACCCCCTGTGTTGCCAACATTGCCACCAATTTATAGGAATTTCTATGGCCACACTAGGGGTCAACTTAAACTCCCTCTTACAATAAACGATTGTGCTTCACCATTGCTTGGCCATTGAGTCCAAAATGGATGATGTCTTTTGTGTATTATGTGTTTATTCCCTCGGTAGTAAGGACAACCCGCTCAGGTACCAAACACTTCATTAAACCAAAACTAACGAAAAAAAAAAATACCTAAAAACACAAACTCCAATGTTACACTCCAATCCGTGCATATAATTGTCCGTCGGGAATGATATACTGGGATCGTCCAGAAGGTAGTACTTGTGCTCATCGTGGAAGTGAAGGAAACCCATGAAGACAAAGGAGCGGTCCTTGCAGTACGGGGCGATGCCCTTGCCCATGTTGTATATATCACTGTACAGCTCTGACACAAAGATGTATACGTTCTTGCCGCAGTAGAACTCTGGAAGTAATTATTTTATAAGGATCTGGTAGGGTCTGGTAGGGGTAGGTACCTAGTATAGTACCTGACTTCAATCATTTGGTCCAAAAATAGGTGGTCACATGGTTATCAAGGAGTTTTGAAAATTGATACTTAATATTTCCTATTTATTTGCCGTTTGCGAATTTTAATTTTACCACCATATCTTATCGTATCTTTATCACTCGCACCGCTGACGCGTTCTAAACTCCAACAGACAGGACCTATGTTTCATACATATAATATCAGCAGTCAGAGCATTTACATAAGATGGAATCAAATAATTTTACAATTGAAATCGCAAGACTAGACTTGAAGATATAATCATTTATAGCTGCAGGCAACGATATTACATATTATGGTAGATACCTACTCTTTCGCTCGAAGGCTGCAGGTGTACCTACATTACCAAAAGAGTTCGGTTTCCTCACCTTGACTCATATAAAACTCCATAGGAACAGGTCCTCCAGTATAAGTAGCCTTCCTTTCAGCAGCCACTGCGTTATGGTTCTCGTACATCGTCAACATATTGTCCAATACATCGTCTAACGTGATTAGTAGAACCTAGACAAACATAAAATACTATACATAATAAGTATAGGCAAACTAAGCATCTGAAACAAGATATTTGTGAACAATAAAACAATTTATGGAAATAATAAATCCCAAAAGCTAAAATGTCATCGGTAGATACGTAGCGCATAACAAAAGACTTGAACTATTGCTATCGTAGCACATAATCGTAGCTCCTTATACCCCGCCACGTAGCTCATAATTAAAGATTTGAACTATGGCTCTACGTAGCGCATAACTCAAGGCTTTCTGTCGTAGCATATAATCGTACCTCCCTATAACTCTATACGTAGCACTGAAGTAAAGACTTGAACTAAAGCTGTGCGTAGTTCATAACTAAAGACATGGCTATTGATATCGTAGCACCTTATACTCGTACCTATGTACTAAAGACTAAGGGTGCCTTTCGCCCAGAGATGTGTTATGTAGCTATGCTGCGAGGATGTGCTTGTGGACCAATGAAAAAGATTGGGCTACGACATGCTGTGTGGACAAATGAATATGATTGGTAGATGTCAAACGCATCCATGGCAACGTAGCATAGCAGATCTCTGGACGAAAGGCACTAAAACTATTGCTGTATAAGACATATTCTAAAGACTTTACTATTCCTGTCGTAACCCATAAATTGTAGCTTCCCGTAATCCGATGCGTTATACGTAACTGAAGACTCCAATTTAAGGTCGATTCAGACATATCAGTGAAACCTCAGTTACGTCCGACACTGTACCGGCACAGTTTAGTTTAGTATCAGTGTAACCCAGCTGGCTCGGGCCAGCTCGGCGGGATGTGTCGTGCGGTGTTCCGCAGGGGTCGGTCCTGGGACCGCTTCTGTGGAACATCGGCTACGACTGGGTGCTGCGGGGTGCGTTGCCTGAAGGCGTCGGTGTAACGTGCTACGCCGACGATACCCTCGTCACGGCGCGGGGTGCAACATATCAGGAGGCAGCACTCAAGGTCACGACGGGTGTTGCTCAAGTCGTGGGTCGGATACGGCGGCTGGGACTGGAGGTGGCTTTGCACAAGTCCGAGGTTCTGTGTTTTCACAGACCTCGGAATGGTCCACCTGAAGGTTCCAGCATAAATGTGGGGGGGCGTTAGCTTCGGCATCAAGCCCTCGATGAAGTATCTAGGGATCGTACTTGATAGCCGATGGAACTTCGGACCACATTTCCGAAGTTTGGTCCCCAAGGTGACACAGGCATCGGTCGCGAAATCGCGACTGATGCCCAACCTAAAGGGACCCAATGCTTCCTGCAGGAGACTGTACCTGGGAATCGTGCGGAGTATGGCCCTATACGGGGCTCCCGTATGGGCGGCGCGTTTGACAGCCAACAACTCCTTAATAGACCGTTGAGGACCTTGGCCGTCAAAACAATAAGGGGCTACCGTACGATCTCCGGAGAGGCTGCATGTCTCCTAGCCGGGACCCCTCCATGGGACCTGGAAGCGAGAGCCCTTGCGTCATTGTTCCAATGGCGCAAGGAGGTGCTGGAGCGGGACCACAGGCCTGCGTCTCGAGAAATCGATGACCAGCGGTCCCTACTCCGCCAGGATCTCATGGAGTCATGGAGGGTGCGACTTGAGCAACCCAAGTGGGGTACCACCATCATCGCGGCGGTGAGACCGATCATGGACGATTGGCTGCAGAGGCAGCATGGTGACCTCACGTATCGTGCGACGCAGATCGTTACCCGGCATGGATGCTTCGGTAGCTATCTGTTTCGCATCCGTCGTGAGGTCACACCGCACTCTACACGTTAGTGGAGTGCTCAGTGTGGGCGAGTCAGCGCCGGGACCTCGTAGTTGGTCTGGGCGTGGATACCCTCTCGCTGGAGACCATGCTTCAAGCCATGGTCTCCAGCGGGAGTAGGTGGAACGCGGCCGTGTTCTTCTGCGAGCAAGTCATGCTCGCGAAGGAGGCGGCCGAGAGGGAGAGGGAGCGTACCCTCCCCGCCGAGTTCCGTAGTTAGCGGCGAGGGCGCCTCAGACTCATCTACGCCCAAGACCATCGACCACCATGATCGGGGCCTGAGGACGGCGGGATCGCCACCCGTCGTCCTTACAGAAGCAGGCTAGAAGGGTTGCGTGCTGCGGGGCCTTTGCCCCATAGCACGCAACCAGATTCACTCACTGACGCGGGATAAAACCCTACCCCAACGACGCGGGATTCTCATCCCGACCCAACCCCCGCAGAGACCACTGAGGTGGTCAAAGTCCGCCGGGCGCCACTGGAAATACGTTTTGCTTGTTACCAGAGACGCCCGGCAACGGACGTTAGAGCGGCCGCGGCCTCGGGCCGCTCTAACGGAAAATATTTTGTACCGATAAATCACTGATACTGAACTGTGCCGGAGACTGATATGTGTGAATCAACCTTTAGTCACATAAACGTTGTCTGTATATGACATATATTTAATGCGTAGCCCTAGCAGATAAATGCAGAGAACTACTCCTGTCGTGGCACACGGCAGACTTTAATAACCCGAAACAATGTGTAATCCTCCAGTGGTAATAAAAAAAAATATACTAAATTTTATTAAACGAATATTACTTACCGTATTTATTCTAATTTTTTTGTGAATAATATTTCTATTAATTACCTTAAGTTCTTGTATGTGCAGTCTTGCAAATCGTCCCAAATGGTCGGTCGCTATGTGAATTCTCTCGTTTATCATATACTGTAAACGAATTTTCTTAATTATTTAAAATCAATTCTTTTGGAAATACGAAACTAAGAGTGTCAAGTTTCGCAGACTAATAATGAAAAATTAGTTCGTCAGGTTTTGTGCGTTCAGACAGACAGACTCGATAAGGGTTTTTTTTTACAGTAAAGTTCTAACTTTCTACGACTATTTTCATTGACCGAGCGACGGATTTTATTCGAAATCCATGAAACTTAGCACAAGTTATCCTTGATTTAAAAACAATTTTTGTCGTAAGCTTTTATTGATTGGGGGGAAATGGGGGGGGGGGGGGGGGAAGGCTTCCATATGTCCGACCACTAGTATTTCTATATCTATAAAATGCCTAAAAAAATTAACTACCTATTAAATCTCTATCTGATGCTGTCATTTAGCCCAGTGTTTGCCCAGTGTTTGTAGAAAGTTAAGGGATTAAGTTTTATAATATTGCTTGACATAAAATATTAAATTAAAATATAAATTCATATGTGCTCTTTATGTGCCTAAACTGAATAAACGAAATTGATTCTTTGATTCTTTGATAAGGTCTTCACCCTTAACTTTCACGTCATCGAAGAGGCTATTGTCTGGGTGTTAGATATAATACTACATAAATACCTGATCCTCAGCAGTCTTGATCCGTAACATCTCGTTCTGATAGAGCCAGAGGTTGTCAAGTTTGTCTGTGGGGTCATGGCCGTAGATCTCGAACGCGTCTATGATCATCGCCAGGGTTAGGTTCTCGTTGGGCTCCAAGCAGCATGGGTGATTGCGTATGTTGTATGGAAGCTAAATAGTATGTACTTAAGTATATAATCTTTTGGTTTACTGGTATTTGATTGATGGAATATGAATATATCACTAATAATAGCTTCATAATAATCATAATCATAGCATAGTATAAAACAAAGTCTGTCCTATCCTTTGTATGTTTAGATCTTGAAAACTATGCAATGGATTTTGATTCGGTTTTCACCAATGGATAGAGTAGTGCTCGAGTAAGGTTTTTGTGTATATAACTGGTCAAGCGGACGAAGCTGCGGGCGTCCGCTAGTAACATAGTATAAAACAAAGTCTCTGTACGTTCCTATGAGGCTTAGATCTTTAAAACTACGTGACGGATTTTGTTGCGGTTGTTAGCAATGGATAGAGTGGTTTTCGAGGAAGGTTTTTGTGTATATAATTTGTCAATCGGGCGTAGCCGTTAGTTAATAATTATATGTTATATAAACCTCTCCCTTCAGCCATGCCGTAAAACAATTTTAGAAAACAATTTTTTTTTTAATTCCGCGGCCCAATGCTGCTGCCGCTCCCACGTCCGTTGCCAGGCGCCTCTGGTACGCACGCAGAAGGTATTTCCAGTGGCGCCCGGCCCTTGAAACCCATTCCTAACTTAGATCAACCTTCTGGTAAGGGAACTGACGCCTTGTTCCAATCCAGCCTAAAACTTTAGTTCTTACGTTTTTTTTAGTTTTTGCGATTTAGGTATATTGTAAGACTAATAAGAAAACAGTTAGGTATATAATCCGAATTTACGACTTACCGTTATCTGTATAAATAGCAGACATATTGCAAACAAAACGCATGCTAGAATGCGCGCGGCCATTTTACAAGCATGGCGGACGACGAGAGCGCGTTTGAAGTTTTAATTAAATAAATTAATCAATTAAAATATATAACTATTGCCAATTTATAGTTTTTATTGAATTCGTTAACTAACAATTGTGTGACGTTTTTAACCGACATATCTGTGAGGGGTTCAATATTTTATTTATTATTTTTGTGTAAGTAAAAATTAGACACAGAGACATAAAGACAGACTTCCAATATAAATAAATTGGATAATAAACGATATACTCGTAGAACCTAGGTACTTGCATACTTTTTTTTTGTAAATACATACATATAGGTACCTACATAAAAACACCCAGAATCTGGTACAAATACTATACTGTGTCACCAAACCCAAACCTCCGGCGTCGAAAGCGAAAATAAGGCACCACGGTAACTTAACTTCGACCTCCTTCATTCGTGACGTATTTATTTTATAGAGGGTGTCCGAGCGGTCACTGCTCTTATAGAGATATTGCTAAACATCTGATCGATGCTTGTCAGGACTAAGTTGGTAAATTTTAGGGGGGGTAAAGGTTTTTTACTTAATACCCGCTCAGAGTAGGTACGAAACATCGATCCTCGTTGTTAGACTTCATAGATTATCGGTAATGATTTTCTATACATAATATATGTATAGAAAATTATTACCGATAATATATATAAATACTGTCCGGTAACGGCAGTAGGCTTGCCATCTCTTATCTGGGACCAACAAAACTACTAGAAAATATAGCAGTAAATGTACAATTTGCAAAAGGTTCAGGTAAAGAAAGAAAAAAACGTTTAACTTTAACACAGAATGACATAATACAATAGATACTAGGTAGGTACACAATTCCGTACAAAACAAAACAGAGGCAAACACAAAACGAACGAAATAAAATAAAATTGTGGAAATTGGGCACCCATACGCCAGCGCTGGTAAAGCAAGTGTGATCCCAATGCACAAATTGCCCTCTCTCAGCTTAATGCTATTGTAAAACAGCGCTGGTTTTCAGAGAGGGTAGAGGCGCTCTACGTACCCAGGCGGAGATACAGGCGTAATTAAATTACGTATCTTCTTTACATAGATAGTATCGCCAGGCCTAAAATAAAATAAATAAAATAAAATAACGTTTATTATCTTTGAAATTTTCAGAAAATTATTTAGATTCGTCAGAAGTTGGTGTGACTCTACCGAGGGTTCCAAAATGCAACGAGACTGAGAAGAGCCCTCAAGAAACTCAGCTCGGCTTTTTTCAAAATATTTCATCTTAAATCTAATACAGAGTTATTTAGAAAGGAGCAATTCGTTACGTTGTTACAACCAGGCCGCCTTGTCATCTAAGAAATCATTAATACTATAATAAGCTTTATGGCACAATTTACTTTTTATTAGTTTTTTAAATTTATTGACAGATAAATTTGCTATTTCGGTTGGCAATGTATTGTACATTCGAATAAAGTTCCCCGCAAAAGAATTACTCACTTTATGAAGCCTAAATTTAGGAACAGCCAGTTTATCCTTATTTCTTAAGTTTAGATTATGATTATCACTATTTTTCACAAATTTACTTTTGTTCTTGTGGGTATACAATAAAATTTCATAAATATACTGTGAATACACTGTAAGGATGTTAATATGCTTAAACTTATCTCTTAATGACTCCCGAGACCCCATTCCATAGATAGTCCGGATAGCCCTCTTCTGCAACACAAAGATGCATTCAATATCGGCAGCGTTACCCCACAGTAGTATGCCATATGTCATGATACTGTGGAAGTAGCTGAAGTAGACAAGACGCGCCGTTTTAATGTCTGTAAGTTGTCGGATCTTTTTGACAGCATAGGCTGCTGAACTAAGCCTGGCCGAAATTTTCCCGATATGAGGCCCCCATTGCAATTTGGAGTCTAACGTTATGCCCAGGAAGACAGTGTCATCGACCAATTCTATTATATCATCCCTAACCTTAACACTGGTTTTAACAAGTCTTACATTAGGTAAGGTGAATCTTACACATTTAGTTTTATTTTCATTTAATAATAAATTATTAGCACAAAACCAGTGGACTATCCTAGAGAGGGCAATGTTTACATCGTCAAGTTCGCGCTGTCCACGTTTAACTTTAAATATTAAAGAAGTGTCATCAGCAAACAAAACTACCTCGTGGTCGTCTCTTATGAGGTGAGGGAGATCATTAATATATACTAGAAAAAGAAAAGGTCCCAAAATTGAACCCTGCGGTACCCCCATTGCTACAGGAGAACCAGGTGACTGTTTACCATTGATCACTACTTTCTGGACCCTATCACTTAAGTAAGAATTGACGAAATTCAAGGCCGTCCCCCGGATTCCGTAATGATCAAGTTTCTTAATTAAAGTCTGGTGCTGAACGCAATCGAAGGCCTTAGATAAGTCACAGAATACACCATAAGCATCATATGACTCATCCCAGGCCCTGTATATACACTCTAATAATTTAATTCCGGCATCAGTGGTGGACCGACCATGAGTGAAACCGAATTGTTTTGTATGTAATAGTTTATTAACGTTAAAGTGATTTTGCATTTGATTAAGCATAATTTTTTCAAAAATTTTACTAAATTGGACGGAAATTGGACGGATCTGAAGTACTACCCGATTTAAACAGGGGAATTAATTTACTAGATTTCATTAAATCAGGGAACACACCACTATCAACACAATTATTAAATATTATTACTAGTTCAGGAGCAACCATTTCAATAAAAGAATTTACTAAATACACAGAGATGCCCCAGAGGTCAGCTGTTTTCTTGATATTTAAAGATTTAAAAGTTTTTAAGATAGTGTTTATGTTAACTTTACTGAATTTAAATATAACGTTACAACAAGGAACGTTTGCTTTTAACAAAGATTCTGCAATGGGGGTTGAAGAGCCTAGGGTTTTTGTCAAATCTACAGGAATTCGGGAGAAAAAATTTTCAAATTCGTTAGCGACCTCGAAGTCTGATGTAGTTATTTTACCATTTATATTAAGTTTAAAATGATTATCATTTAATTTTTGTTGACCTCTTTCCGCGTTTATAATTTTCCAAGTAGATTTAACTTTGTCTGCACTATTGAGAATTTTATCACTTATATATTTTGATTTAGCTGCTAAACAATCTGCTTTAAACTTTTTTGAATAAGTTTTAACATAATCTAGAAATTCAACTGATCTATTAAGCTGTCTTTCTGAGTATAGTTCATAAAGTTTTTGTCTACTTTTGTGTATACCCTCAGTGGCCCATTCACTGAAAGTAGGACTATCACTAATCATGATCTCCTTAGACTTGAATATGGAGTTGAACTCGTTGTAAAAAGAATCAAAAAATAATTTATACATTACATTTGGATCTAAGCCAGTGTCTAAGAATGGAATTTTATTGCAAAGTCCAACCCTCATACGTTCCAAGCGGTCACCAGTTATTGGTCTACATAATATTTTACGTTTTATAACTTTTTCTTTAGTGATTTTAAAAGATGCTATTTGCCCACAATGGTCTGAATTTAGCTTTTTTATAATACTTTTACTTTCTGGCAACATATCGCTGTATATATTATCCAGGCAAGTGGCTATTGTATTACAATATCTAGTAGGCTCCAAAAATAAGTTTGTAAGATTGTGTGATTTAAATAAATTTAAAATATTATAACTCATAGGCGTATTAACAAGTAAATCGACATTAAAATCACCACATACTATTAGGTACTTATTAGTTTTACCAAGTTTATATAGAACTTTGTCAATAAGTTCCTCAAATTCGCAAAAGGGTGAGGTTCCAGGTTTATACACGCATACTACTATGAATTGCTCCATTTCCACGCACGACAGTTCGACTTTACACTCTAGAGAAAGAGACACAATATCTTTCCGTTCTTTAAATTTAAGTTGTTTATTTAATAAAATCAAAGATCCCCCCCGTACTGTGGTCACCCTGCAGAATGCACTACCAACCCGGTGATTACTGAAATTGAACATGAGCTCATACGACTTACGCATATGTTCTGTAATACAAAAAATATCAATATTGTCTGAATTCATTAACAGTTCCAACTCTAACTCTTTGCCATGTGTTAAACAACCAATATTTTGATGCCCTATGTTGATATAATTAACATTTTTTGATTTGGTTTGATTTGGAGGGCATTTTTTAACATAATTAATATTTGTAACTAAATTTAATTCAATTAATTGACTATGTCTGCTAAAGGGTAATATTGCCTCTGTTGTCGTAGAACTTAATTTAAATTACTTGGAACAGATTCCAAAGTCTTAACACTAAATCTACATTGCTCAATAAAAGCAGTTTTGTCAGCCAAGTTCTTGGCTGAAGTGTAAAAATAATTGAATAGCAAACTTGCTATTTGTCTCTTATAATGCTTTGGTAGAAAATACCTACCTTTGTTTACATAAACAATATGTTTGTTATTGTTAAAGTTACTGTCAGAAGTTAACAAATTGTATTTATATACAGTTGTCTTAAAAACAGAATTAAAGTCAATTACATGGAATTTATTATTATATTGGCTAGTTAAATTGAGTTGTAAATTTATCTTATATCTAAGAGAATTTTCCACGTCTGGCACACCTTTTATGTATGGTAATGTAAACATTACTACATGTTCAACATTTAAGTTTTGCATTTTGTCAAAGTATAGGGATAGTTCATTTTTGTTAATTTTACCCCTGTTTGAGCAGAAAATAATTATTTTACTGTTTGAGTCAAAATTATATTCTAATATCTTTTGCATAATTTCATTTAAAGATGCACCTGGATAACAGTTATTAATAATTGAATAACAATTTGAATTAAATTGTTGTATCAGAAAAGAACTAAAATCAGTTCCAATATCATCACTAAATAAAACTAGTTTAGTATATCCAGTATGACTATTACTTTTATATGTCACTCCTATGTCACTCGTCTAACAATCGCAAAAAATACGTGACGTCAGCAACCACTGAAGTTGTAAGTCAGTAAGGGTTGTCTCTTGTTTGTGATACGGCATTGACCATAGAGTTGATATTAAGGCATTAACGTCATAATTATTGGTCAAATTATGCTGGTACTTTCCTGACAACCCTAACGTTCGAATGATGTTCTCTGTAAATAAAAGAATGTGCTTTAATTAACAAGTGCAAGTTCTGTATGTAAGTACTATTCCATATTCTGTAGTATCGCTTCTACTGTCTATTCCTATATCTTTTAAACTACGCAACGGATTATAATGCAGTTTTCAGCAGTACATACAGTTTCTCAAAAGTAGTTCTTATATTACCGACTCTACATTATAGCTCTATATTTGCGACCTGGCCCGGCTTCTTGCGGGTGCTGTGGCGATACCTAATGTGGTGCAGTGTGGGGCGATATCTTTAAAAATAAAACCAAATTGGCATAACATTTTATATTATTTAAAATACACACCTAGAAATTGTTCATTTCATCACAATACATAATATTAAGAATATTTATACTTACGATATTATTGCACTTGAATACATCTCTAAAGTATATAATTATGAGTACAAGCTTTGATATTTAAAACATACTTATTACGCATTATTGAAGCTTAGCTTACTTGTTTTTTAAGTTTATTTGTCGAACTTTGGAAGCACAAGTTTCTAAATTTAGGTGTACAGATGATGTAAGTAAAATTAAACTTTCCCAAATAAAGTTACATGACGGTCAATTTATTTTAACTTTTAGACAGATTTGTTCAACTTGTGTGGAAGTTGCAAATGTGACGTCATACTTGTATGCAAGTCTTGCATAGTGGAATAATGCTCCTAAGGTCTCTGATCAATCCAACACAACAAAGGTATGATGCATACAGACGTTCATAAATGCATATATAATACCTTTGCGTACACACGTCAATAGAATTGATAATTAACCCGTTTGTAATAAAAGTTACAGTGCAAAATGCATAATGTTAGTTAACAAAACATCTGTATACCTGAATATAGCTAATAAATATGTGGATATCACAATAATATCATCTCACATCTCATTAATACTATCTAATCTATTCAACGTGTATAATTTAGGGATCATTCTCATGGTTCCACTGGCAATTAGTTCCATAAAACGTTTTATTCAGTAGTTCCATGAGAATGGAAACTTATTCGAGCTCGTCTTACTAATTCTATTGATTCTAATTGATTCATGGAACTTGGGGAACTTGTTCTTAATATTTCTAGCTACACATATTGGACAAGAGTTTCGTTCAATATGTGTAATATTGAACAAAGCTCTTGTCTAATATATGTAGCAAGAAGTTTTAAGAAATAAAATGTTGCCCATTCACCGGTTTCGGCATTTGTAAAAATTAAGCATGTGTTATTGAGTAGGTACATCGCAAATATAAAGTTTGCAAATAAAACTTCAAGTTTATGTAGTAAATGCTAAGGAAAGGTACAAATGTTTTGTTCAATATCTATGGAACTAATTACCAGTGGTACTTGCAAGATGGATATTAATTTAGTACATGAGTCTATGTATATAATCAACAACATTTATAATTAGAAATGGAAGACATTAGATATTTTATTAATACATGTGCGGTACAACTGAATAATGTATACCACAAACTAATTAGACAGACACTCTCCAGCATAATGGAGCAATTAGACTTAGTCATTGTCCCGAATTCACGAATTCACGGTGCACGAAAGACGTATACTATTCGACTTCAGGGACGCGAACCAATAATTACTGTCACTATATGTATGTAAGCTCGACGAGAGCCTTCTCGGCCGAGGCTCTCGACGAGTGTGTACAGCCGGCATAAGGGGTCTATAACATGGAATAAGAACGTGAGAAAAGAAGACTGAACGAAGGTAGGTAGGTAGGTACATACCGCTTTATCTAACAATGATTTTTAATTGATTACCTTCTCCTTGACGTAATGTGTCAAAGCGGCTGTCAAATTGTGCCTTTAGTTATAGTCAGATCCGTGATAACATTACTAACAGGAATAACGTTGTATAATAACTTCTGATTTTATGTAAAGTCTCAATATTCTTGCTTACTATTTTTTTTATATTAGTTTTACACTTATAAAAACAACGAAAGTAAACAGACTCACAGAATAACATCAGCTTACTTTCAATCAATCATTGCTTTAAAACCAAATTTATTATGCAGCTTATGGTTACTACTTATGGTTATAAATATTGTGTAAATATATAAGTTTTTAATAATATGATGTATATTATAGTATACATGCCAAACAGGTTGTATATCATAGTTGTCAATGGAAGACTTCGTTGTTATAACATACATCAAAAACGTAATGTATATTATATTTATTTGGAAGACATTGAGTTTCAATTTACGAATATTACATTATAATATAAATACTCTAAATAATACATATATCAATTATATCTACGACAAAACCAAGTGTTGTGTTATTTTTTAAGGTAAAACATCCATACTGTTGAAAGAAAAAATCTATACAATATTTTTATGTATACAAATAGTTACCTTTATATTTTTATAGATCGTACTGTTTGAATCTTGTTAATATAAATTTAATTATTAAAAATTTTAACCTTGTCTTTTTTTATCCAGTGCTGTAGTATATTGAAATAACACACACAATGAACAAAACTTGTAGTTTTGTTCATTATGTGTAGCTATTTTGATGTTCAAAATTTCATACCTATGTCGGAATGAATATACAGCGGCACAACGACGGCTTTGGAATCGTATCCTGGTACACTACTCCAACAAAGGTTAAAAAGGCGGTACAGCCTACTTGTTGTTTCTTTTTTAATTTGTTTTACAGGAGATAAATAAAGAAATATTGTAGTGACTTTCAAAAGATTACAAATGCTTAAATTGTTTCTACAAGAATACATTAAGGGCCGCTAAACACTGTATTACGCGTAAAGTCACAAAACTATCCACCCGTGTTCTAATTGACCTAAGATATAAAAGTTACCACCTGATACAGCGGTATTTATAGAGATGTGCTCAACAGTAACAGCTAAAACCTTTAAACTATACAGGGTTAGTTTTAAGACAGGAGCCAAATTTTTATGACTAACTTACATATTTAGTTACTTTCAATTGTATTGTTTTATAATTAAATTGTTTATCAATTAAAATAAATAAATCTATGATATAATTATAATATAAGTTTTTTTTTTAATTTAAACTTTGAAATTGTTGTTCATAAAAGTCGTAAGGCGACACAAGTGCTATTTTTTATTTAAATCCGATAAAAAAACATGTAGGTACATACCCTTGGGTATTCTAACCTAATCCAAAAAAATCATGTCGGAACAAAAATACTACTAAACAATAATTGGAATCTATTAAAATCAAAGTAAACACTACGATTCGCCCATTGGCCTGTAAATAAAGATTTTTTAAGGCCACTTTAAACGCGATTTTTTTCAAAACACGTCGTAATCATAAAGTCAGCCCTTTAACTCTAGATCCTATTTTTAAATTTGGCTCCTATTTTTTCAAGTCCGCGGCCAGTGGCGCTCCTGTCTTAAAAGTATAACCCTGTATATTTTGTGATTGCGATTTCACACCGTAGCGACAAAATATGATTTACGGTATAACTCTAAAAATAGTTCAACAATGATTATCTAATACGAGTATCTAATAAGAGTTTAGAACGGCAAACCTATCTTGAAGGCTTTAATAAGAGCCGAACCAGAATCATACATACCGATAACACCAAAAAGTACACCAAGACATATAATGACGTAGTCATATATGATTTTACTACTTTCCAACTGGTTACCTTTCAGTTTAAGGTGAAAGTACGCTGGCCAGATAAAACTCAACATAGTACCTGTAAAACTGCCAATAAAACCCATCAGAATAGCAAAGTGTGGTATGAAAATCGCCATCAGAATTGTAAACATTATCACTCCCAGTCTCCAAGCTAACCCCCAGACTTTCAATTCTCCGTCAAGCGCATAAATCACTGGAAACAGCGTCTTAGGTTTACCTCTAAAAAGAGCACGCTCAAGCAAATCACAAGCTGCGTAATACGGTAGGGGATAACTCAATCCAGCTTTAACAACCAGAAAGAAATTCACAAGACCTTTGAAACCTGCAGAACGAAGATTATTCGTGATAACTTGTTGAGTATCATTCTGGAAAGTCAAAAAGCACAAATAACCAAAAATGGATTTAAACGCGGCAGCTGCAATATGGGACCAGTCCAGCATCCATTCGAATTTGGAACGATCTTCCATGTTACCTTCTAAAGTTGGTAAGAAAATCTGCGACGTGTAAGAGAAAACTATGACACCCAGACTAATTGGGAAGTTTTCGAAGTCTAGACTCCATTTTACTTGTCCCCAACCCCAGTCACTGATGTTCAAGATACAATACCCCAAAACGATTGCGTTAATGATCAAGTGACTCATGGTGCACCAGAACGACAACATACTGACGCTCTGTAAAGATTTTAAAAACGCTAGCGGAAGAAGGAATATTCCTATCAGCATCATCCAAGAACGACCATCAATAGAACCATCAGGGAAGGTACCGATCATTAAGTCTCCACATACCACAACGTAGAGAATACAAGTCATAAGTAACTCAATTATTTGAGCGATATTTACTATTCTTGCCCCGTACTTTCTGCCGAAACATTCCTTTGCAATGCTGACGTAAGAGTCGCGTACCCTGACTCGTTGACCGGTGACAGGATCGTCTTCGTAGAGGCATTCGACAAGGATCTTACCAGTGTAACAGCAAATGTGGGCGATGCCGATCATTGCAGCGATGGCCCAATAGCCTCCTTGCAGAACAGCAAACGGCAGAGATACCACGAACATACCCTGTAAAAGATGATAAAATGTCATTTATGAGGACTTCTTAAGCTAAGTTGAAGAAATGGATTCCTAAAGTTTGGAACAGAAAATAAAATGAGTTGCCGGTCAGTTACCTGAATGGCATTGGTCACATTCCATGCTGCCTGGTACTCATTGATCTTGGCACCTGGCTTCGTGCCACCTTCTTCAAAGCCACCTTCTTCGGACGAAGCATAAAAGTCAACACTTTGCATGCTTTGAGTCCTGAAAACAATTAACTATTTCAAATAGATGGAAAAAGAGTTTTGATAGTTTATGCTCATTACAAACAATCCAAATTAGCCAGTTTCATTCATAGAATATGACAAGCGTAATTTAGAGGCTCTTGACCAACCTTCAAGATTCTTGGACCTAGTGTGTATATAGTCTATGTTTTCCCATATAATCCCAGAACAGAAAACACAAAACCAAAGACTAAGGAGATTATAAAATGACACATTAGTAAAAAAAATAATAGCTCCCTAACTAAGTATAATTTATTAAGAAGGCTCTCACGCTCTCTGCACGCCTTATTGCATTTTGTTATCTAATATTAGATAAATTAAGTTTACGTGTAATAAATGATATTTTTGAATCTAACTATGTGTTTTTCAAATAAACAGTGAAACATCTACCTAGGAGCCTGTCCATCTTGTTGTGGGTACGTGTTCTGATAGCTGGTGAATGAGTCTTCAGCATGCAGAGCTCCACTCAGAAACGGATTACTCGGATTTGTTGACTGATAAGTTGGCGATGTAGTCTCATTCATAGTCGACAGCTCACAGCTTTCACCCATGTTATCTACAAAATTTATGAAACTTAGAAAATAAAACATTACATTACAAAACATACCGAATTCAGCAATTCTGTCTGTCTGAGAATGTCTAATACTCATAAGAGTCTTAGACATTTAAACACAGCACAAAATTACATAGGTATATGTCGTCCCCGTTTGTTCATGTGACTTTGAGGTGCTAAGGGGCCTTACCAGGCCTATGTCACTCGCCTAACAATCGCAAAAAATACGTGACATCAGCGACTACTTGAAGTTGAAGTCAGTAAGCTCTTGTTTGTGATACGGCATTGACCATAGTGTTGATATTGAGGCATTAACGTCATAATTATTGGTCAAATTATGCTGGTACTTTCCTGACAACTCTAATGTTCGAATTATGTTCTCTATAAACAAAAGAATGTGCTTTAATTAACGTCGAAGTGCAAGTTCTGTATGTAAGTACTATTCCCTATTCTGTGGCCTTACCAACATCTCCAGGGCCTAAGTCCTCCACATCTACACGCAGTGCACCTGCTTACAAACGGACGAGGCTCTGACGAATATACTCCCTGGACACGACAATGGAATCACCACCTATTCGCACCCTTAGGGGATAAAGATGTAATTTGTGTCTGTCTGTTATGTCACTTTGTAGGTCCCGCGCAATAGGAGGTGAGGTTTTCCAGTTTCTGGGTAATTGCCAGAAAACTAGATTGATGCAAGTATCTTTTTTTTTGCAAAAATATATACTTAGGCTAGATGACGCTGTGCAAAAAATGGCCAGGTAACGTTGACAAACATAATATATATGGTTCGAGGTTCACTCTTTCACTTTTCCTATCACATAGTGTGCGTATATACGAGTACCTATCTATTAATTTGATATAACATACGTTTAATCATTTGAACAGATATAAAATGCAATGATTTTAACTGCTATCAATAATCAGCGTAGAAAAGAATCTGACATGATGTATCGATTTTTGTAATGAGTTTTGGTCTTACCTATATTGGCGAACCTGACGTTCTGTGGAGGCCTAGGCGGTGGTCCTGGCTTCTCAGGTACCTGCTGTCTGACGGTCTGCATCGTCACATCCAGTATATTCTTCAGGGGTGGGATTTTGAACCGATTCAGATTTATCATTTTGAAATATGATTGCCACCGGTTCTATTTAGAATGTTTAAAGGGCAAACCTTGCCTTATTATTTTTAAATATTATAATACCAATAAATATATTTTTTATTAACTTTAAATTGATGTAAATGGGAAGACATCGATTTCCTACGTACTATAAGATTTCTAAAATATCAATAATTATTTTTATTATCACTAAGTTGGAAGACTTGTTTACACTAAACTATGTTAAATTCTTATTACATTATTGTTTTAAAATGATTTGGATCTGCCGAGCAGCCATTTTATTAATTTTTTGAGTTTTAAATCATCAAATTTAGCTGAATTTTGTTTGGCATTAAAAAGTAATTCACTGGTAATTGTCACTGGGTTATTTTTCGAGGTAAAACTGTTGATTAATGTTGGTTTTTACCATTTTAATGTAGTATTCTTGAGTACAATGGCTGCTCGGAAAGGTTACTAGTTCTATAAGGTAGGCGTTCTTAGTTCGGCGCAGGGATGTTGCGCGATGGAACGATCGATACATTGAATACAAGAGATTCTCACACCAACGAGATACATTGGAATTCTGATTTCATCTGCCAATATTCACGACTCATATGTTAGGATAGTGTTATTTTTTTTTTTTTAATATTATTTTATATATTTATATATATTTTTTTAAAGTTTTAATTTAATTTGGAATTTTCGTAATTTATTTATCTTTTGACGAGGCTTGGCATTCGTAAATTGCAATTAATATTGTAGGTAAAAGAAAAAGTTAGAATCTTCATTAAATATCTACTTTAAAAATAAATTTCCTAAAAGCTCAGAATTCGGCAGTTTTTTATTATTAAACTATAACTGGCTAACAATACAGTGAAAGAAATTTGTAAATTGGTACAGTAGTTTCTGAGAAATCACAGTGTGCCATACAAACTTAATTCCTCTTATTTATCCCCTTAGAGGTAGAATTTCGGAAATCCTTTCTTATCGGATACCTACGTTATACAAAGAAAACCCACTCCAAGTTTCAGATCTCTACGATCAGCGGTTTAGGCTGAACTTGATCTATCTGGAAGTAATTCAGGACAAAGCACTAGCGGACGCCTGCGGCTTCACTCGCTTAAGCCTTTCTCGCGAACCATTCTATCTATTGATGAAAACCGCATCAAAATCCGTTGAGTAGTTTTAAAGATCTAAGATTATAAGCAGTGAAGTATGCTAACTTTTTCTTATATAATTTTACAATATGAATCTCAAATATTCTAGTTTTGGGCTGGATTCGAACCAGCGACTGATCCCTTTCCAGGAAGAACGTTCTACCAACTGACCAAGACACCACTAGCACAAGCGCATCAAATTTTGTGATCACATTGTGTTAATATCGCGACTTACGGCGTCGCCAGAGCGCCATCTATCGGTAGTTGAGGAACTAACTACTATGGTTTGTTTTATTATACTATATTATGATGATGACGTAGATAACTTACCCTTAACATAGGCAGGTCAAACAACATAACAGTAATTTTCAATTAGGTAAGAATTAGCAATAAATTGGTCGTGAATTGGCCAATAAAATCCGTGTGAGTAATAAAATATTAATAGGCAATTAATGTAATTGGTTGTTACATAGTAGTTCAAATGTGACTGTAGGTCGATCGACAGTCGGCGGCATGGCCTGTCATTGCTATATGTTACTTATAATAATTGTGTTATCATGCTATTTCTTAAAGACAGTAAGTAATTATGCCTTAACTCTACATATTAAACACCTACTAGCAAATTACCGCAGGTATGTCCACGTGGTATAGTTTTCTCGTTCCCAATTCCCGTGGGAAGACTTTACCGAGGTAAGTAGTAGCCGATAGTACTCAGGGATAATGTAGCTATACATTAGGGAAAGTATTTTCAAGATCGGTGCGGTAGTTACGGAGCATATTCAGTGAAAACAAACAATCAGATCTTTTCTCTTTACAATATAGAAAGAAAGAAAGAAAAAACATTTGTTAATCCACTTTTACAAAATAAACTAACAAAAACAACGAAAACAACAACAGCCTAGTAAAAAAGGAAAATAATCATAAAAATAAAGGAAATAATAATAATATGTGGAGTAAACGGCCGTCTCTCACCGTTATGCTGTCTGCGTGGTGCAAGGCCTACAGCGCTAGTTTTCAGAGACGGCCTGATGGTAGAAACAATGACAGGAAGAAAAGGAATACTATAGAATCGAAAATATTATGGAATAAGCAAAATATTAGTTTAGAAGACCTCAAAATTACCATCAATCCTGGTCTTGGGGTTCGACTTGTCTTCGAGTGCGGTCTTGATAGCAACAAATCATTACCTATCCTGAAAAGGAACTTCTTAATACTGATGATGATGCTACATTAAACTTTGTCACCGAGACTATATTTGTTAGTGGAACTGTTCTGTAAACTCCCTTCGTGATCTTGGCACTTGCAACAGTGCCGAAAGATCAAAAACTCCAAGCAAATACCTATCTACCTAGTAATAGTAAATACATACATACATACATAAACTCAACACAACATAAGTCCGCCTAGGTCGACCCTTACTAGCTTGTCCATTCACACTCGCTTCATATATCTGTTTTGTCAGTCTCCCATCATCCATCCTATCTACATGACCGAACCATCTAAGCGTCCCTTTTTCTATCTTGGTCATTATATCTTCTGTCACACCACAACGTTCCCGTATCACGCTGTTCCTTACTTTATCCACTAACGTAATAGTAAATATGCTAAATGTTTGCTGTTTGCGATATATGACAGTCGTTACGGGTAGTAATCTGACTCGTCTCTCTAGAACTTCGATTTCTACGATTGGTTACGGAGGTCAGATGGTAATCGCTTCACGGAAAATATCAAAGTTTAGCCGCAAACCGATACCAAGTCCCAACTGGGTTTGGAAAAGCCTTAGTGGCTGATCCCGCAAAATCTAACAGCAATGATGACTATGAAAGTTAAAATACCAATAATTTTCAGTATTCTTATCTAGTAGCAAACCATCCATGCTGCTCAGAGCCAAACGAGAATCTGACTCTGGCGATGGTTATTGACGCATTTGAGATCTACGGCCACGACCCGACAGAGAAGTTGGACCACTTAGCTCATTACCAGATACAAATGATGAAGATCAAACATGCTCCTGATCAGGTAAAAAAGACATATAATCACACCCATATTTTTTAATTTTTATTTATTTATTTTTTCAGGCAACAAATAGAAAAGTTACAGGTGGTACATATCCCTGGTAGGTTGTGGTACAACACCAAAAGCCGGTAGTTTTGTGTGCTTAAAGGGGTAAGTCTTTTGCCGCCAGCGTTCGCCAGCGCGTCGTCCATTGATCGGCAGGCTTGGCTGGATAATAAGATCTTAAGATCTTATTAATCACCTCTAGGTAGTTATACTCGCGTAAAAGACTCATTTGTCTTACGTTTATAATGTGTACCTACGAAACGCGAAAGTTTCAATAAGTACTATGCACCTATTCATTATGTATTTGTAATCTACCTAGCCATATAATATTTGTCTGTATGTTTCCAGTATTACATAAACGAATTGATTCACATAGCTACTGATCATTTAGCGAGATTTGCACACATGCACATTAAGGAGTTGAAGGTTTGTATGACTTTGAAACAACTTTAATTTTACAGGTCAGGCTTAGCATTCTTTATTTTTGCGTGTTGCTATATTAATTTAAATTTTAACAATGTTTCCGAATATTTATATAGGTACCCTACCTACCTACTTATTTCAAAAAACGAATGTCGTCTGGCTGCGATCGAAACATCACTTTTATCCCTTTCAGGGAAAGGGATTAAGTACGATATTCTTTTTTTTTTTACTTTTTAAATATTGCCGGCCGCTGCTTGCATCTACTAGCTATAGGTACCTATTCTGCCAGTGGGGGCAACAATTTCGATTTATGTAAAAAAGGTTGTTAATATAATAGGTATACCTATACCTACCTACCTACCGAGGTATAGGTAACTAATCTCGAATTGCCTTTGTAGGTATTGCTGATAGCTTTAGATGATGCCATAGACAATATGCTGACGATGTATGATAATCACAACGCCATTAAAACTGAGAGAGTGGCCACGTACAATAGTATGGCGGGAGGCGCAGTCCCCGCCGAGTTTTATATGAGTCAAGGTAAAACAATTAAGTTACTGGCTAAAAATAACACGTCATAGATTGACACAAAAACATACTTCAAATTACCGGTATGGGACTAAATAATTGTCGGAATGTGTCCACTCGGGAAGCAATACCTTTCAATCAAGGAAATTTTAAAATCGTATTACCCAGTGGAAAGATATGAGGTATCAAACATAAAAAAGAAAGTACAGCGAGGTTCTCAACCTCCTTCTTTTTTTTAAGTCGGTTAAAAAGAAAAGCGTGTTTTTTCTAAATTAGCGTAAACCTAAAGTAAACGCAAAAACGATAGTCCTGGGCTGGACTGGAGACTCAAACCAGCGACTGTTCCCTTTCCAATAGAAACGCTACACCCACTGACCAAGAGACACCTCTAGCGCAATACTTGGAAACTTGCCATCAAATTATTATCAATGTGCGACTCACGGCGTCCGTACAGAGCCATCTACCAACAATCAAGGAACTAACCACTATGGTACGCTGTGCGTAATGTAGCGTAAATAACTTAACTTAATCATTAAGTTTTTTTTTTCAGAGTTCTATTGCGGGAAGAACGTATACATATTTTTATCTGAGTTGTACAGTGATATTTACGACATGGGCAAAGGGCAGAGCCCATACTGCAAGGGGAGGGTGTTCCATTTTATAGGATTCATACATTTTATGGACGAAAATAGATATTTTTTGGAGGAAGACGCAAATATCGTGTTTAGTACGGACAATTTCATCCATGGACTTGAGTGCAACAATAATATTTGTATTTATAGGTAAGGTATTGATTAGTCGGTTGAATGTTCATACATTCAACCGACTAATCTGACTGCTACTCTTAGAAGTTCCGCGTTGGATCACCGGGTCAGGTCAAATATAATGTAGGTACTATCAGGGCCGTCTTTAGGCTATTGGGGGCCCTGGGCATAGTAGGATAATGGGGCCCCTATCTTTTTTAAGTACTTAAAGTCGCATCGCCCCCTACGCTCATTGCCGATCGTCCAAGGTAGAATTCCTGTGGCACCGACGAACTTTGGCCACCTATGTGGTCTCTGTTGCGAAGTTGGGTCGGGTGTTATTACGCATCTTTGGGGTCAAATTGTATACCATTTGGCGTTAGTGAGTGAATCTGCGTGCTGCAGGGCTGGGGCCACGCGGACGTGTCTGCGTCAGGTAGCTAGCCCGCGTCCTCAAGTACCGATTATGAAGGTCGATGGTCTAGAGCGTAGATGAGCCGGCGGCCTGGCCGTCGACTTCAAAACTCAGCTGGGAGTTCCTCGCTCCCTCTCCCTCTCAGCAGTCTCCTTCGCGAGAATATCCTGCTTGCAGAAGGAGACGGCCACGTTCTACCTACTGCCACTGGAGACCATGGTTCGAAGCATGGTCTCCAGCGAGAGGGTAACCACACCCAGAACCATGACGAGGTCCCGGCGCTTATACGGCTTGATGGGTTTCGACGAATTTGGTCTCAAAGAAAAGATACCTATTTATTAAAGGAATTTATCTCCTGAGTGATATAGGGTAGGTACATAAAATGTGAGCAAAAGGTATATACGGGCTTTTTGGCGTCAAATATTTTTAAATGAAATATTTTTTATTACTTTTTTTGTGTTGTGACCATTATTCATATTTATTTATTTAATCTTAGAACACAAGTACGTAATATACCTATTATCTCCAAGATGTCACAGGATATAAAAGCTCGAATAAACTACCTATACAGGGATGCAGATTACAATTACCTATCTCAGACACTAAATTATCGTACTCAATAGCACTACATACCTAATTCAAATTATAATACAACTTTCAATAGCGAGAGCTGGTAGACATATTAAGGGAGATGTTTGAAATTTTAAAGTTTGTCGCAGGAAGTAGGGGACCTCTAACCATCGCGGGCCCTGGGCAAGTGCCCATTGTGCTCAATGGGAATGATTTGCCTGTTAAGTATATACTTCACCGCCGTCCTTACAAAGTAGGCTAGCAAGGTAGGGCAGTGCAGGGCTGAGGCTGCCCGACCCCTAAGATAAGGGATAACACCTGACCCAACCACGTGAAAGGAGCCTTTTGAGAGAGGCAGCCGCGGCCTTCACCCTCCACGTTTTGCCAGTATGTAATTCTATTGGAAGCTTATTGTTGACATATCTACTTATAAACACGTTCACAGGTTTCCTTTCAAAAAGAGTCTGCAGCATCTTCGCGACGTGTCTACCCTTCCAAAAGCTATAGTGAAGTGTGGCACCGAGATGTACAAGCTGCCTCCACTGACGGCTGCGTCGTGCATTATCACGTCTGGATCCTTCATCCTTGACTTCAACATACAAGGCGTCAGATATAGACATCATGACTACATGTTGGTAAGACACTGCAAGGCCTACAGTTAGCCAGCGTTGACTTTAGTAAAAAACCGTAGCACCAACATCCTTGTTTACCACACATCCTTGGGGTCGGGTTTTATGTTGGATCGGTGAGTGCACAACGCACTACATATCTTCCAGTTTCCCCGTCCTCCACACCTTGGGAAACTGGCCCCTTTCGAGGCATGCGCTGAAGAGTCCCCTCAGTCGAAGTTCGAGTTCCTTGAGGGCCACGACCCATGCACGGCCCGGAATGCCGTCAGGCCCAGGGGTGGTGATTTTCCGGCGACTGAGCCGAAGTACCACTGCTCCTAACTCTCTGACTTCGGGTACGTTGTCTTCACCGCTGCTATCTGCGTTGGGCGTCTGAGACCGAGCCATGCGCGGAGGGATGTGCTCCTCCGCACTCGTCGGAAACAAAGAGCCCAAGACCTCCTCCTCAGCTGGAACGGAGCCTCAAGTTACGGGCGCCCCCATGGGTTATGCTCCAGGGTCTCCAGGAGCTCCTCGCGGGCTGATGATGGCAAGACTAAATTGAACGCATACCGTTGAAAAACTTCCATATATCTATCCAATAAAAAAAAAAATTAATACTGCTCTTCAGAAATTGCACAATGATGCAGGTACGAAACGGGTGAGAATGAGAAAGGAATTAGATTTATTCTTCAACTAAATGTGCTTGCACTTTTGCACTACCCTTCCCGGTCTCGCCTGTCGTGTTCGACACAAGTGCTATATATACCTGGTGGTGATCATTGGTGACCCGTTCAAAAAGTAGCCATCCCATCCCGCGTAAAAATCCAGGAAGTGAATACATTTTGAGATGCGATACTTTCACATTGCTTTTATTATTGACTAGCTGTTGCCCGCAGCTCCGCCTGCGTGTTACTTATTAGATCTACATAACATTTTTATTTATGAAGCGAATGAAAACCAAACCGCATATTCAAATCGGTTAAGCCGTTTCTGAGGTTAGCGTGTCCAAACATTCAGACAAACAGAGAAAAGTTCTAAAAACCATTGTTTTGGGTTTTATTGCGTTCATAAAGCCCTCCTACAACAGTTTCTCTATTATATCTTCCATAATATACTCTATTATACCATAAAAATTCATCATTTATTATCTAGAGGGGCTCGTGGTCTAGTGGTAACCGACAATGTTAACACATTGCAAAGGTTAAGCAACATCGAGTCAGGCCGGTCTTAGGATGGGTGACCATTGATTAAGAGACTGAGACCCCTCCGTGCCTCGGAGAGCATGCTAAGCCGTCGGTCCCGGTTGTCATACGATCATCTATGGCAGTCGTTAGGGGTAGTTGGAGCCCTAAATCAAAAATCCGACCGGGCTAACTACAGAACTTCGTTATCGCCTATGGGATGTGGAGGTCAGATGGCAGTCGTTTCACGGAAAATATCGAAGTTCAGCCGAATCGCAGTTAGACTGGAAAGCCGACCCCAACTGCGTTGGGAAAAGGCTCGGTGAATAATGATCTTCGTCGTGTGTGATAGTCCATTGAATTGTATGGCGAGCGATATTGTATCTTAAGTTAAAATATTATAGTATCTTAGCCGTGTGTAGCGCCCCTTAGTGAACTCCACTGCGGGTGACGTGACGTTACCTGTTCTGAAGAGCTCTTCAATCTGATCCCACCCTCTTCCTTCCGATCCCGAACAACGCGTGCCGGGCAGAGATGCCACTACCACACAGTGAATAGCATGTTCGCGAGATCCCAACGTTTTAAACGTTTGTTTCTCTACCGAACAATAGTGGCCTGGAACGCCCTGCCTGTGCACGTGTTTCCTTCCACATATAACCCTGGGTTCTTTAAGCGGAGCGTGAAGAGGCACATCAGTAGGCCGTCAAGTTGGGGGCCACTCTCTATAGTATTGTGTGCTGTGAGAGTGGCCCACAATCGCTAGACGTCGTCACGACTTACCACCAGGCAGGCGGCGTCAATTTGGCGAACCCAATATAAAAAAAAGAAAAAAACCTACGACAAACTTATTATTTGCGGTTGGTATAGTTATCGGGTCTAGGGATCGAACCGCAAAGTTAAGTTTGTTTTTTATTGTATATACTTTTCCGGGATAAAAAGTACCCAGTGTGGTGCCCAGGATATTAAAGAATAATTATACCAAGTTTCATCGTAATCGAACCGGTAGTTTTTGCGTGATGTCTGAACAGACAGACAGACAAAAATTTTTTAAATCACATTTTTGGGCTTGGTGTCGGTCTAGTAACACCCCCTGCCATTTATTTTTTTGATATTTTCAATGTACAGAATTTCCACTTCTACAGATTTATTATAAGTATAGATTTTTTCTTTTGTCTTTTCTTATCCTTTCTTTTAAGATTTAATTGAAAATATTAACAAACGGGTTTATGAGTATTCTAGCTGAATAGAATAACATAGAGTAGAGACTCGTAGGGGGGGCCCGTACCTGGCTACGCCAATGAGTGGCCCCGTTTATTTGCAGTTTGTACGAGTACTTACCAAGTGGCCACGCATATTTGCAGTTTGTACCAACTAGCCCCATTTATTTGCGTTTTGTACCAAGTGGCCCCGTTTATTTGCATTTTGTACCAAGTGGCCACGCTTATTTGCGGTTTGTACCAAGTGGCCACGCATATTTGCAGTTTGTACCAAGTAGCCACGCCTATTAAATAACAAACACCTGTAGATACTTAGGTACCTACAATGCACTGAAAACAAAATCCTTTCACCTAATTTTCAGTTCGTACCAAGTGGCCACGCATATTATACAAAGGAGTCGTATACGCCACTGGTCTGTGACCATCATGTCTGCGAATGGAACAATACTAACTTCTATGGTGGTTAGTGAAACCTTTATAAATTGTTAGAATTTGTAGCGACGAGTTTAAAAAAAAAATCAAACAAAAAACTTGTTCAGGGAAGCCTCTCAAACTATCTCTAAACACTCCTAGTTTTATCAAATTTAATGCTGAAATTTGAAGTTACAATAAGTCACATATTCCCGATTTACTGTATTTCTGTTAATATTGTCTGTGATGAATAATATAACAGAAAAAAATGTTTTTGTGGTCGTAGTGTAAGTGAACGTACAGGAATGTAAAATAAGAGTCATATTTTCTTAAAAATAGCATATTTTTGGTACCGCAACGGATATTTTTCTTTATACAACCTGATAGCTGTAGAATCAGGTACTCCAAAATTATACATTCTTTCTGGGCCATCCTGTATATAAGCTTGTGAAAAAATACTGCCACTCTTTTCAGACTTCTTCGGTGCCCGAGATTCGGGTTAGATTACCGGTCGGAACAAACTTATTTCTAATCACCAGTTAATTGAAGAACCATATTTCAGGTCCGTTTATAATTCCGGGTGATCCCGGCACTGGTATAGTGCCGGTTCCACCATTTATTGAGCGAACGACAGAGTCTGTTAGAATGACCACAGATATTCCAGGAGGGCCGGATCCATTGGGTCCGTTGGGTCCTAATTTTACTTGTAAGTCTTCTCATTGATATTTATATATTTATTAGAAGACACGGCTACATGGCATACTTAGTTTTCTAATATTCAATTTCCATGGGAAAACATTCCCGGGATAAAATGTAGCCTAAGTTGCTTTTTATAACATCAGCTTGCCAAAGTCCTGTTCGAGTTTAGCGAAAACTAATATACATAGGTGTTTTTTAAATATAATAAGTAAGCTGCGTAGGAGCTCTATTGACATACTATAGAGGCAACAATGAAAAATTACGCAGAAATGGAGAAACCTTATTTGCGGAGAGCTTTCGTGCACAGCGTAAATTGTTCAAGATACGTAACAATTCTCTACCAAGCATGAAATGAGGGATATTTAGCGCAAGATTTCCACGCGATTGAACTCGCGGCCGTCCTCTAGTTAATAAATAAAATATCTTACCTACACCAAATAATAGATATAAATATCAGTTTCCCAATGATGCGGGATTATCATCCCGACCAAACGCCCGTAGAGACCACACAGGTGGTCAAAGTCCGCCGGGCGCCACTGAAAAAACCTTCTGCGTGTGAGCCCGGCAACGGACGTGTGAGCGGCCGCGGTTAAAAATACACAATAATAATATTCATCTTATCTACAGACACATTGGACGGCTGTTGGTATATGTTTCCACCAAACTACGGATCAATTGCTGGCATTAGTTACCTAGATCCACTGACTGTAAACGAGTATCGTTTCACTTGCCAAGGATCTGGCAATAAGGTACCTATTTATTCTTATATTCTACTACTTACTACCAATAATAAATATAAAATGTTATTACATTACGTACTACGTCCATGAACGTAGAGGTAATTTGTTGTTAACGAGTGTTGGTCTAGTCCTTCAGACTATGACGTTATTTATGTCAGAACTATCTATTCTATCAATGTTGACAAATGGTTGACAACTACGGTAGGTACTAAATATTTACCTGTACCTACCATTGAAACATGCAACGACAGCTCTCTTCGAACAATGTACGACAGTAGTAGTAAAGTAACGGACGAAAATTGCTTTACTTTAGACGGGGTACATACCTAATAAGGTGTAGGTACCTAAACATTATGGTAGACACGATAATTACTGATACCTCTTTAATGTTCTAATGAATTTTGTTTCAGGGTCTATATTGGTACCCGCAATGGATGGGCGGTCCACCTCACCACCCATATCCTCGTTCAGGCGACGGTCCAAACCATCAACGTGCGGAACCTATATACTATCCCCACCAACAGGGACAGGCGCCACCAGCACTCAACTAGCACACAAATATATTGATTATTGTATTTTTTTTGCTGTCTTTATTTTCTTATATATAATTTAAAAATATGAATCACAAATATTCTAGTCTTAGGCTGAATTCGAACCAGCGACTGGTCCCTTTCCAGGAGGAACGTTCTAACAACTGACCAAGACACCACTAGCCCAAGACATCTAATTTTGTGATCACATTGTGTTAATATCGCGACTTACGGCGTCGCCAGAGCGCCATCTACCGGTAGTTGAGGAACTAACTACTATGGTTTGTTTTATTATAGATACTATGTTATGATGATGACGTAGTTAACTTACCCTTAACATAGGCAGGTCAAACAACATAGCTCTAATTTTCAATTAGTTAGGTAAGAATTAGTAATAAATTGGTCGTGAATTGGCCAATAAAATCTGTGTGAGTAATAAAATATTAATAGGCAATTAATGTAATTGGTTGTTACATAGTAGTTCAAATGTGACTGTAGGTCGATCGACAGTCGGCGGCATGGCCTGTCATTGCTATATGTTACTTATAATAATTGTGTTATCATGCTATTTCTTAAAGACAGTAAGTAATTATGCCTTAACTCTACATATTAAACACCTACTAGCAAATTACCGCAGGTATGTCCGCGTGGTATGGTTTTCTCGTTCCCAATTCCCGTGGGAAGACATTACCGAGATAAGAAGTAGCCGATAGTACTCAGGGATAATGTAGCTATACATTAGGGAAAGCATTTTCAAGATCGGTTCGGTAGTTACGGAGCATATTCAGTGAAAACAAACAATCAGATCTTTTCTCTTTACAATATAGAAAGAAAGAAAGAAAAAACATTTGTTAATCCACTTTTACAAAATAAACTAACAAAAACAACGAAAACAACAACAGCCCAGAAAAAAAGGAAAATAATAATAAAAATAAAGGAAATAACAATAATATGTGGAGTAAACGGCCGTCTCTCAGCGTTATGCTGTCTGCGTGGTGCAAGGCCTACAGTGCTGGTTTTCAGAGACGGCCTGATGGTAGAAACAATGATAGGAAGAAAAGGAATACTATAGAATCGAAAATATTATGGAATAAGCAAAATATTAGTTTAGAAGACCTCAAAATTACCATCAATCCTGGTCTTGGGGTTCGACTTGTCTTCGAGTGCGGTCTTGATAGCAACAAATCATTACCTATCCTGAAAAGGAACTTCTTAATACTGATGATGATGCTATATTAAACTTTGTAACAGAGACTATATTTGTTATTGGAACTGTTCTGTAAACTCCCTTCGTGATATTGGCACTTGCAACAGTGCCGAAAGATCAAAAACTCCAAGCAAATACATACATACATAAACTCAACACAACATAAGTCCGCCTAGGTCGACCCTTACTAGCTTGTCCATTCACACTCGCTTCATATATCTGTTTTGTCAGTCTCCCATCATCCATCCTCTCTACATGACCGAACCATCTAAGCGTCCCTTTTTCTATCTTGGTCATTATATCTTCTGTCACACCACAACGTTCCCGTATCACGCTGTTCCTTACTTTATCCACTAACGTAATAGTAAATATGCTAAAAGTTTGCCGTTTGCGATATATGACAGTCGTTACGGGTAGTAATCTGACTCGTCTCTCTAGAACTTCGATTTCTACGATTGGTTGCGGAGGTCAGATGGTAATCGCTTCACGGAAAATATCAAAGTTTAGCCGCAAACCGATACTAAGTCCCAACTGGGTTTATTTATTTATTTTCAACAGGGACACATAACAGTTACACGTTAACGTATTACTATAACATACAATTCTTCAAATTAAGTAAACGCATAACCCACATCTATGTCCGCGAAGTAATATTATATAATTTATAAGTATCTAAAAGTAAAAACATGCGCCAAAGTACACAAATGCAAATTAAGTGAATATATTAGTCCAACATTTCCATAGCCAAGCGTTTAAACTTGGTATCTGTAAGTGCAAATACATCTAATTCCGAGTAGTGTGTGTTATAAGTTTCTACCATCCGCCGCAGAGGAACACGGGCGCCCGCGTTTGTCCTGCATCGAGCAAGATGAAACAGACGGTGCGCCCGCGCCTCGCGGGTCAAAGCTGTTCTAGGTACAGTATAACATAAATTATTCGTGATATCACTACAATCGTACTTGTTGTTACACAGCCCGTGAAGCATCATCACCATCAGTAATCTGCGTCTAGACTCCAAGCTCTGGAGGTCATAGCGCAACAATAACTGTTCGTACGGCAATATAGACCTATAGCATCTGTTGCACTTTAAAAATTTCTTTTGAACCAGTTCCAATCTTTGTATATAAACATTATAGATAGGGCACCAGATCGGGACTGCGAATTCAAGTTGAGAGCGAACTAAAGCTTTGTAAAGGAGTAAGTAAGTGCCTGGTCTTTTAAACTCAATTGAAGACCTCGCGACGAACCCGAACATGCGAAAGGCTTTGTTAATTATATTAGTAATATGAACGTCAAAATGCAATTTTGAATCCATTTCGACCCCAAGGTCTCGCACATGGTCAACCCTATGCAGCCTAATACCCTGCAGATTATAGTCGTAAAATAATATGTTTCTATTTTTTGTAAATGTGATTACGTTACATTTTGATATGGTAAGTTGAAGTCGGTTATCACAGCAATATTGCGAGAGTCTATCAAGATCTTCCTGCAAAAGCAGACAGTCGTGTATAGTTTTACAAGACTTATAAATTTTGATGTCATCCGCATACATAATAAATTTGGTATGGATGAAACAGTTGATAATATCATTAATGAAGAGCGTGAAAAGAAGGGGCCCTAAAATAGAGCTCTGGGGTACCCCAGAAGTGACGGTTAGCAAATTGGACCGGAAGCCATGAGCAGTTACACTTTGAGCCCTATTGTGAACATAAGCCATGAACCATCGCAGCAGGTTTCCACGGATGCCGTTATATGCAATTTTATCCAGAAGCAATTTGTGGTCCACCCTGTCAAAAGCCTTCCGAAAGTCAGTATAAACAGCATCCACTTGCGCGCGTTCATCAATATTTTTAAAAAGAAAGTCCGTAAATACCATAAGATTAGTTTTGGTTGATCTTCGTTTCACGAATCCATGTTGTTGACGAATGATGATGTTGTGGATATGCGGGTATAGCTCACTGTGTACCAAACTCTCAAAAAGCTTAGACAGGGCGGAAAGAATGGAGATCGGACGATAATTTTGTATATTGTTCTTATCACCGCTGTTGTGAACAGGAGTGACATACGCACGTTTCCAGATATCCATGAATGTACCCAGTGTTAGGCATTTGTTAAATATTAAATAAAGGGGCAAAACAATACCATCCACCGTCTTCCTTATAAAGATAGCCGGTATACAATCAGGGCCCGCGCCCTTATTTATATCCAATTTCTTTATCGCACTGCGTACAACATTCTCAGATAGATAAATATCTGATATGCAAACAGAATTATCCCCATATGCACTTGGTGGCTGCCACACAGCAGGATCGAAACGTGAGGGTTCGTAGACTGATGCAAAAAAGGTTGAGAACATGTTACAGATATCCGTTTGATTACTCGAACTTATGTTGTCAAGATACATTGTAGCTGGTAGTTCTGAACTGCCTGTACGGTTGGATACATATGTCCAAAAGTGTTTAATATTGAGCGGGATGCTGTCCTCAACCGACTTCATATATCTCTCGTAACATCAGGATCGCGGATTCAGACTTAAAGCGTTTACGGTAAAGTGAGAAGATTTCATAGTCAGATAAGTTACCATAACGTTTCCATTTTGACCATGCTCTTTCTTTGTTTCTAAAAATACGAATGACGGCCGGAGAAAACCATAACGGGAAGCGGGAGTTTTTAACGCGTGTGAGAGGGATATTGGTATTTATAATTCTATAAATATTGCTATAAAATACGTCAATCGCTTGTTCAGCTGTAAGACCGTCGAGTAGGTGATTCCAGTCAATTTCCAGAATTGCTGAATTTATTAAATCGTAATTAGCTTTATGAAAGTTATGTCTAGAGACTGAGTGACGTTTCATTGCTGTAGTTTTGGTGGCGAGTGATGTTGATATCACGATGGAGGGGTTTGGAAGGGTTTGGAAAAGCCTTAGTGGCTGATCCCGCAAAATCTAATAGCAATGATGACTATGAAAGTTAAAATACCAATAATTTTCAGTATTCTTATCTAGTAGCAAACCATCCATGCTGCTCAGAGCCAAACGAGAATCTGACTCTGGCGATGGTTATTGACGCATTTGAGATCTACGGCCACGACCCGTTAGAGAAGTTGGACCACTTAGCTCATTACCAGATACAAATGATGAAGATCAAACATGCTCCTGATCAGGTAAAAAAGACATACCTATAATCACACCCATATTTTTTTTTTTATTTATTTCAGGTAACAAATAGAAAAGTTACAGGTGGTACATATCCCTGGTAGGTTGAGGTATAACACCAAAAGCCAGTAGTTTTGTGTGCTTAAAGGGGTAACTCTTTTGCCGTTTCTGAGCACTTTTATGTTCGCCAGCGCGTTGTTCATTGATCGGCAGGCTTGGCTGAATACTAAGATCTTAAGACCATTAATCACCTCTAGGTAGTTATACTCGCGTAAAAGACTCATTTGTCTTACGTTTACTCGTATAATGTGTACCTACCTACAAAACGCGAAAGTTTCAATAAGTACTATGCACCTATTCATTATGTATTTGTAATCTACCTAGCCATATAATATTTGTCTGTATGTTTCCAGTATTACATAAACGAATTGATTCACATAGCTACTGATCATTTGGCAAGATTTGCACACATGCACATTAAGGAGTTGAAGGTTTGTATGACTTTGAAACAACTTTAATTTTACAGGTCATGCTTAGCATTCTTTATTTTTGCGTGTTGCTATATTAATTTAAATTTTAACAATGTTTCCGAATATTTATATAGGTACCCTACCTATCTACTTATTTCAAAACAAGGCTGGAGTGCGGTTACGCTAAGCGCGCAATCGCGAAATGCTCCAAGGGTACTATCAACATGTCAGTGTCAGATTGAAAAGTGAAACGTACGGACGGACAGACGGAGAACGACGGGCGTATAAGGGTACTTTTTTCAGCTTTTGCTGATAGTACCCTAAAACGAATGTCGTCAGACTGGGATCGAAACATCACTTTTATCGCTTTCCCTTTCAGGGAAAGGGATTACGATATTCTTTTTTTTTTACTTTTTTAACTATTGCCGGCCGCTGCTTGCATCTACTAGCTAAAGGTACCTATTTGGCCAGTGGGGGCAACAATTTCGATTTATGTAAAGAAGGTTATTAGGTAATATAATAGGTACCTAATCTCGAATTTTCTTTGTAGGTATTGCTGATAGCTTTAGATGATGCCATAGACAATATGCTGACTATGTATGATAATCACAACGCCATTAAAACTGAGCGAGTGGCCACGTACAATAGTATGGCGGGAGGCGCAGTCCCCGCTGAGTTTTATATGAGTCAAGGTAAAACAATTAAGTTACTGGCTAAAAATAACGTGTGCGTGACGATTGGGTGTCCTAATCGTGAATCGAAAAACTAATGTGATCTAGATTTAGAAGGAGGCGACTGGTAGGGTGAGGGAGCGTACCCTCCCCGCTGAGTTCCGAAGTCTGCGGGGAGGGCGCCGCAGACGTAACTACGCCCAGGACCATCGACCTCCATGATCGGGGCCTGAGGACGATGGATTAGCAACCCATCGTCCTTACAGAAGCAGGCTAGAAGGGCTGCGTGATGTGGGGCTTCACCCCATGCACGCCTTCACTGACCGACGCGGGATAAAACCCGACCCTAAAGATGCGGGGTAACACCCGACCACCTCGCACTGGCCATACAATTGGCTAAGGTCCGCCGGGCGCCACTGGGAATTCTTACAGTATCTACCGGAGGCGCTCGGCAATTGACGTAGGTGCGGCCGCGGTCTCAGGCCGCGGATTTATAAAAAAACCCACTAGATTTACTAATCAATATTTTTATATAAAATGTTAAGTATCGGTACTTGTTTTGTGATTATAATGTACGAAAGCTAAAATTCTTCGTAAAATTTAAGTAATTAATGGTCACCCTATAATAATAATAATAATAAGGAATTAAGGAGCGCTTTGGAGCGAGCGATTGGTGAGTTTCAATCTGTCCCTATTGAGTGTAGACCGCGGCTTCCGCGTTTGCCCACACATAAAAAAAATGTGGCGCTAGTGTGTGCCCTAGACTCGATGTTAACATCGTTTTTTAACAACTGCAGAAACATTACTGAAGCCCATTCCATTCTGTACTGTGCAGCTGTTGCAGTATGTCGAATAGTTGGTGTTAAATTTTTTAAACAAGAAACAGCTATTCGACCAAAGCCTGCTGTACCAGCTTGGCAGTGCAGAATTGAACGGCGCATCAACGAGACTAGGGTGCTCATTGGCAAGCTACACTGCTTCAGGACGGGCAATACACGCACGAGAGTCATGCGCTTTGTGACCCGTGCATTCGTGGGAACTAATATTAGGCCCTGTGAATACTCTGTTCGGATCACAGAGCGCATCGATTACCTGAAGCAGAAAGTTTATGCGTGGGCGAACCGCATAAGGCGGTACAAAAAAAGAGTGGACAGATACACTCAGAATCGCTTGTTCCAAAAAAATGAGAGGTGGGTATATAGAGGGTGGGAGCGACCTAACTCGGATGTGACTGATGGGAGTCTACCTGATGCTGTTTCTACAGTTAACTTCTGGAAAAGCATCTGGTCGACGCCCGTCAGTCATACACAGGATGCGTGGATTAGGGATGTTGAGCGGGCGTGTGAACCAATTCCAGCTATGGAACCTATAACCATATCTGAAGAAGATATTGGTTGTGCAGTTCGTTCGTTGCCAAATTGGAAATCTGCTGGACCGGACGGACTGCACAACTTTTGGTTAAAATGGTTCCGTAGCTAACACGCTTGCTTGGCATCATGCTTCCAGTCATCCCTTGAGTCAGCGTCGCTTCCAGCTTTTATGACTACCGGAGTAACCCACCTCCTATACAAGTCTGGTAGTACCACAGACCCCAAAAATTATAGACCTATAACTTGTCTACCTACCATATACAAACTTTTTACATCCATCCTGAGAGTTTAAATATATTCACATGTACAAAACAATAACATCTTGTCAATCTCTCAGAATGGATGTAAAAGTGGGGCACGTGGTACGAAAGAGCTCCTTATTATTGACATGGCTGTTTGCCAGCAGGTACGCCGCAACCGAAAGAACCTTGCGACATGCTGGATTGACTATAAGAAAGCGTACGATTCTGTGCCTCATACATGGCTTCGGAGGGTGCTAGAGCTGTATAAAGTTGATGCAACTCTATGCACCTTTTTGGGGTCATGTATGAGACAATGGAGTACGGTTCTTGTTTATCCAGGGTGTCGTCAGGTTCTAGGAGGTGGTGTACCAATAGGGATTGAGAGAGGTATATTCCAGGGTGATAGTCTGAGTCCGTTGTGGTTTTGTCTAGCACTGAATCCTCTCAGTACGTTACTAGAGGGTTCAGGGTTAGGCTATCGGATGCGCAGAGGGGGTCAAATTTTGTCCCACCTTTTTTACATGGATGACCTAAAGTTATTTGCCCCTAATGGCCCCGATTTGATGGCTTTGCTAAAAGTTACTGAAACTTTTAGTAAGGCCATCAGTATGGAGTTTGGGGTAGATAAGTGTGCGGTCATGCATGTAAAAAGGGGCGGGATTGTGGAATCTGAAGGAGTCAATCTTTCAGATTTCACACGATTTGGGTCACTCTCCGCAACCGAAACCTACAAATATCTAGGTATGTCTCAAGCTCTGTGTATTGCTGAGACTGACATGAAACAGAAGTTGCAGGATCGTTTCTTTGGCCGCCTAAAAAAAATACTGAAAAGTCTTTTATCAGGCGGTAACAAGGTGCGTGCTGTCAACGGCTGGGCCATGCCAGTCTTAGTTTACTCTTTTGGCATACTTAGATGGACTCAGACGGAGTTAGACGCTCTGGATAGGAAGGTGCGTTGTCTATTGACTTCATATCGAATACACCACCCACGTTCGTCAGTAATGAGGTTGTATATACCACGGAAATGTGGGGGTCGAGGATTTTTAAATGCCAAGACTCTCCATAACCGTGAGATATGCAACCTTAGAGAGTATTTCCTACAGGTGGACGTGGATGTGCATCGAGATGTTGTGGCAATAGACAACGGACTGACCCCGCTGTCCCTTGCGAAACAGAACTGGCGCAAACCTGTAATATTAAGTGTATCTGATCGGAAGGAAATATGGAAGAGCAAGGAACTGCATGGTCGATTTTATCGGCCTCTAAATGGACCCGATATTGATTCAATAGCATCGGTATCCTGGTTACGATTTGGTGATCTCTTCGGAGAAACTGAGGGTTTTATCTGTGCAATCACTGACGAAGTCGTGATGAAGAATAACTATCGGAGATTTATTGTCAAAGATGGGACGCTAGACATTTGTCGGGCATGTCATCGTCCCGGAGAATCTTTAAGACATATTATCTCTGGTTGTTCCCGTCTTGCGAACGGTGAGTATTTGCACAGACACAACCAAGTAGCCAGGATTATCCACCAGCAACTTGCTTTAAAGTATAACCTTGTCGACGTGGAGGTACCTTATTACAAGTATGTGCACGTGTAACGGTCATGTCACATTGTATTGGGATCGATCTATTATCACTGATAGGACTGTTATAGCTAACAGACCTGATATAGTGATAATGGATCGATTAAAGCGCCTTGCAGTAATTGTCGATATCACTGTGCCACATGACGAGAATCTCGTGAAAGCAGAAAAAGATAAGCAAATGAAATATTTAGACCTAGCTCACGAGATTGTTGACATGTGGGATGTTGATTCGGCGATTATTGTTCCGATAGTCGTATCTGCGCATGGTCTAATAGCCAAGAGCCTCGACCTCCACCTACAGAGGCTCGCGTTAGGCAGCTGGGTCAAGGGCTTGATGCAGAAGGCGGTTCTGTTGAATACGGCTCGTATTGTGCGGAAGTTCCTGTCTCTGGAGCCCTAACCACCGGTAGCTTGGTCCCTGTACCCGATGCCGGTGGGTTACTGTTTTTTATATTTTTAAATGTATTTTTTATAAATCTATTTAAAAATGTAATAAATATGTGTTAAGTGTTAATAAAGAGAATAATAATAATAATAGATCCAGTAGCATCATATAAATAGCAAATAGGTAGTTTATTCCCCGAAACGGAAGGTTTTATAATAGCTATACAGGATCAAATAATAAACACGAAAAATTACAGAAAATACATAATTAAAGACCCATCTATGACTAATGATAAATGTCGCAAATGTCACAATCAGCCAGAAACCATACAGCACAGTATATTTATGAAATTTTATTGTATACCCACAAGAACAAAAGTAAATTTGTGAAAAATAGTGATAATCATAATCTAAACTTAAGAAATAAGGATAAACTGGCTGTTCCTAAATTTAGGCTTCATAAAGTGAGTAATTCTTTTGCGGGGAACTTTATTCGAATGTACAATACATTGCCAACCGAAATAGCAAATTTATCTGTCAATAAATTTAAAAAACTAATAAAAAGTAAATTGTGCCATAAAGCTTATTATAGTATTAATGATTTCTTAGATGACAAGGCGGCCTGGTTGTAACAACGTAACGAATTGCTCCTTTCTAAATAACTCTATATAATATAATATTTAGAAAAAAGCCGAGCTGAGTTTCTTGAGGGCTCTTCTCAGTCTCGTTGCATTTTGGAACCCTCGGTAGAGTCACACCAACTTCTGACGAATCTAAATAATTTTCTGAAAATTTCAAAGATAATAAACGTTATTTTATTTTATTTTATTTTAACCGGCGCATGTACCACACTCACGCAGACAGATTACACACATAGACACAACCAAATCGCTAACATAATACACCAAAAACTAGCACTCAAACACAAACTCTTACAAGACTCGGCACTCCCTACTACAAATACACACCACAAACAATATTAGAAAACGCAACCCATAAATTATATTACGATCGTGCTATACTCACCGACAGAACTATACACTACAATAGACCGGATATAACACTACAAGATAAAATAAATAAAACCACATACCTGATAGATATTGCAGTCCCCAATACACATAACATACAAAAAACTATTACTGGAAAAATAACTAAATATGCAGAACTCAAAGAAGAAGTAACTAGAATATGGAGGCAAGACAAAGTGTATGTCGTGCCTATAGTCCTTTCTACAACAGGTATAATTCCCAAGTATCTCCACCATAGTATTAAATTAATAGACCTAAAAGAAACAATATACATTACTCTCCAAAAAGCAGCCATCTTAAATACATGTAGAATAGTTAGAAAGTTTATGCAACTAGATGAAACAGAAACCTCAACACCATACACAACACCTACATCTTAAAACACACTACACGCTGCATTTACTTGGTTGATGCCCGTAAATGCAGTTATCACCAGCATAAAAGCTGAGAATAAAAATGTATCCGAATAATAATAATAAATGCTTTATTTATTTCTCTCACAATAGGCACAATCACAATTAGGTCACAATTCAAATGTTTTTTTTTGTGTTAATTTATTCCTTTGCAAGAGCTGGAGTCTGTACTGGGTACGAAACCTGTGTTACAGATCTCCAGGCCCCCGGTATATTATAGGTACATTTTGTGCTTTAATTAGAAATGAACATCAATAGTTTTGTAAGTTGTAACTAGTGGGTACATTTAGAAAATGAATGCAAATGCTTAGTGAGGTAGTTAAGATATACCTACATATGTGTAAGCAAAGAATGTGGGAATGTGGGTGTGGCGTAAGTTAACAATAATGAATAGTAATACAATTATGAGTGTGCATTTTTGTGAATGAGTAAGTGTGTGTGTTGTGTGGTGTAAGTTACAAGATTTTAGAGTTTGTGCCTGTTTACTAGTTTTGGATATTATTTGTAAATAGTTTTCTGTATCATCATAGCTCATTTCCAATAGCCAGTCTGTTATGGTTGCCTTGCATTTATGAGTCGTCATTGGGTATATGTATATAGTTTTATTAATTTTATTGTAAAGGAAATTACTGAGGAAACAAAAACTTCGCTGTCCAAGGCTGGTAGTGACCAATTTCGGTGGAAGTATAGCATGTTTACGTCTAGCTGTTTTCATTATGTCCCGGTCGTAATGCGTTTGTGAGTGAGTTGTTATAATAACACTGCGGATAAATAGAGCTCGGACCGAGAGAATTCCGCAGGTTTTGTAGAGGTCAGCAGTAGGGAACCTGTAAGGAAGTTTCCAACCAACTTTTAGGAGTGCTCTCTCTGCCCTCTCCAGTTTCAATAAATGGGTTCTAGTGGAGCCACCCCAGGCAACTATGCAATGTTGAGTGAGTAATTGGCATAAGGCTAAGTACACTAGTTTTAACACACTCTCATCTGCAACGTGTCGTAAGTTTGAGAAGATATATATCATCTTTCTCAATCTAGACGTGAGTGTGGCAATATGGTTGTGGTATGAGAGAGTGGAGTCAAGTTGTACACCCAGATATTTAATTCAGGTCGTGCTTTTTAAAGCGGGACAGTTGCAAGTTGCATTTGGTTGTAAGCGGCAAGAATGGGCAGTCAGACACTGAATGGATGACGGACATCTGCCTGCTGAAGATAATGAGAACGTTACATATTTGGTTTTCTCCACATTGAGGGTCAATCTATTTAAGGCCAGCCAATCAGAGACCGCATCAAACCCAACCTGAGCGTGCCGGAATACCTCGTCCCAGGAGGTGTCTTCAAATATTAGTGCAGTATCGTCAGTGTAAGCGTAAATAGTTCCGTGGGGGAGCTGCAACAGGCAGAGGTCATTCACATATATGAGGAACAGCGTCGGACCGATGATACTACCCTGCGGAACGCCGTGAGTTATTGGGAGTTCGTCACTGGTCCAATCACCAACTCTTAAGCACTGGCGTCTATTGCTGAGGTAACTTTTAAACAGAGCCAACTGAGTTCCTCTTATACCAATAGCTTCAAGCTTATCAACAAGCACAGGAACAGATACGGTGTCGAATGCTTTAGCTAGATCCAGGAAAATACCTACCACCTTATGCCTAATATCCAACTTACTGACGATTTCGCTGGTTAGGTCTAGCACTGCATTACTGGTGGATAAACCCGATCGGAAACGATATGGTACTTATCAAGGTACCCAACAAGTCTCCTGTTCATCAGTTTCTCCAATATTTTAGACAGCGTAGGCAAGATAGATATAGGCCTGTAATTGTTATACTGAGGTTTTTCCCCGCCCTTGTGGACTGGATGCACTATTCCCAAGTTACATAAGAAGGCAATAGGTGTGGTCATTAAATATAAGAAAGTTTTTAGGAACGACGCCGAAATATTGTCAGCGCCGACTGCACAGTCACTTTTTAGACTTTTTATTACCATAGCAATCTCTAACTCATTTGTTTCAAGTAAGGCAAATGTATGACAGGATTGGTCGAAGTGACCATGTTTTCCTGGTGTATTTGAGTGGGCTATGAACTTATCGGTTAAGGAGCTACCAATTTTTGTAAAATATAAGTTGGCTTCATTGACCGAGAGTTGAGGCTCAGTGGGTGAAAGAAGTTCCAGAGCAGGTACTTGCTGTTTTACCGTTTGGGTTATCGACTTTATGGCCTGCCATAGCTTCTTGCTGTTATTTTGCGCTTTATTTATTTGGGCTTTATCAAAATTAGTTTTTGCATTTTTAATTAGGTTTGAGCAATAATTTCTGTAACGCTTAAAGCTCGTGGCAAGTATGACATTCTGAGGTTCCTTTTTGAGTTTTAGATGGAGGTGGTCTCGATGTTTTAGACATCTTAGTAGACCCGTCGTCATCCATGGCCTCTTTAATCTTTGTCGGTTAGGTAAAGTTTTAGTAGAGGTGTTGGCGACTATGATATTATTCAGGGTACTGATAAAATAGTTTGTAGCTGTATTAGTATCCGTGGAACCATATAAGGGATCCAAGTCCATTTGAAGTAGGTCCGCTTCAGCTTTAGCGTAATCGAGTACACGGCGAGTTTTAGTGGCTTTGGGTCGTAAGTTGCATTGGTCAGAGGTTTGATGAAAGAGTATGACCGAATCGTGATCCGTACTTGAGGTGTGCACTACATAACACGAAGAGGGCAGTTTAGTTCTTAAGATAATATGATCGAGACAGGTTAAGTTTTTTCGAGTGGTAAAGGTGTGAGCCGGTAACATACGGAAGTAAGAAAGCAAATCCAGGTAATCAAGCGTTCGCGGTTCTGTGTTGCCTTCTGAGATATTTATATTAATGTCACCTGCTAAAATAAGGTTTTTGAATGATGAAAGTGATTGTAGAAGGTCGTGAAGAGCATTTATAAAATTTCCTATATCATAAGTAGCAGGGGGGCGGTAAATAGCAACAATCATGGTATCCTTGTTGATCTGTAGTGTTAGGCAGTTTGCATCCTGGATCTGCGGTTCAGATACAGTTGTTCGACTATTAGGATTGTGGCGATAATAGATTACTACGCCCTCATTCTGTGTATAGTTATGTTTCGTGGTCGTGAAGTTGTAACCTGGCAGTATTGGTATAGGTGGCTCATTAAGTAACCAGCATTCAGTCAAAATAATTACGTCCCATGACACATTACTTCTGCAGAGGAGCGTGGAGAAACTGTTAAAATTATGGTTTATGCTCCGGATGTTTTGGCATATCACTGTCAAGGCACCTTTGTTTGACCTAGCGATTTGGTGACATTCTTCTATCATACAAATGGCTGAATCGGCTACAGAGAAGTGATCCAGATCCTCGTTTATTAAATGTATTATATCGAATTTATTAATATAACAAAACTGATATGGAGCATGAGTGTAGGACCGTCCCGATGGCCAGACACCAAACCGGACAGCCACTTCCAGTACTTTGGAAGTATACCGAAATAAGATCAGTTATATTGGTTTTATATGAGCTATGACGCGCAATGTGATATATAATTATGTATTTATGGAAATTAAGTATGAATAAACAGGCAATAGAAAAAATTGTGTGTGTTAGTGTTGTTTTTGTGGGCAGGTTACACATATGAAGTCTCACCAAAAAATTAAAAAGAAAATTCAACAAAAACTTAAAGCTAAGAATTTTAAAAATATGAGAATGTTGTGTTTGTTCAGGACTAAGTTTGGCTTAACATTGGGCTTGACGTAAGTTGACGAAATCAGCTTCGGATTTTATTACAACGGGCCGTTCCCCATCCGCTTTACGTAGAAGAACTCTTCCAGATGAAATCCAGCAGAATTTATAATTGTTGCTGCCAGCGAAGCTGCGAGCCAGGTAGTAAATACGTTGAGTCTTGGGTGTGAGTTTTTCGGATACATAGACCAGTTTACTAGGTCCCTCGAAATTAAAATGTGATGTACTGAGTTTGTGTTGCTTGTTATCGGCGTTGAATTTGCGTGTCTTTTTTATAATGCTGTCCTTGGTAAGGACACTCGCAAAGTCCACCGTTATTATACTAGTGTTGTTTTTGGTTTGGGAACGATAGACATCTTTTATTTCACTATGATGTATGGGATGGCCTATTACCTTGGCGGTTTCAGTGACAATAGTCCGCAAGTCTGCCAACGTCTCCTGCTGCTTCGGGGGGATATTTCTAATTTCAATTTTAGTAGAATACAATTGTCGTTCTATGTTGTCCACTTTGCTTTCAAGGTCCTTAATATAACGGCGATCGCTCTCACACTTGGTTTCCAACTCAACCAATTTGGTTTTTATGTCGTCGTATTCTTTTGATATAAAGGCAATTGATTCTTTTATCTCTGTGTTTTGCGAAGCAATCTCCGCCATCGATGCTTGTAAGGTTGCAAATTTAGCGTCAGATTGTATTGACGATGTGGATAGTAAGAGGAGTATTTCGTCCAAACGAAACTTACACTCGCAATCCTCACGTTTGCGCCTTAGGCGTGAGGTGACGTTGGAATCCATATCCCTAAATGAGAGATCTGGGGAGGATTCAGACTGCTGCCATACACGACGAGAAGCCGACATGTCTTTGGATTCATCCTCCACAGGGGTGATAGGGGGTGTTCGATTTAGAGGCATATTTTTATAGAAAAATACTGTTGCTTATTTACCTTTCAGTCTGATGAGTGTGCAAATTGGAAGCTTCACCGGCACACTTCGTCCGCTAATTATCGATTTTGAAATGGTTTCGTAATCCGCTATCCGATTGCGCTTGTGAATTGTGGCATGTACCCAGGATAGTCGGTGCGCCGCGTGTCGCATGCGCTGCAGCGAAACTCAGGTGTTGCTATCCTGTTCGCACAGTGATTCTGCGTTCTCCTTAAACTTATCGGCGCCTAGTACTCAGACACTTTAATTTTTTTCCATTTAATTACTCTAAAACCCAAATTAAAACCAGATATGACGCACACGTCTATTCGCTTTCGCGGTCCAGAAGGGAGGCAATACGTATGTAATATTAGGAATATTGATAAGTTAATATTTTGATGAATAACGAATCTTCTAATCAAATAACTGCATAAACTTTTAGTAGAAAATTACTACTAAAATATATATTCGTAGTTAATTATATACTTACAGTACCTAGTGAGCTACGATCAAGTGTTTTTTGGAGGCATAAGTATTGAGGGACATCGTTTCTAGAGTTATAATTTTTAAACCGTGATGTATTTCAGTCGTTTTTGTTTTTTACAAATTATTAGACAACTTTTACTTAATCTTCATGCAAAAATAAATTTAAAACATATAGCCACTTTTTCAAAACACCATGACCCTCAATCTATACAGTAAGGATTGAAGGATATATTTAAAACATTTATAAAAGTTTTGGATGTTTGTTAATCTTGATGAATATTTTTGGGAAGTGTTTATCTATATTTTTACTAAAATATGAGTATAAAATTTAGCTTCTACTTGCATCGATTCCCCAAGAACTAGGTACCCTTGAGTAAGGATTGGGAGACCTCATTTAAATTGCCATATTTTTTTTATATATAATTTTACAAATTTTTAAATCGGTTCTACAATTTTTTTACAACTTCTACTAAATCTAGATAACATTAGTTTTTCGATGCACGATTAGGACACCCAATCGTCACGCACACAAAAATAACACGTCATAGATTGACACAAAAACAGACTTCAAATTACCGGTATGGGACTAAATAATTGTCGGAATGTGTCCACTCGGGAAGCAATACCTTTCAATCAAAGAAATTTTAAAATCGTATTACCCAGTGGAAAGATATGAGGTATCAAACATAAAAAAGAAGGTACAGCAAGGTTCTTAACCTCCTTCTTTTTTTTAAGTCGGTTAAATAGAAAAGCGTGTTTTTTCTAAATTAGCGTAAACCTAAAGTAAACGCAAAAACGATAGTCCTGGGCTGGACTGGAGACTCAAACCAGCGACTGTTCCCTTTCCAATAGAAACGCTACACCCACTCACCAAGAGACACCTCTAGCGCAATACTTGGAAACTTGCCATCAAATTATTATCAATGTGCGACTCACGGCGTCCCTACAGAGCCATCTACCAACAATCAAGGAACTAACCACTATGGTACGCTGTGCGTAATGTAGCGTAAATAACTTAACTTAATCATTAAGTTTTTTTTTCAGAGTTCTACTGCGGGAAGAACGTCTACATATTTTTATCTGAGTTGTACAGTGATATTTACGACATGGGCAAAGGACCGAGCCCATACTGCAAGGGGAGGGTGTTCCATTTTATAGGATTCATACATTTTATGGACGAAAATAGATATTTTTTGGAGGAAGACCCAAATTTCGTGTTTAGTACGGACAATTTTATCCATGGACTTGAGTGCAACAAAAATATTTGTATTTATAGGTAAGGTATTGATTAGTCGGTTGAATGTATTACCTGCGTAAGACTGTTACTCTCAGAAGTTCCGCGTTCGATCACCGGGTCAGGTTAAATATAATGTAGGTAGGTACTATCTGTAAATATTTGTTTCGGCAGCGTTTGGGTGTTTTTATATTAAGTATATACTTAACCGCCGTCCTTACAGAAGCAGGCTAGACAGGCTGCGTGCTGCAGGGCTGAGGCCACTCAGCACGCAGATTCACTGACTGATGCGGGATAAATCACGACCCCTAAGATGCGGGATAACACCTGACCCAACCACGTGAAAGGAGCCTTTTAAGAGGGGCAGCCGCGGCCTCCACGTTTTGCCAGTATGTAATTCTAGTGGAAGCTTATTGTTGACATATCTACATATAAACACGTTCACAGGTTTCCTTTCAAAAAGAGTCTGCAGCATCTTCGCGACGTGTCTACCCTTCCAAAAGCTATGGTGAAGTGTGGCACGGAGATGTACAAGCTGCCTCCACTGACGGCTGCGTCGTGCATTATCACGTCTGGATCCTTCATCCTTGACTTCAACATACAAGGCGTCAGATATAGACATCATGACTACATGTTGGTAAGACACTGCAAGGCTAGCAGTTATAGCCAGCGTTGACTTTAGTCGAAAACCGTAGCAGCAAATTAAAAAATATGTGATAATAGGGTCACGTGACTGATATTTTCGACTTTAGTCGATAATGCGATGGTCATGGGACTGAAGACATAACCTTTGATGTTAGCAAACTTAATTGCGGCAACCTAATAAACTTGAAAAGGCATCTCTCTATGGCCCGGTATACATTATCAGCATCGGCATGAATAACAATTCTTGTAGCGTCCCGGGTATGCCTTCGTAAGTATATCCCAAGGGGTAGCAATTATACTGTAAAACGAACTGTAAACAAAATATACCTATCTAAATATTTTGCAATTTGTACCAAGTGGCCCCGTTTATTTGCAGTTTGTACCAAGTGGCCACGCTTATTTGCGGCTTGTACCAAGTGACCACGCATATTTGCAGTTTGTATCAAGTGGCCACGCCTATTAAATAACAAACACCTGTAGATACTTAGGTACCTACAATGCACTGAAAACAAAATCCTTTTACCTAATTTTCAGTTCGTACCAAGTGGCCACGCATATTACACAAAGGAGTCGTATACGCCACTGGTCTGTGACCATCATGTCTGCGAATGGAACAATACTAACTTCTATGGTGGTTAGTGAAACCTTTATAAATTGTTAGAATTTGTAGCGACGAGTTTAAAAAAAAAATCAAACAAAAAAAACATTTTCAGGGAAGTCTCTCAAACTATCTTTAAACACTCCTAGTTTTATCAAATTTAATGCTGAAATTTGAAGTTGATAGCATTTTCTGTCAACCAATCGTTTACACATATTCCCTATTTACTGTATTTCTGTTAATATTGTCTGTGATGAATAATATAACAGAAAAAAAATGTTTTTGTGGTCGTAGTGTAAGTCAACGTACAGGAATGTAAAATAAGAGTCATATTTTCTTAAAAATAGCATATTTTTGGTACCGCAACGGATATTTCTTTTTACAACCTGATAGCTGTAGAATCAGGTACTCCAAAATTATACATTCTTTCTGGGCCAGCCTGTATTGTTTGTGAAAAAATACTGCCACTCTTTTCAGACTTCTTCGGTGGCGTGGTGGCTTTCGACACTGGAGATTCGAGTTAGATTCCCGGTCGCAATAAACTTATTTCTAATCACCAGTTAATTGAAGAACCATATTTCAGGTCCGTTTATAATTCCGGGTGATCCGGGCACAGGTATAGTGTCGGTTCCACCATTTATTGAGCAAACGACAGAGTCTGTTAGAAGAACCACAGATATTCCAAGAGGACCGGAACCATTGGGTCCTAATGTTACTTGTAAGTCTCCTCATTGATATTTATTTATTTATTAGAAGACACGGCCACATGGTACACTTAATTTTCTAATATTCAATTTCCATAGGAAAACATTCCCGGGATAATATGTAGCCTAAGTTGCTTTTTATAACATCAGCTTGCCAAAGTCCTGTTCGAGTTTAGCGAAAACTAACATACAAAGGTTGGTATTTTTTAAATATAATAAGCTGCGAAGGAGCTCTATTGACATACTATAGAGGCATCAATGAAAAATTACGCATAAATGGAGAAACCTTATTTGTGGAGAGCTTCCGTGCACAGCGTAAACTGTTCAAGATACGTAACAATTCTCTACCAAGCATGAAATGAGGGATATTTAGCGCAAGATTTCCATGCGAATGAACTCGCGGGCGTCCTCCAGTTAGTAAATAAAATATCTTACCTACACCAAATAATAGATATAAGTATCAGTTTCCCAATGACGCGGGATTCTCATCCCGATCAAACCCCCGTAGAGACCACACAGCCCACACAGGTGGTCAAAGTCCGCCGGGCGCCACTGAAAATACCTTCTGCGTCCGGCAACGGACGTGTGAGCGGCCGCGGTTAAAAATACACAATAATAATATTCATCTTATCTACAGACACATTGGACGGCTGTTGGTATATGTTTCCACCAAACTACGGATCAATTGCTGGCATTAGTTACCTAGATCCACTGACTGTAAACGAGTATCGTTTCACTTGCCAAGGATCTGGCAATAAGGTACCTATTTATTCTTATATTCTACTACTTACTACCAATAATAAATATAAAATGTTATTACATTATGTACTACGTCCATGAACGTAGAGGTAATTTGTTGTTAATGAGTGTTGGTCTAGCTAGTCAGTCCTTCTTCTTCTTTTAAAAACGTGGCTCCATCGATGTTCATCGATGATTTCGCCAATGTGAAGGTAATGCTTGATTAGTTGATAGTCCCGCACAGAAGAACTAGTTATTCCTAACTAGCTCCAGGTGCAGGACAAGAAACGTTGTTCGGTATGAGAGTAGGTATCTAAACCCGATTTTTGCGGAGAGCCAGAGGTAACCTAAAAAGCCACCTGCCACGCGCTCAGCAAAAATCGATCTCCAGTCAGTCCTTCAAACCGTCTCATCTCATAATGCCAACTTCTCAAAATGCCAACCGCTCGCAAAATGACAACTTCTCAGAAAGCCAACTTCTCGAAATGCCAACTTCTCAAAATGCCAACTTCTCAGAATGCCAATTTCTCACAATGCCAACTTCGCATAATGCCAACTTCTCAAAATGACAACTTTTGAGGGGCAACTTTTATGCCTGCCGGGCATAAAAATACCAAAATCTAAAAAATCACATTTTATGTACCCCTAGCTAGATAGTACATACCTAAAATCACGCCTTTATCCCCGGAGGGTTAGGCAGAGGTGAATTAACACCCACATTTCACCAATTTGTATTCGGTCCCACGTAATAGTATTATTATATATTATAAAAATAATATTACACATTACTAAGTAATAGGCAAAAAGAAATAAAAGTTACAAATCACAGTCAATCAAATTGTAATGTAAATCTTTTTACTAATTACTTATACAAAGAAATCATAGTAAATCAAATTGTAAAATAAAATATAATTAACATTTATTATTAGTTATTTTTTAAATAAAGAAAGTGTACAGTTCTCGAATGGCACAGCGTCCACTGTGTGGCGACTGTGCCATTCAACGTCCACCATATTTGAGACGTTCAAACTAATTTTCTCCACAAATTAAATAATTTAACAATCCAAAAACTGTTCAAAGTGAAAGTGAAGTTTGCGTAATAACAGCATCTAACCACCGGCGCCGGTTTGCAACAGGATTCAATTCCTACTGTAGGAGTCTAAACAAATCTCCCAGAAACCGGTGAGTCATTCTATCTGACCTAAATTCAATTAAATGGGCTATCGACATACATTTTGGTCCTTCGAGCCGGATCGATCAGTTACAATATCAATGCAACTGAATATCTATGTATTTACATGTATTTATCGATATAAATTCATTATTTCATCAACTTTCATTATAAAACTATTAAGTAAGTAGGTGCGACACGGGTGCGACATATTTGCATATTTCTATGTCAATTCCTATTGTAGGAGTCTAAAACCTGTGTGAAACATAGAAATATACACATCGTATCTCAAATCAGTGTTTATTTTAATGCAAAACACAGTACTTTAAGTTTTCATTTTACAAAAATATCTGCGCTCACGATCGTGATCGCCATTGTCGTTCATACTTTGCAGTTTCGTAATATTATTTAAAATGACTAGAGAAGACGCGACTGCAAGTACTAAGGAGTTAGCTGCCGCGATTGATGTTAAGTTTCACAGTTTAGCGGGTTCGCATATTACAACAAAAGAAATGTGTTTCATGAGATTGCAAAAACTATTTGATATTTCTAAAAAAGTAGGTACAAGCGCCGAATCAGCTGGTGAATTTTGTTCTCGATATCAGGACATGCCGCAGTGGCGCGAAAGGTTTGAAAATAGTGTCAGTGCTTATAACAGCTATTAAAAAAAGTCTGTATGCGAGTTATGTACCGTCCTACAGTGATCTAAGTAGCTTTGATACTATGTACTATCACATTCGTAGCGTCTATGAAGGTATGTTTGGTTCCAGTGAATCAAATAGTGATCAGTTGAACAAAACTTGTAAAAGTGAAAGTCAGTGCGCAAAACCTAGGCTACCTAAGTCGGAACTATTTCCTTTTGATAGTAAACTTGAAAACTGGCCTACTTTTCGAGACACATTTCTCAGCTTAATTCATAATAATAGTGAAATAGCAAATATCGAGAAGTTCTACTATTTACTTGCAGCGGTGAGCGGTCCCGCATTAACTATCGTGAAGTCTATGCCAGTTACGTCTGACAATTATCCTATTGTTTGGTCTACTTTAGTGAAGCGATATGACAACAAACGCGCATTAGCTACAAATTATTTAGATAAAATATTTAATTTTAAACCGTTAGTTACCGAATCTGTCACGGGACTTAACGAATTCTTACAGACATATCAAGAAAACGTTAAGGCCTTACAGCTGCTCAAGGTCAACGACCTATCGGGATTTATATTATTTTATGTCGCTTTGCGTAACTTAGACTACGTAAGTAGGCGCGAGTTAGAAAAAGAGACAGGACAGTCTGAAATACCTACTTATGAGGAATTAATACTATTCGTGGAGAAATACGTACGTGTTCTCGAGATGGCTGGACACATTCCTGGTTCTTCGAGTGGTAGCCATGTGATGAGTGATGCCCGGGATGTGGTATCGAAATACATCATACCGCATTTTTGCATCATTAAGCCTAGCAGTTCCACTTCGTCTCATCGTGTGGTATTCGATGCGTCAGGTGGGTCATCTAACGGTTTGTCGCTGAGTTCAGTCGTACTTCCGGGCCCTAAGCTGCAGGCAGGTGTCAGCCGGCTTCTAATTGACTTTCGTCTTCACGAGGTTTGTTTGTCTGCAGACATCTGTAAAATGTATCGCCAGATTGTCGTGGACCCTGACCACCGATCCTTTCAACACATTCTGTGGCGCTATTCTTTAGATCAACCAATCAAAAAATACTCGTTGAATACACCTAGTCACACACTTAAAACATTTGTTTCTACTAGGGTGTCTAAAACTAATGACGGTGTACCCTGTGAGTGTTGGTATCATGTCAGTGGGGTAAACAATCCTGCCGATATCTGCTCTCGTGGAGGTTTACCGTCAGTGTTGCTAGCCACGCAAGAATGGTTCACAGGACCAGACTGGCTCGATCTAGATCGCCTACACTGGCCAATTAGAACCATGGATGAGTTTCGTGACTGCAACCCGCCCGAACTTAAGTGCGTCAAGACAGTGTTAGTGTCAACTGATGCTGATTCAACCAGCTCACTTTACACTGTAACCGAAAAGTATTCTAGTTTTTGTAAATTGATCAATGTGGTAGCACGATGCTATCAGTTTATACGTAACTGTAGACTGCCATCAGGCGCACGTACAGGCTGTCTAACCGTGACAGACACTAGGCGCGCCCACAGTATATTAGTGAAAACCGTACAAGAGCATCATTTTAGTAGTGAAATGCAGGCATTAGTAAAGGGTGGTAATAGTAATTCTTCTTTAAAGAAACTCAACCCTTTCATTGACCCTGATTGTTTCCTCAGGGTGGGGGGTCAACTTTCCCAGTCAGAGTTATCTTACCAACAAAAGCACCCTCTTTTACTTCCTAAAGATGCCCACTTCACAAAGATTCTAATTGATCATTTCCACAAAATTTACTTACATGTGGGTCCTCGCACACTTCAAAGTCTACTAACACAAAAGTATTGGATCGTCAACGCTCGTAATGCTATTAGGTCACGAACTAGGAAATGCATTTCTTGTTTCAGAGCAACTCCTACGAGTCGACAACCCTAATGGGCGAACTACCTAAATATCGCTCTCAGGATGTTCATGTATTTCACACTGTTTGTGTAGACATGGGCGGACCGTTTCCTACAAAAGAGTCAACGCGTAGGAACGCTCGCATCTCCAAATCCTATCTTTGTGTGTTCGTGTGTTGTGCGACACGGGCAGTTCATAGAAGTGTTGTCATCACTAAGTACGGAATGTTTTTTGGCATGTTTCGATGTTCGATTTACAGCTAGGAGAGGTTTGTGCCATTCTATCGTTTCAGATAATGGTACGAATTTCGTGTCAGCAAACAATTAAGCGAAATAACTAAATTTTTAAACGACGAATCGATTAATATCAATAACAGTTTTATTTCTCGTGGTATTGTTTGGCGATTTAATCCCCCAACGGGCAGTAATTTCGGTGGACTATATGAGGCCGTCATTAAAGGGGCCCGCGCTCTCTTACGACGCACCGTTGGTACCAGAGCGTTTACATCCGAGGAGCTGGGCACACTATTCATACGGGTCGAAGCCGTACTGAACTCGAGACCTCTGTGCGCGCTGTCCAGCGACCCGACCGAATTTCAAGTGTTAACACCGGCACATTTCCTCATAGGTAGGGAGCTTCTGTCTGTACCGGAGAACAGTCTCAACAATTTTGGAAACTCTGGAAACAAGATTACTTACATACTTTACAAACACGCCAAAAATGGCATAGTTCTTCAAACAATTTACAACTCGGTGATCTTGTTCTTATAAATTCAGATGCCCCGCCACTCAAATGGGCACTAGGTAGAATTACGAAACTGCATAGTGGCCCCGATGGCGTGGTCCGTGTAATTCGTTTAAAAACATCGAACGGCAACGAACTAACTCGTCCAGTTTCAAAAGTAAGGCCGTTGCCTCTCGATCACAACTTTTAACTAAACTATAATTCCTTACTTAGATTTAGTTTATTTTATTTTTATACATTATACAGTCCATTGTTCTAAACTTAATTACACTATATCTCAATATATAATTTATCTATTCAATTACACATGTTATACATCCTCCTACACTTAAACTAGTTAGCAAATTCTACCGAACTTGGTATCGTAACTGGGAAATCCTTGCGGATGTCGGTGGGGGGAAATGTACAGTTCTTTTTATAATCTATGGTCAGCTGACTCTAAATCACCCGGCGTCCACTGTGTGGCGACTGTGCCATTCAACGATCACCATATTTGAGACGTTCAAACTAATTTTCTCCACAAATTAAATAATTTAACAATCCAAAAACTGTTCAAAGTGAAAGTGAAGTTTGCGTAATAACAGCATCTAACCACCGGCGCCGGTTTGCAACAGGATTCAATTCCTATTGTAGGAGTCTAAACAAATCTCCCAGAAACCGGTGAGTCATTCTATCTGACCTAATACAATTTTTAATAAATTCAATTAAATGGGCTATCGACATACAGAAAGTCTCAATTTTTTTTTTTTATGATTTACTAATTACTAATTATACAAGAGAATTACTAATTATACAAGAGAATTACTAATTATACAAAGAAATCATAGTAAATCAAATTGTAAAATAAAATATAATTAATATTTATTATTAGTTATTTTTTAAACAAAGACAGTCTCAAATAAATAATAAAAAACTACCTTTTTGATTATTAATAATTTCAAATCCACTTTCCATATTTAATTGCAAATTATATAACTGTATATAACATAATAAGTCACGCGTAATTATATTTATATGCAATTAATTTCCTTCCTCAATATGCAGGAACAAAACTATTTCTCCGAACTTGACGTAAATATGATAAAAATACCAACGTATCCTCTTATTGATTTTTATTTTACGAATCTAATAATACAAACTACCTTCAAATTATTACTTAAACAATGCGTTTTGTTGTTATAAACAGATAACTAAAGCTGTTCTTAATTTAAAAAATCTAGAATATGTAATATTATTTATTACATATAATAATAACTAATAATAACCTGGCAACCCTTAATATCATCGAACGTCATTTTTCATCTTAAAATTATTTTCATATTTTTATTTAATTTTACAGTCTAAATTTATACTATAATTATATATTGCATAGCAAGATTTGCAATAAATTTATAAATTACATATACAAACTATATATTATCAAGATAAAGAAAAATTACCAAATTGCAGATGTTTGGCATATGTCACTTTAAGAAAATATTAATCAAATACAAACAATATCAAGAAATGGATGGTTGATGATAAAGGATAAATATGCTCACAAGAGCTAGAGCCAGAGAGAGACAAACTGCACAATTACCAACCCCGGACTCGTCGCATAGCTCCGCCTCCGATTTGCCGGAAACTTTGGCTACTGGTGAGGCGTCGATCTCTAGCAGCGACGAGTATTTCTCTCCACCGACGTCGCCTCCACCTGTACGTCGGCAGGGGAGAGGCCGGCCACCGACCTGCGTGGGACCCCGACGCCCTCCGGCTTCGATTAGGGACCCCGCTGCCAGTGGTAATGTGCACCGCATGCGATGGACTTCTTCCATGAACGAGAACGTCATGCGGGCATATTATGCGGCTACAGAGGGAGGAATTAATCTCACTGCGTATCGTGTACGAATTATTGCTGTCTCTGTTTCAGGAGCTCGAACCAACTGTTAACGTATCAACGCAACGTCTGTCGGATCAAGTGCGGGTTATACAACGTGGTCATATGTTGGATGATGCCGTGCTTGAGAGGCTTCGCTCAGATTTACAGGGTAATCCTGGTATCACAATACCTACATCATCAGGTACACATGTTCCTACTGTTTCCACACAACGTCCCACTGATGATGATTTATTGGATACCGGGGTTACAGATGTAAGTACTCATTGCAATGTACAATTAGGGAGCGCTTTGGAATGTGCACTGAGGGAATATCGAAACGTAACACCTACCGAAAGATCTCGTCTACCGCGTTTGCCTACGCATAAGAAAAATATAGCCCTAATGTGTGCTCTGGATTCACTACTGTCAGACTATTTTAACAGTAGTCAAAATCTCGGTGATACACATTCGATTCTGTACTGTGGGGCTGTTGCGGCATGTCGAGTAGCAAATATTAAGCTTTTATCAAATGATAAAGCTACTCGACCGAAATTTGTTACACCAGCCTGGCAGTATAGGATTGAACGTCGTATTGCCGAGACCAGGGCACTCTTTGGGAAACTTATTTGCTTCAGGTCGGGCAATACTCGCCCTAGAGTGATGCGCTTTGTGAACCGGGCATTCTTGGGGACTAATATTAGATCCCAAGAATTTGCTTTTCGGGTCACAGAGCGCATTGACTACCTGAAGCAAAAAGTCTATGCGTGGGTAAATCGTATAAAAAGATATAAAAAAAGAGTGGACCGGTATTCCCAAAACTGCATGTTCCAAAAAGATGAGAGATGGGTCTACAGAGATTGGGAGCGATCTGATTCAAGTGTGATTGACGAGCGCCGGCCAGATGATGATGCCACCATTGCATTCTGGAGTGGCATCTGGTCGGCTCCTGTCAGCCACACAGAGGATGGTTGGATGCGGGATGTTAATCGTCTGTGTGAACCGATACAAACTATGGAACCATTAAAATTCATAGATAGTGATGTCACCAACGCAGTCCGTCTGTTACCGAACTGGAAATCAGCAGGACCAGACGGACTGCACAATTTTTGGATAAAATGGTTCCGTAGTTCACACGGACGGTTGGCAGCTCAATTCCAATCATGTTTGGAATCAGGATCGCTTCCCGATTTTCTAACTACTGGTATGACCCATCTCTTATACAAATCTGGTAGTGCCATAGAGCCTAAAAATTATAGACCAATTACATGCCTACCAACGGTCTATAAGCTTCTCACATCTATTTTGAGATAAAAAATAACGCGCCACATAACTGACAACAACATCATGTCAATCTCTCAAAATGGATGTAGAAGTGGGGCTCGTGGCACTAAAGAGCTCCTAATTATGGATATGGTTATTAGCCAATAGGTACGCCGTAATCGCAAGGATCTGGCGACATGCTGGATAGATTACAAGAAGGCCTATGACTCTGTGCCTCATTCATGGCTTAGGAGGGTGCTGGGGTTGTATAAGATTGATGCAACTCTATGTACCTTCTTAGGGACATGCATGGGGCAATGGAAGACCGTCTTGTGCTATTCAGGATGCCGACAGACTTGTGGTAACGGTGGACCGATAAAGATCGAGCGTGGTATATTTCAGGGCGATAGTCTGAGTCCTTTATGGTTTTGTCTGGCCCTGAATCCTCTCAGCGCTTTGCTGGAGAATTCAGGTCTAGGGTACCGGTTGCGGAAAGATGGCCAGGTTTTGTCTCACCTTCTTTACATGGATGATTTAAAATTACTTGCCCCAAACAGTCACCAACTGATGGAATTACTAAAGGTAACGGAAACCTTTCGTAATTCTATCAGAATGGAATTTGGCGTAAAAAAATGTGCAAGCATTCATGTGAAGAAGGGTGGGATAGTGGATTCCGAAAGAATACAACTTTCGGATTCCACTCAACTTCGGTCCCTTTCGGCAACCGATACTTATAAATATCTGGGTATGTCACAAGCGTTAGGCATATCAGAGACTGAAATGAAACAATTATTGAGGGAACGCTTCTTTGGCCGCCTGAAAAAAGTTCTTAAGAGTCTTTTATCGGGCGGTAACAAGGTGCGAGCCTACAATAGTTGGGTCATGCCAGTTTTAGTGTACTCGTTTGGCATACTCAGATGGACTCAGACAGAACTTGACGCCTTGGATAGAAAAGTCCGTACGCTACTCACTACATACCGAATGCATCATCCGCGTTCATCTGTAATGAGGTTGTACATACCACGGAAGTGTGGGGGCCGAGGCTTTCTTAATGCTAAGACCCTTCACAACCGTGAGGTGTGCAATCTTAGGGAATACTTCCTGCGGGTGGACGAGGATTTGCATCGTGATGTCGCTGCAGCCCTACATGGACCTGATATTGATTTAAAATCATCAGTATCCTGGCTACGATTCGGTAATCTATTTGGAGAAACCGAAGGGTTTGTCTTTGCAATTATGGACGAAGTTGTCATGACTAAAAATTACCGGAGGTATATTCTGAAGGATGGTACGGTTGACATATGTCGGGCGTGCCACCGTCCTGGAGAGTCCCTTAGGCATATTATCTCTGGTTGTTCTAATTTGGCTAACGGCGAGTATTTGCATAGGCATAACCAAGTAGCTAGGATTGTCCATCAACAACTTGCTCTGAAATACAAACTCGTGGATTCAGAAGTACCGTATTACAAGTATGTGCCCGACCTAGTTCTCGAAAATTATCATATCACATTGTACTGGGACCGATCTATTATCACTGACAGGACTATTGTTGCAAATAGGCCTGACATAGTGATAGTAGATCGGTTAGAGCGCCGTGCAATAATAGTTGATATTACTATTCCGCATGACGGCAATCTCGTGAAAGCCGAAAAAGACAAACAAGTAAAGTACTTGGATTTGGCCCACGAGATTGTCGACATGTGGCATGTAAGCTCAGCTGTTATTGTACCGATAGTCGTTTCCGTGCATGGACTGATCGCCAAGAGCCTCGACCAACACCTACAGAGGCTCTCGTTAGACGGTTGGATTAAGGGCCTGATGCAGAAGGCAGTGTTGCTCGATACGGCACGCATCGTGAGGAAATTCCTCTCTCTGGAGCCCTAACCACCGGTAGCTTGGTCCTTGTACCCGATGCCGGTGGGTCACTATTTTTTATATTTTTAAATATATTTGTATTTTTTATAGATTTATTTAAAAATGTATTAAATATGTATTTAAGTTAAATAAAGGAACTAATAATAAATGTTAATTATATTTTATTTTACAATTTGATTTACTATGATTTCTTTGTATAAGTAATTAGTAAAAAGACTAAAAAGATTTACATTAAACATTAAACTTATAACTTATTAACATTAAACATTAGATGTAAATAAAGTGTGATTTTTTAGATTTTGGTATTTTTTATGCCTGCCGGCCTGCCCCTCAAAAGTTGTCATTTTGAGAAGTTGGTATTATGCGAAGTTGGAATTATAAGAAATTGGCATTCTGAGAAGTTGGCATTTTGAGAAGTTGGCATTTCGAGAAGTTGGCTTTCTGAGAAGTTGTCATTTTGCGAGCGGTTGGCATTTTGAGAAGTTGGCATTATGAGATGAGACGCTTCAAACTATGACGTTATTTACGACAGAACTATATAGATAGTTATGTCATAAATAACGTCATAGTCTTCACCTTACCGTAGTTGTCAACCATTTGTCATCATTGATAGAATAGTCTATCAATGTTGACAAATGGTTGACAACTACGGTAGGTACTAAATGTCAGGCTAGAAGGGTTGAGTGCTGCGGGGCCTTTGCCCCATAGCACGCAACGAGATTCACTCACTGACGCGGGATAAAACCCTATCCCAGCGACGCGGGATTTTCATCCTGACCAAACCCCCGGAGAGACCACAGAGGTGGTCAAAGTCCGCCGGGCGGTACTGGAAATACGTTCTGCTTGTAACCAGAGACGCCCGGCAAAGGACGTTGGAGCGGCCGCGGCCTTAGGCCGCGGAACTAAAAAAAGGTACTAAATGTTTACCTGTACCTACCATTGAAACATGCAACGACAGTTCTTTTCGAACAATATACGACAGAGACAATAATCGCTCGCTATCGAAATGTAGGTAACTCAGTAACGGGACGTTTATTGACGAAAATTGCTTTACGACGGGAGTATGTACCTAGACACGATAATTACTGATCCCTCTTTATGTTCTAATAAATTTTGTTTCAGGGTCTATATTGGTACCCGCAATGGATGGGCGGTCCACCTCACCACCCATATCCTCATTCAGGCGATGGCCCAAACCATCAACGTGTGGAACCTATATACTATCCCCACCAACAGGGACAGGCGCCACCAGCACTCAACTAGCACACAAATATAAGGATTATTGTAATTTTATGCTGTCTTTATTTTCTTTCTATTGCTTATTATAACTACGTCATCATCTAGGTAGTATAAAACAAAGTCCCCCAATGCGTCTCTCTGTTCGTGATAAACTCCCAAAAATACTGCACTGATTTATGGTTCTCCAGGAAGGTTTTTGGCTATTTGGGGCTCATAATACTGTTTCTCGCGGGCAAAGCCGCGGCCGTCAACTAGTACTAAAATATAGCTTGCTTAGAACTTTTCCTGTCATTCATGTTTCAACCCGCATGTAGATCAGGCCCCGCATTCGTACGCGTCAATGTCACATACAATAATGATATGCGTTTCGTGCCCTGCACGTAAGTACGCGGGTTGCTGTGGTAACGGGGCTGGTCGTGAATTGAGTTGACATTGAATGGCACGCGTTTGGAAACACGCATGTCAGGAAAAATGCCCTTATAACTGCTGGACAGTGAAGTGCCAATTCTGAAAAACCACGACTCGAGTTGAAACTTGTAAAGAGAGAATTCACGCACGTTTGTCTGGCACCCTTGTTTTACGTTTTTTTCCAAAAGTACAGAGGGGGCCGTACCAGGCAAACGTACGCGTGAAAACTTGAGTTAATTCGATAGTAAGCCTTCTGCCTACCCTAGTGGGGGAAATGTTAGTAAAAGGTCATTTAAAGTCTGGATACACAAAAAATTTAAAAAAAAAAAACAATACAATTTTTAGTAACTTTTATTCATATTCATAATAATTTTAATTTACACAAACATAACGTTACCTAAAATCGCCTATATTTAAACTGTCTTGTTTACAATGTACCATAACTTATTGCACTAAACTTTTTTTATATACTGAAACTGACATTACAATTGACAATTAATAGTGGTATTGCCAGATATAAAATAACATTAAAACACAAATTTCATAAAAATACACGTATTACTAAAACGTGGTTAAAATATTCAGCAGCCACAACTACTTTTAATATTTCTATCTCACAAAATATAATAATAGTCTAAATGTAATAACTAAAAAATATAGTATACCACTACTGTATAAAAAGCGGATAACCACATTACCAGATTATGCGAGCAATCAATTACCTATTAGCTATCTACTATTTTTTATCTATGGCAACATTTGCCGCGGAAAAAATACACCAGCGTTCAATGTTACTATGAACTATTCAGTAATTTTAAAACATAATACTATTTAGTGGGAATATTATCAATTTATCACATATTAAAAGTAAATTTTTTTTATTTTACAATAACTTGGTCATATATTTTACAACAGATTATTAAAAAAAAATATCCACAATGAATAATGCAAAACATCAGAATTTATAATGCCAAGTTAACAATCCGAATGCATAAACACACTGGTTTTAAGGTCGATTCCTATAACTCAACGTCCACCAAAAGTTTAAAGTGTAGCCAGGATTAAAAACTATGTTAGTAAAAATATAACAAGTTCAAAGAATATTTCTGTTCACCGTAACTGTACTGGCGTATCAATAATACTTTTTGTATTATTGATACGCCAGTACGATGGCAACATTGAATATTCTCAGAGAGTACGAATTATTTTTATTTAAATGCAGAGAGAGAGTAAATGACATGTAACAAATGTGCACAAAATTCCCCGTTATGTTTGTATCTAGAAGGCGGTATGTTATCAAGGAACACATATAATATATTATGTGTTCCTTGATATTATTTAATAAAAAAAAAGGAAAATAAAAACATCATTACGATATAAAAATGCGAAAGAGGACGTTCGACTTCATTGATCTGGTTATCGTTTTCAAGGGCGTTGCTTTTTGCAATTTTTTGTGATAAAGATTATTATTGTCATTCAAACAAATCATTCTGTCAAAAAGAAAATGAATGGACAGAGGTATTATGTCGTCACTCTAAAAAGTCATCTTAAAAGGTACTTTACTTATCTAAAATATATATATATATATTAATTCTTTAATTTTGTCATAAATACATTCATATATTACTTGTCTAGCGGCCATTATTTAATCTTGCAAGAAATGTAAATAAATAATATGTTATGTATTGAATTCACCAAATAATTCAATATTATATTGACGACTGTGTTTAAAATTATTACAATTATGTTTATTGTAAAATTTTCGTGGGTAAAGTAATTTAATTTAACATTACATCATCATACATATTGTAAGCCAGCGAAATGTGTTTGACATAAAGAATCAAAAGTTTGTTTCAAAACTCTACTTCTGTATCTCAATTTAAGTAAAACAAGGATAACGAGTAAAATATTTAAATATTACATAAATATCTGATGATTGAATTGCAGGTTTGCAAAGCTATGGACGCAATTGGATAAATAAAACATTGTGCGGGCCAGTAGAGGACGATCTATGCAACCTTTTCGTGTTAACAAAACGTTTTTCTTGAAATAAAAAAAAATACGTTTTGTTTTTGAATTTACAATACAACTCAATTCCATGACAGAGACCGTTCCCGCGCAATGTTTGCCGCGGTATAACTTTTTAATATTACATAATCTATGGCAGGTTTCTTTCAAGCTTTCTGTATGATGTCATCAATTTCAAATTCCTTCTCCCAACTTTCATCAGAATTAGCACTAGCGTCATCTTTCACTTCTTTATCACCGAAGTAGTCTTCAACTAAATTGTTACCACAAACGTCAGATTTTGCCGCCTTTTTAGGCGAGCGGTCATTTTTATTTTTTTTATTGTTCATTTTGTCTCTGGTGTGAGTGGTCTTTTTTTTAATTTCTGTATTGGTCGTTTTGTCCGTATTGTTGTTACCCAAATCGCGGGAAGATGTTTGTTTTGTTATTTTCTTTGTGGCTATTTCTTTCTCGTATTCTTCTAGAAGCAGTATTTGTTGTTCTTCTGTTAATTCTACGTCCTCAGTGAAGTCCTCTGTATAAATTTAGTACATAGAGTAAAGCAAAAGTAACCATGGACAAATAATATGTTTTACAAAACATGAAATTTTGCAATTGGAAGAGAGTAGAGAAAAGAGTAATAGTTATCGTGTTTATGGAATAATAAATATAATAAATGGAATAATGTAAAAAACAAATATTTTAAAACAATTTTATTGAATATTTAAATTAATTACATGTGCTTTAAATTACCATAGAATCTATATTATAGACTAAATTGTTAGAATATCGATGAGTTAATAATAACATAAGAAATATTTTTTTTAATATTAGATAAGTTAAGATCTTTATGAACATTAGGTATTTGTATTATATTATTGTTGATTAAACACACAAAATTATTATATAATAGCAACAAAATCTAGCCTAACTATCAGCCCTAAATCTAATAAGATTTGGACCACAAACTGTAAAAGAATTCCAATTACTGCCTAGGGTTCCTAGGTAATTAGTGTTCATTCAATTAGAGGGGTCTAAAAAACTAGAAATCCTATTGCTGTGAATGGGATCAAGTCGTGATTCAAACTGATGACAAGTCCGACACTTTAACTACTCGACTATGGTCGTTACAGAAAAATCATTAAACTTCTTCATTTATTAAAAATTTAATGTCAAGGCTTCTGCGGTGGCAATCCTCAAAAATGGCTGAACCGACATTATTATTTTTTTGTAATAAAAGCATTTAAAAAATTAACACACAACAGCCGACTTCAAATTATCGATATGGGACTAACAGGGGGACTGCTCTGACCAACTGAGTGGTCAGAGCAGTCCCCCTGTTAGGGAAAGGCCGTGGGTTCGAGTCCCGCCGATGACATCAGTTTTTGTTATCTATTTATAATATCTTTCTTAATATTTTAAGAATAGTTTAAGCAAACTCATTGCTTTGAAATACAAAAACGTAATCGCTTTCAATTGAAAAAAATATTCAAAATAGATTTCCTCAGTCCAAAGACTAACACACAGAAAAAAAAAATGCAGTCGAATTGAGAACCTCCTTTTTTGGAAGTCGGTTAGTAATAGTTAAGAAAATAATTGTATTTTTATCATTACTTACTACCCCCAATTTAATATACATTTATATTCTAAATATACACATCGATATTCTATACATTCGAGTATAAACACATCTACCTTACTTACCAATGTCGAATATAACTGCGTTGTCGAGATCTGGCGCCTCAAAGGGCTTTTCTTCGTCAACACCGGATAAAACCTTTTTAGGGCTCCTGAAATAAGTGAAATATTTATCGATATATAATTTATGCTTTCGATTCACTTGGTGGAACTTACTTTAAAAAAAAAAGAGTCGGTTACAAACAAACATACATAGAAGCAAGCAAACATACAAGTGAAGCTAATAAAAGCGTTTTAAACAAGTTAAAAATATGGCAAAAAAATTGCCAAATATTTTAGTTTTCGAAAGTTTTTTCATAAAATCTAAAAAATGTCATATGACATGAAGTTCAACATCATATTAGAGGTCTTCGACCATGCTGAGTTGATTGCAGCTGGTCTTGAGTCTCTAACTATTACCGTTCTCGATTTGACCTCGTTTTGACCTTGACCTTGAGATCAGAGGTCAAAGTAATAAATCTTTCTTTCTTTCTTTCTAAAGGTCAAGTTCACTTTAGACGTTTTTGACCATGCTGAGTCGATTGGCGTTTACACTGAGTCTCTAGCTCTTACCGTACTCGAGTTGAAAGTTGTTTACGGACGGACGGACATTACTGTTGTATAAGAGATAAAAACTCTAAAAGAAAAAAAAAAAAAGTTGTTACAAAAGTGAATGATTGGCTATGAGTAAACACCTCTGATGATGCCGTAAAGGACGACGGATCGTAATGATGAATCGTACCGTATATGGGGCCCTTAAGGCGAAAGAAACCGGTCAGGGTTTACCAAAAATAAAAATATTTGTGTTAAACATGTTCACAAATTTTTACCTAGTTAGAATGTTCTCTTAATCTAAACTAGATGTCGCTATACTCACTGTACAACAGGCGCTGGCGATGTCTGCAGCGGTAGTGAAGCTAGCACCGGGTCTTGTGTGATGGGGAGCTCTGTTGGTTGTTTGCGAGAGGCCGCGGCCAAACGGTCTTGTAATAAGGCCACGCGGAATAAGTACCTGCGAAAACATGCGGACGTTAAATAAATTTGTGGTTCGCCCCGGCTTTGTAAGGGTAGAACCCTAGACCTCGCGAGCACAGTGGTGTCGGTATTGTCATTATTCTACTTTATTCCCGTCCAATTCCAAAAAAATAGACAAAAAAAAAGAAAAAAAAAAAAAAAAAAAAAGTTCCTTAGAGATATATATGGATATGTAAGAGAGAGAATAAAAAATGTGGCCGCTTTTTGTTTTTTAATAATTCCGTGAGACCGCGGCTACTCCCATGTCCATTGCTGCGGGCGTCTCTGGTGACACTAGAAGGTATTTCCTGTGGTACTCGGGGGACATTGGCCACCTGTGTGGCCTCTTCGGGGGTAAATGTGGGGGTTAACTCAAAAGCTGCTAGGACAGACAGTGAAAAGCAAAATTGTCTAGTATGGTCTCGAAATTTAGGCGTTTTGACATTCAATAATAGTCATATACCCCGAAGTATTATATAGTTAGCGTATAAAATTATGGTAGAGATAAGCGGAGCTGTGTGAGTGAACACGAGAAATAGAGTAAAAACTCTTTTTGTAGCTGTGTGTTAAAGTGGTCACATATACGTTCACGTACACTGCACTCACACAAATACAAAGCTCCACTTACGCCTTTTTACCTATATCGGTAATAGTCAAATTATTGCATAGAAACCTCTGCCTACACCTTCGCGGACAAAAACATGGTTCTGTGTACCTTTCCCAGAAATCTTCATGCGATGCAGCATCAGGCACCAGCTTATCATACTGGGATCGCAATACTGGGTTACCCTCAAGTCTCCTGCCAGCGGCCTGAAGGCTAATAAGGCCCGCTTCTGTACTCTCGAGGCTGGCACGCCAGGCTTCGAACTCGGGACTGTACGCTGGGACGATAAACGTGGCATCGACACGTTGTAAGGCTTCCAGTTCTTTCTGTGAATGCAAAAATAATTGGTTGAAAAAGAAATAAAAATTGATGTGAATTAATTATTAGACTGAATTCCGTCATATTGATATGTATCTGATAGATAGACTAGGTATGCAATACATTCTGCTGTTGCAATAATTGAGCTGGGTTGGTCGATCCGGGTCGAACTCCTAAACGACTGGACCGATCTTTATGAATTGAGATAATGCACTCACGGTGATGGTCACTATGACCGTGCCAAATTTCAAAAAGATCGGTCCAGTCGTTTAGGAGTTCGATAAAGAGCGAAATACGCGAGTCGTCTAAGAAAGAGCTTCGTAAACTCCGGTCAAAAATCAGCCAAGTGCCATAAAAAACCAGTCAGACTCGCACGCATAGGAGCACCCTTAAATATTTATGATATTCTGTTTCTTAGCATTTGCTGTTGTTATAGAGACAACAGTAATGCATCATGTGTAAAAATTGCAACTTTCTCACTATCACGGCTCATGAGATACAGCTCAAGACAGACGGATGGACGGACAGCGAAGTCTCAGTAATAGGCTTCTTGTTCTTCCTTTTGGTACGGAACCCAAAAAAAAAATGATGACAAACCATTTTTAAGTACTCATTAGCTTTTTAATTTGATACCCATTTTGTATTAAAAAAAATCATTTGTTTACTTTAAACTATATAACGTTTCACAGACGTCATGTCGGGTTTTATTTTGTTATTCATTAAAAAAAGTTAAGTTACCAAAGCGAATTTAGCGATATGATAATTAAATAATGCTTTCCAGTAGTTTAGAAGATATGACGTAATAAATAATAATAAATAACAAATATGTTAGGACAATTCACACAACGCCATCTAGTCTCAAACTAAGCAGAGCTTGTGATAGGAGTACTAGATAAACTGATATAAATACTTATATACATATTTTTTTGTATATATTATACATACTCCAGACTTCGGTACAAACGTATATGTCATCACACGAAAGTTTGTCCCGGCCGGGAATCGAACCCGAGACTCCGGCGTCGAAAGCGGATACACTACCGACCACGCCACCGAAGCAGTCATTAACCAAGCGAGGGAAGCGTCTACATTGTGAGATTGGACAATTTTGCTTCCGTCTGTCTGTCTGTAATGTGTGTTCTAAACTTGGCACAAGTATATTATATATATTTTTTGGACATTATCACTCAACGTCATCTAGCCCAAATTAAGCTCATATAAGCTTGTGCTATGGGATCTAGACGACTGAGAAACATACTTATATATTTCTAAATAAATAAATATTATAAATAGAAGACACCCAAACTCCGAAGCAAATATTTGTGGATCACACAAATATTTGATTCGTCCCGGAATTGAACCTGTGACGTCAGGTACGGCAGTATCATACTCATACCACTGCGCCATCGAGGCAGTTAAGAAAAAAGTGTTCCTTGATTTAATACAAATAAATTTAGTATTATCTACATGTAAGTACAAGATATGCGCAAAAACATAACCATTCTTTGGTAGTCGGGTAAAAATATACAAACTCACTTTATACGTCGACAGCATGGTGGTATCCCCTGATGAAAGAATCACTTCCGTGTCATCCTCGTCATCAGGCTCCGGGTTCAGAACGGTGCTGACTTGACCTAAACAAGAGTACACAAGATAATTAGCTATAACTTTTAAAAGGGCCGAGTCTATTTCCCTCAGACATTCAGTGTTCGGTGCTGACATGCATTGTTGTGTAGAAGAATAGGCTAGAATATAGTTGTAAGCCAAACATCTCAAATATTGTTCAAGACTGAGAATTCATCGGAAACATTAAAAATGGACAGACAGACAGACATCACGCCTATATATAATATATAAAATATAAGCTTATAGCTTAGTTTGGGGCTAGATGGCCTTGTGTGAGAATGTCCTAAAATATTTATTATTTATTTATATCCCCAAAGGGCATAGGTGCATTACAATAGGTAGTAGATAGTTGAACTGACATCATAATTAAATCTGACATTCTGACATCTTCAATTTTAGTCTAGTGTAATTGACATCCTTATATAAATAAGGCATTTTAATTATTTCTGACATTATTGTTGTATCTGGGGCATTTCACGCCAAGTGGACAGGTAAAAAAACTTGATGGTTCCGATTTCTGTAATTTTTGAGTATGTTCTGCCTACATATGTCCCTGATAATGGACCAAATGTTTTTGGAATATAATGACTGGTTAAGGAGTTACGGGACTTAGAAATTTTAACCCACCGGTGGGATGCAGTACTTCAAAGTCACGCCTATATCCCTGAAGGGGTAGGCAGAGGTGCATTACACACCCACAATTTATCGGTATTTTTAGTCCCACGTAATAGGAGACCAGCCTATTGCCGTCACCGTGCAGAATTATAATGGGTTATGTCCAAAATGGGCGAATGAACTTAATAAAAAGTTGCAGTTAAAATGTAAATTTGAAAAAATTTTGACACCCGTTGCCTTGCGATGATATGTTGATGAAAGGCAACAAAATCTTACATGCCAGCCGCTGTGGCAACCAATTAAAGTCCTAGGCGTCTCGGATTAATTAAAAAAGTATTATAACACATAATGAACATCCATGCAACTCATCAACAGTTGACCCAGAACAGTTTCACAATATACCTAAACTAACATCTGCTTAGCTAGATTCCAATAAGGGACCCCTTGTACAGTGTCAATATGTCACAACAGTATTCAATATTTACTTACAATGTCAAATAATTTACTTCCCACTAATATGTGGGGCATTTCACGCCAAGCGGACAGAAAAGGGCGTGTCGGACTATAATTATGTAACAGTAAATTAATCATCTCTGCCAAATACTTACACCCTGTTACCTATGTACCACAATGTATGTTCACAGACGGCTGTCTCGAAAGACTGTATCTACAATACATCTATCAGGAATTTTACGTAAATAACAATCGCTATGGAAATAGCCGTTAAGAAGAGGGACTTCCATACAACAACTAACTTTTTTTTTTGCTGTTTTGGTACGGAACCATTTGTGCGATATTCCGACTAGCACTTGACCGGTATTTTCTTTGATTTGTACCAAGTAACACACACGAAGGACTAAACACAGGACGTAATTTATATAGAGATCTGTATCGACGGACAAAAGTACGGAGGGCTTAATAGACAACGGCCCCATTTCTTGGTATGGGAATTGGGTATTTGTATTACTATGGTAATTCTTTTATAATATGGTTAAATTAATGGAAAAATCGACATAATAAAAGTGGGAGGAGAACAATGGGTGTCAACAGCCAAAACTAGGGATTTCTGGCATTCTTTGGAGGAGGCCTTCGCCCAAAGAGGGATCCATTTATAGAAGAAACTAACAATAACTATCATAGCATGTAAGGAAAAAACATGAACTAACTACACTAATCAATAAAATTCAATAAAAATATATATATAATATAAAAAAAAATGGAAATAAAGGCTAAAATTAATTAAATAAATAAATGGGAAAATGCGAAAAATCGAAGGGAACCAATGACGGATACACTTGGGATCGACTGAGTTGAGTAAAGGCCGGATAAATAAATTAAAAAAAAAGTATCATACCTATAAAACTGCTAAAACTCTTTTTCATCACATTCGCCGGTGACTCAGGCACGTCTAGCTGTAAAATGAATAATACATTAGTTATATATTTGACTGTTTATTATACATACAAGCCATCACAATCGAAATAGTCAGGTTAAACCTCAGATCAACCATCTATAGATAGAAGACGAGTGTCACCCGTTTTCTTCGTGACGACTACTAGGCAGCTCTGATACATGTTGCCCGGTATATGTTTGCGTTCCACTAGGGGTGCCAAATTACATTGAAACACGTCAAAAACAAGACATCTCAGAACAACAACTACAAAAAATCCATTCTTCCAATCCTCTCCAAGGTTCTTGAGAGTATTGTCCACGATCAACTGTCTTCCTATCTTTTCTCGAATTGCCTGTTAAGTTCATATCAGTCTGGTTTTCGATGTGGTCATAGTACGGTAACTGCGCTAGTTAAAGTAACTGATGACATTAGACTAGCCATCGAAAACAAACAACTTTCAATAATTGTACTGCTGGACTTTAGCAGTGTTTTCAATTCGGTTGATTTTGACATACTCTTGGGAATCTTAAAATGCCTTAATGTCTCCGACTCTGCAACTGCCTGGTTCCGGTCTTATCTTCAGGGACGGTCGCAGTCTGTACGTGCTGGGGAGGCTTCATCTACCTGGTGTGATTTGGTGGCGGGCGTTCCTCAGGGTGGTGTGCTCTCTCCTCTTCTCTTTTCCGTTTTTATAAATGCCATCACTAGGATCCTGTATTCAAATTATCATCTCTATGCGGACGACTTGCAGCTATATCGTCATTTTAAGGTCGACGAAATTGACGATGCTGTTGCTGCCCTAAATAGTGACCTCAAGAACATTAGTGATTGGGCTAAATCCTTTGGATTGCTTGTCAATCCAAGCAAATCTCAGGCACTGGTTGTTGGTGGCCGGTATATGCTCGGCCTCTTGGACTTGAACTCATTGCCACAAATTATCTTCGATACGAAGCCGATTGAGTATTCCCAAAGTGCGCGAAATCTAGGATTATATATAGATTCTCACCTTTCCTGGGACGTGCATATCGCAGAGGTAAGTAGGAGGGTGTACTGCTCATTTCAATCTCTCAAAGTTCTTCAGAGTCTCTTACCTTTCCAAACTAAAGTTACTCTTGCACATTCTCTTCTTCTATCACTGTTAGACTATGCTGATGTCTGTTTCTTGGATGCATCGGAGGAGCTTGTGTGCAAACTCGAACGAATGCAGAATCTGGCAATCCGCTTTATCTATGGCCTTCGGAAATATGATCATGTATCGGAGTTCCGGCATAGATTGGGGTGGCTTCCGATTCGGCAGCGTCGTAATGCTCACATTCTGTCTCTCCTATATACCATTCTTCACAATCCTAATGCTCCTACCTATCTGCGTGAACGCTTTGAGTATTTGGTGCCTAGAGACAGAGAATGTCGTGTCTCTTCTTCCCTTCTCCTTCGAACTCCTGCTCATTCCTCTAGTTGCTATGACCAATCCTTCACTATTCAAGCTGTCAGACTGTGGAACTTGCTACCACACGATATACGTGCGAGCCGTTCGTTGGACATTTTCAGGAAACGAGTTCGGGAACACTTCCTATCCAACTAATATTTTCCTACCATCTTATTAGTTTATTTTTATAAAATTAATTATAGACATTTATTTTTATTTTCTTTAAGTATGTTTATTTTTATGTATTTATTTAGTAAGATTGTAACTTACTAAAGTCTTGTTGTGTTGTACTCTCTAAGTTATGTAACGCGGTGTTTGCTTCTCTTCTCTCTAAAATCTGTACCTATCCTATTTAACTCTGGGTCTGCTGGAAGATAAGTCATCCATTGACTTAAGCCCGCCTTTGTGCATAGTGTGTTATTGTTGTTGTAATAATGTATGATGTTTAATATGATGTACAATAAAGAATAAATAAAGAAAGAAAGAAAGAAAAAATAACCAGTTCCATTTTTTGCTACAACTTAAACTGGGAAGTGACGTTACGTAATCCTGAACTGTTTGACTGTTCAGACGTGCAGAGTGGTTTAAACCGGTTATCAGCGCTCTATATGTATACGTAGTATAGAGATAGTTCCCCTAAGGGTTAAACTTATGTGGGACTTACCTTAAACGTCTTTCCAATAACAGTAGATGTGGTATTGAGTACATGGCTGGCCTCACTCTTGACTGCTGTACCGATTTCATCCAAATCCTTTTTCACCATTGTGTACACCTCTGCGGACTGCAATACAAATTTTGCTTTTGTATAACATAAATAATAATTATAAATATAATAAATATGTTAGGGCAAGTCACACAACGCCATCTAGTCTCAAACTAAGCAGAGCTTGTGATATGAGTACTAGATAAACCGATATAATTACTTATATACATTTTTTTTGTAAATACATACATATTATACATAGGAAACATCCAATCTTCAGTACAAACGTATGTGTCATCACACAAAGTTTGTCCCGGCCGGGAATCAAACCCGAGACTCCGGCGTCGAAAGTAGATACACTACCGACCACGCCACCGAAGCAGTCAAACGTTACAGCTAATGCCAGAACCTCTGATAGATTTAGTTTTGACGGCTAAAACTAAATACAACCGCAATTCCGCAATCCGACCGGTTTTTAACCACCCAGAAGTAGAGATCTCCATAGGCGAGTTAATCCTCTGAACTGGGGTGTCAAATTCAATCAAATTCTGAAAATATTAGAATAAAACCAGGTGTAGGTATTTCTCTAATGTCATCATAACTATCATAACCTTTGAGCACCTACTACTAGTTCTCTCTGCATCACCCTAAGGTTGACTGTTAGACAATGTCTATGGCATTAAGTCCACCTATGTACTGTTACTATGCTAAATAAATAAATAAAAAATACGTACGGCTAAACTTAGTTTAGCTCGGGGTTTAGCCATAACATAATATACAGGTGTCCAGAGACAATGCTACACGGCGGGAAAGTAACATAAATATTGTAGTTAGAAAATTTTTCTGATAGGTGACTTTATTTAATTTTTTTAAACAATGTTAACTTTTTGAAAAATCTCTGTGATATTAAAAATAGTTAAAAAACAAAACAAAGAAGACTTCTGGCCGAAGGGTGTGGTGTTCCGGCGGTTCCGAGGCAGGCTGCGAGACAAGGCCGATCAACAGGAACACAAGAATGTGTCAACTTAGATTATGTATTTTAGGTTTAGGTATTTATTATTGATGCCTAAGCAATATTTATATTATTATGTATTCTTAGTTTTAAGGTATAAATCTATGGGCCGTACTTTAAAAGATCTGTAACTAGCGTAAATTGCCTGAAATAAAAATTTTAATAAAATTAAAAACATGTTATTTTATGACACCGATTAAAATACTTCATAACAAAGACTTACATATTTGTTTCTAATAAACTTAGCATCTTAAATAAAAGGCAGGCCATGAAATATTTTGAGGATCCTGGAGGACCCCCAAAGTTTTTATAGATAATAGTTCGGCACCCTTGGTCCGTGAGTCCGACTCTTTAACGGGTTTTTTTATCTATGTCCCCAAAACGAGTCTCGATGACAATGATTTACACACACACTTACAGATCTTTAATATGACATTAATTAGCCAGTTTGACTGGTGATGCCACCGAAAGTCATTATCACAGCGTATGGATAGCCGGTTTTAATAAATAAAATTTATAATTATATTAAAAGAGAACATAGAAAGTTTATTTAGTCATTATAAGCTAACGGCAATAAGCTTGCCAAGTATGACGTGGAACCAACATTGTGTCTGTAAAGCACCTCTTACTGCCCCTCCGGAGATATAGGCGTGATGATATTGTTTGTTTTATAGTCCGAGACGCCCAGGACTTTATTTGGCACGTAAGATTTTGTTGCCTTTCATCAACGTTTCATTGCAAGGCGGGGTTTAATTTTCTTTTAAAAATTACAATATAGCTTTTGGACATAACCCATTATAAATGTGCCCGGTGACAGCAATAGGCTTGCCTCCTATTACGTGGGACTAAAAATTCTGGCAAATTGTCGGTGTAATGCGCCTCTGCTTTCCCCTTCGGGGATATAGGCGTGATATGTGTGTGTGATATGTGTGTGTGATATTGTTTGTATTTACTATATAGTCAAGTCGCATAGTCATTCGGGCTGTTAGGGGTATGCAGACGCGTTATCTGTACTTATCTTTATATAATCATAACATAGTATAAACAAAGTTGCTTCCGCTGTCTGGCCGTCTCTATGTATGCTTAGATCTTTAAAACTACGTAACGGATTTTGATGCAGTTTTCACCAATGGATAAAGTGGTTCTCGAGGAAGGTTTTATAATTTGTCACCGCTAGTAATAATTAAAGCTGATGAGTTTGTGTGTTTAATTGTTCGCCAATAATTTGGTTCGTCGCCTTTGCCTGACATACTGAACTGATATCGATGAAATTCGAAGTCTCGTTAGTTTATTGATCTTAAAGTGACTGAGCAATTATTAACTTGACACCTAATGATAATGTTTACAAAAGAATTCTTTATATTATTAGCAATTTGTGGTATTTTACAACTTACTAGAAAACGCAATTAGATATTATAGATAAGATATACCTAAAGATAAAGGTAAAGGAAAAAGTAACAGGCCTCTTTTCACTTGATTCAGTAAATACACATACACACACACACACACATATCACGCCTATAAATACCGAAGGGGTAGGCAGAGGTGTATTACACACCCACAATTTGCCAGTATTTTTAGTCCCACGTAATAGGGGGCAAGCCTATTGCCGTCACCGGGTACATTTATAATGGGTTATGTCCAAAATCAACGTCATCTCACACAACGTCATTTAGCCCAAACTAAGCTATAAGCTTGTGCTATGGGATCTAGACAACTGATAAACTTACTTATATATTTCTAAATACATACATAATATACATAGAAAACACCCAAACTTCGAAACAAACATTTGTGGACCACACAAATATTGGATTCGACCCGGGAATCGAACAAGAGACTCCGGAGTCGAAAGCCGATGCACTACCGACCACGCCACCGAAGCAGTTTTTTTGTTCCTAATTCCCATGGGAACGCATTACCGGGAAGCCGTTCGGTCCCAGTCGCCATACGAACATCTATAGCAGTCGTTACGGGTAGTTAAACCTGTACTGTAACAAAATCCAGACTAGTCTAACTACAGAACTTCAAGGCCCATGGGTCTTAGAGGTCCGATGACAGTCTTTTCAAGGTAAATATCGAAATTCAGCCACATCGCAGTTAGACTGGAAAAGTCGAGCTCAACTGGCTTACGAAAAGGCTCAGTAGGATGATGGTATCTCAGAGAACACCAAAAGCGTGTTCATTTGGTCATGTAATAGTAATTATCAGCAATATCATTGGTGGAACATGTGGATTGACTAAATTCAAGCCATGTTCTTAGAGCTGGAAATGTTCTATATTATGAGATAATTTTTAACCCAATCACAAATTATTAAAGAAAAAATTATTATTGACAGTAGCTGTCCCAGGGAACTATGTACCGCATAAATTTTTCTAATGTTCCGTTTCTTCCATAAGAACTTTCTCCTGATAGTAACGATCACAACAAACAAAGAATTAGCTAAATCTGTCCAGCTGTTCTCAAGCCATTAATATCTTAACTAACACAACTTTGTTTTATATAATATAGATTAGGCAACATCTCTTAAGCCTGTATCCCGCAGCTGTTTACTAGTTTTTACATCACAACATCTTCAAAAACTTAGCCATCAGTAAAATTAGTAGGACTACCTATCTGGTTTTAAACAAACACAAGAATCAAGAATATTTATTGATTTAGGTCACACAGGACACTTATGCTAGTCATTAAAAGTGGTGGCAGGTGGAGCCTGACAAGAATTCTCACGACTATTCTTTTCTACTAACCTCAAAAAAAGGAAAAGGTTCTTAATTCGTCTTTTTTTTTTATTGTTACATATTTTTCAACCGGGTTAAAACTGGTTGAAAGGCACTACTTCCTGAGTGGTTCCACTTAAATTTCATTTCCATTCCGGTAATTTGAAATCGGTTTTTGTGTTAAAGTAGTTACTTACAATATTGTTTAAAAACATATACAACCTATAGAACTAACCTTATTCTTAGCGGAAGACAGCCATGAGTCCCACCAGTTGTTACCCTGATTTTTGTTTTCCTGACTTGGCGTAGATGCCTCCTCAGTGGGACTTGACTCTGAAGACCTACACAAGGTAATGAGGTAGGTAGGTAAGCAATATAAATTCTAAATTTATAATTATATTTCATAGCAGTTAAGAATTTAACATACATGAATGTTCAAATGTATTGTCTTATAAACAGACAGAACTAACATGGTCATGAAATTTATAAACAAAGAACCAAGGACAGATAAGTTTTGATACTTTCAAGATAATTTATTTCAAGAACAGTATAATACTATTGCATGCTATGTATATAAATGTACAAGTATATATAAATGCTTGTCAATACAGGAAATTAACCATTAAAAAATGTGAAAAAACAACATAAATATTTAAACGTAGTTGACATTTATATAGGTACGGATCAGCTAAAGATATACCTATATTTGCCTCTCAGAATTAGCTCTAATAGGAAGTAAGTGTGCCTACTATTTAATTGAGGTCTCGGCATTTTTTCCATTTAGATTCTTCATAGAAACTGTATTAGAAGCATTAACAATGAACAATAAACACAATTTCACGATCAAAACAATGTGAATTAATGTTTTGCTTATTAAATGATAACCATGGTATGTTGACATATTTTTAGGGAAAAAGTATTAATGTATAAAAAACTTACTTCTCCGCCATCACGAAGTTTCTTTAATGAAAACAAAAATAATGGGAGCACATGGATTGCTACACATAAATTGTTTTGTGATTTTGTTGTTGTTTTACAAGAAATTTAGAATTAATTTTGACATAGTTTTGTTTGCGTTGACATAAGAATGTCGTTTCGTTATAAGCATACAAACGGAAGTGAAACGTATAGTACAAAAATGGTTTTTTAACTTTTACTGTAGAAGATTATGTAAATCCTCATATGTAAATAATATTAACTGTTTTCAATGGCTAATAGTGACAAAGTAAATGGTTTCTTATCAATAAAACCCAATTAATTTGTTACTAAAACAATTATCAATTACTTCGTAGAATGAAACTGCGTACCGTTTGAATTAGTTTTAAGCGTTATTTGTAGATGGCACTACTTGTAGTGGTTTAATTCAATAATTCAAGTATTTTTTTGTACATAGATAAGAAAACTTCCATTTAATAAACACCAGTACATGATTATTGCTTATTTCATTATATTCAAAGGAGAACACAGATTAACATTTGAGTTTATTTCTATCAATACCAATAGGGCATTCATATTTCTGGCGTTTGTGATAATAGCCCTCAGAGTAGAGCCTTTTATTTATTCATAGAACAAGGCAAAATCTTTTCAATATCGCGATTCAGTTATTTCTACAATAATACCCCCAGATAAACTACACCCCACATTCTTTGTTCTTACAATGATAGACATCAATATTAAACCTTTAGCGCGCCAAATGAAGAATAAGTTTAATTTCCTCAAAGCGGACTATGCTGCAATTAACACTAGACTCTCCGACCTGGACTGGTACCAGTCACTTAGTAGTCTTAAATCTGAACACTGTGTGGGCACTTTCTACGATATTCTTTATGCTATAATTAAATCGCATGTTCCACTTATTCAAGCTAAAGTTTCACGATTCCCTGTCTGGTTTACATCAGCGTTAATTCGCATTTTTAAACAAAAAGAACGATCTTGGGTGAAATGGAAGAAATACGGCAATGCCAGTGATTACGAGGAATTTTCTGTTCATCGTCGTAGATTCAAAACTGCTTCAGATAAACAATTTAAATTATATATTAACTCAGTCGAGGACAGCATTTCTTGCAATGTGAAGCACTTTTGGACTTACATATCGAAGCGTAAGGGAAAGGCGGACATTCCTGCAAACATGTATCTCGCTACAACACATTCCAACCAGCCCAGCCCATAGAAATATGCAATATGTTTTCAATTTTTTTAATTCAGTCTATGATCCCTCTTCGCTTATTCCGGAGCAATGGCAGCCTCCTAATTCTTACGCTCCTGACTCTTCATGCATTTCTGACTTACATATTACCGAGGATAACATTGAATCAGCACTCTGCAAATTGGACCTAAACAAAGGTCCTGGTACAGATGCTATACCTCCTATTTTCTTGAAAAATACTGCTAAATATATATGCCTACCCCTCCACATCATCTTCAACAAATGCTTAAAGGAAGGAGTATTTCCGGATGTCTGGAAACAAGCATTTATTATTCCTGTATTCAAAAGTGGCGATAAGAGTAATATTGAGAATTACCGTCCCATTTTTAGTAGTAGAGATTAGTGCACAGGATATAGACGGATATAGACAACTATATCCTTATTTTCATCATATTGTTGCTCCTGAACAACATGGATTTGTTAAGCATAGATCTACGACCTCTAACATGATGTTGTTCTGCAACTTCTTATTTGAGAAGATGGACGATAGAGTGCAGGTTGATGCTGTGTACACTGACTTTCGGAAGGCTTTCGATAAGGTGGACCACAAAATACTTTTGGACAAAATCGCTTTTAACGGTATCCGAGGCAATCTTCTTCGTTGGTTCATGGCATACATCTCTAACAGAACTCAGCAAGTAGTCATTAATGGATTTGAATCTAACTATGTCACGGTGTCCTCAGGGATCTATACTCGGTCCGTTGCTATTTATTATATTTATTAATGATATAAGATACTGCTTTGTTCACTCAAAATTCCTCATGTATGCTGATGATATTAAAATTTACTTGCCATGTAGAAAGACACAAGATTGCATATTGTTGCAAGAGGACTTGGACCGGCTTTCCAATTACTGTTCTGAAAATAGAATTCAGCTCAACCTATCCAAATGCAGTGCTATTTCTTTTACCAAAAACAGAAATATAATAAATTTTAATTACTCTCTTCTTGGCACTGTACTGGGGAAGGTGGATTCAATTCGTGATCTTGGCATCTTATTAGATTGTAAGCTTCACCTAGATTTGCATATCGACTGTATAATTGGTAAGGCATACAGAATGTACGGTTTTGTGATGAGATCAACGCTTGACTTCAAGAGACCCTCCACTTTCATGTTGCTATACAACACCCTTATTCGCTCTCAACTTGAGTATGCAGTGCAGGTCTGGAGACCCTTTTACGACAAGTACACTATCAGACTGGAAATGGTCCAAAATAAGTTTTTGCGAGCCATGAGTTATAGAACATCACAGAACACAGAACTCCTGCAAAGGTATAACCTGTTAAGTTTGGAGTCTAGGCGTGTACATTTGATGGCTGCGACGTTGCACGGCCTTTGTAATAATAGGTTTGACTGTCCGGATTTAACCAACCAAATTTCTTAAATTGTACCTAGAACGGTTTATCGCGGGGTGCGTACTGGTCGACTGTTTCATACCGTAAGGTGTAAAACAAACGCTGGCCTGCGCGCGCCTGTGCGACGAATTTTGGAAGCGTATAACACACATTTCATTGAAATCGACATTTTCTACGTTTCCCTGTTTAGCTTTAAAAGACTAACACGCGATATTTTGACAAATAATTAGATTCACAAAATTACACTTATAAGATACGTCACATTTATACTTCTGTTCTTGTTTCTTGCACTTACCTATGTATAATTCTCACTCACAATTGTTTTTTTTTCTGCCACATCCGTGGACATTGGTGTGGGTTATACGTTTACCCAAGTGTTTAACATTGTACTAAGATATGTTAAGTCATAACGTGTAACTGTTAAATGTCCCAATAAAGAAAAATAAAAATAAAATAAAATACAAATAAGTTCATTTTGCAAATCTATAGATACAAATGCTTATGAATTTGCTGATCCCAGGAACTATATCTAGTTTAAGTAAGTAAGTCCGTAAAGGCTATAAAAGCAATTCAGCAGAGCAGCAATGAAAAATATTGAAAAAGAAGGGTTGTTACATTTACTTATAAATTATAATCTAGTGGAAGAAGGTAGGAAAAACCGGCCAATTGCGTGACGGGCCACGCATAGTATAGGGTTCCGTAGTCACCCACTATAGGCTCTATAACTTCTAAACTAACAAAGTTTTATAGTTTTCCTTCAAAGTTCATCATAATTATGGACTAGCAACATGAATTTTATCTAGTTCTTCGAGCTAGCCGTTTAGATTTTAGAGGGTGGGGACGAACGACGCCCTGTTTTATCAAAAAAATGCGCTTTAAAGTTGAATATCTCGCAAACGGGTAAGTACTTAAATAAAAAAGTTGTCTTAGCAACCGCTAAATGTTTTAAATAGACTTGTCTAATCCCCACACAATGGGGTAGACGCGAGACAGTGGCGTAACTATACCATATGGGGCCCGTGGCAAATTCTTTGAGGGGGCCCTATCAGTAAAAATCGTCACGTTGTACTCAGTTTAATTTTAATAAACTCCGAGATTTCCCTCTATGGGGTCTGGAAGCGAGAGCCCTTGCGTTATTGTTTCAATGGCAAAAGGAGGCGCTGTAGCGGGACCACAGGCCTGCGACTCGAGAAATTGAAGACCAGCGGTCCCAACTCCGCCAGGATCTCATGGAGACTTGCGAGGGTGCGACTTGAGCAACCAAAGTGGGGAACCACCGTCATCGCGGCGGTGAGACCGATCATGGATGAGTGGCTGCTGAGGCGGCATGGTGACCTCACGTATCGTGCGACGCAGACCGGGCGTGGATGCTCCGGTAGCTATCTGTTTCGCATCCATCGTGAGGTCACACCCCGGTGTCAACACTGCGAGGTTTCCGACGACGACACCGCCCTCCACTCGTTGGTGGAGTGCTCAGCGTGGGCGAGTCAGCGCCGGGACCTCGTAGTGGGTCTGGGCGTGGATATCCTCTCGCTGGAGACCATACTCCAAGCCATGGTCTCCAGCACGAGTAAGTGGAACGCGGCCGTGTCCTTTGGCGAGCATGTCATGCTCGCGAAGGAGGTGGCCGAGAGGGAGACGGAGCGTACCCTCCCCGCTGAATTTCGCAGTCAGTGACCAGGGCTCCGCAGACTCATCTACGCCCAGGACCATCGACCTCCATGATCGGGGCCTGAGGACGGCGGGATAGCCACCCGCCGTCCTTACAGAAGCAGGCTAGAAGGGTTACGTGCTGCGAGGTCTTTGCCCTACAGCAAGAAACCAGATTCACTCACCAACGCGGGATAAAACCCAACCCCAACGACGCGGGATTTTCATTCCGACCAAACCCCCCAAGAGGCCACACAGCTGGCCGTGCTGCGAGGCCTTTGCCCCACAGCAAGAAACCAGATTCACTCACCGACGCGGCATAAAACCCAACCCCAACGACGCGGGATTTTCATTCCGACCAAACCCCCGAAGAGGCCACACAGCTGGCCAAAGTCCGCCGGGCGCCACTGGAAATACCTTCTGGGGTCACCGGAGACGCCCGCAGCAATGGACATGGGAGCGGCCACGGTCTCGCGTAGTTAAAATAAAAAAACTTCGAGATTTTCAGCGAACTCGATTACACGTTGTGTATGTCCCACTAATGGCCATAGGCCTCCTCTCTTAGGCGAGAGGGAATGGTCCGTAGTCCCCCCGCCCACGCTAGTCCAATTCCCCACTTGGGTTGTTCAAGTCGCACTCTCCATGTCTCCATGAGATCCTGGCGGAGTTGGGACTCGATTTCTCGAGACGCAGGCCTGTGGTCCCGCTCCAGCGCCTCCTTGCCCCATTGGAACAATGACGCAAAAAGGGTGTCATCAAACATAATAATATAAGCGACATACTCATCAAAATTCAAAATTTTGAGTTATAATTTTTTTTAATTTTTACTTGCAATTTTCCAAGGGAAAGAAGGTCTATCTAGGTACTAACGTGCCATAACCATGAATGTAGAGAAATTTGACCCATGACGGGCTGTTAATTTTTATTGGAATTTAGTAACTATAAACACGACGTGTGAAACTGCGGGCACAGATACCTAGTAGTAAGATAAGTTTTATGAGTTCTTTGCTTCGGTATTTTGAAATATTAAACCTATCTATCTACCTATTAGGTACCTATCTACCTACCAGTTTTGTGTGAACATCCCAAGGTACTTAAGTATAATGTAGGTATATTATTATGTGAAAATTCCATGGAGCATCCATAAAGCTGGTACGGTAATAAACATTTTAAACTTCTTCAACACCGAGGCGATAGATGTTATTACTAGTGGTTCTGTGAACAGTAGACCTCGCGTTATTTTCCCCCCATTTCTCCCCCCCGAATCGAAAAATCCCTTAGACAAAAGTTGCGCCTTGCAACAAAGAACACTTGTGCCAAATTTCATGAAAATCGGCTGAAAAATTAATTTTCCCCCCAATCGAAAAATCCCTTCGACAAAAGTTGCGCCTTGCAACAAAGAACACTTGTGCCAAATTTCATGAAAATCGGCTGAAAAATGCATTTTCCCCCCATTTCTCCCCTATTTTCCCCCCAATCGAAATATCCCTTCGACAAAAGTTGCGCCTTGCAACAAAGAACACTTGTGCCAAATTTCATGAAAATCAGCTGAAAGTGTTCTATTTTGCCCGTTTTACCCTTAGAAATCATTTTCCAATATAAAACCAATTTTTTATCAGTTAACAAATTAATTTGTTTATAACAATTAATAGCCCAACCGCACAAATTTTGTTTTCTTACCAATCGACGCCTTTTGGTCCAAGGTTTACAAAAAGTACAAATTTGTATTGCGGAAATCACATTTTCACTGATTGGTCAGTCATTTTCATTTCTAAGCACTTCTTCGGGAGTTTGCCGCTTGCCTATTATGATGACAGTCATGTATCAATAGTACGATACTTTTCTGTCTTTCCGACGCGAGATGTTACAATTTGATTGCACTATTTAACCGTGGTCAGTCAACCCGCGTCTCGTCGTCATTATTTCACAAATTCAAATAAAAAGAATATAATTTTACCCATAAATAAAGAAATAAAAAATAATAATGCATAAAGCAACCCACAAAACTGAATAATAATTACAGCTAATTATATAAATGGGCCGACCCACGCGAAATATTAATTTGCGTTGAGCGAAGAGGGTTTATCTTGAAGGATCTTGCGTTACTTGATTATTCAATAACCCATTGAAAACAGCTCATAATATTTACTATACACGCAGATTTATAATAAGCAATAGTTGATTTTGCGGTGTTTATGATTCATTTAATAAATTGATAGTTGTATAATTTATTTATTTATTTACTTCTTCAAAAGTAAATAAATAAATAAAATAAAATAAATAATAGCTTATAACTACAAGATCCCACTTAAAATAGCTATCCTATTTTAAGTGGGGTATTTTTGTCAGCAAGAGTAATTTTTCTGACCTCTACTTTTTTTTGTATTTACTTTGAAGGCTTTGGATGTGTCATGTGTGATCATCAGCCTATCGCTGCCTACTGCTGAACATTATTATTATTATTATTAAGCCTTTATTGCTGAAACTAAACTTACAATGCATAATATTTCTTACTTATAAACTAGCACATCGGATTTCCATTTCAGTGTTCAGCGTGTCCTGTGACACATAGGCCTCTTCCAACTGCTTCCATTAATTTCTGTCTTTGGCTGTTCTTGACCAGGTAATGCTTCCGGCTCTGTTGATATCATCCGCCCACCGCCTTACCTGTCTACCTCTGTTTCTTTTATGTTTATCATCCCGTGGTTGCCATTCTGTTATGATTTTGTTCCATTTACTCTTACTGTCTCTTGTCATGTGACCTGTCCATATCCACTTCAACTTTCTTATTTTCGTTATAATATCTTCCACCTTGGTTATATCTCTTATTTCGTCTGCTTTCTTGCGATCCCTTTTCGTGACGCCTATCATACTTCTTCCCATGGCTCTCTGACATGTTCTCAATTTTTGGAGATGTTTTTTATTCAGCGCCCAAGTTTGGCATCCATAAGTTAGGCACGGAAGAACACACGTATTAAATACTTTCCTCTTGGTAGTCATGGAGAACAGTTTACTTTTCAATACCTCTTTCAGAGACCAATATCTCCTTTATGCACAAGTAACTCTTCTTTCCATCTCAGTGTCGGTTTGGTCTCTGAATGAAATTACTTGTCCTAGGTAAGTATAGGTATTTACATATTCGATAATTTCATCTTCTACTATTATGGCTATTTCTTCCTTGTTTGTCAGTGTCTTAGTTTTTTCTTTATTTATTGTAAGACCAACTGCCCTGCTCGCTTCTATTAACTGCTGCAGCATGTGTTGGAGCGTAGTACCGTTATCAGTGATCAGTACCAAATCGTCTGCGAACCGTAGATGGTTAAGTAGCTTGCCGTTAACATTAATAACGACCCCTTCCCACTCCACTGCTGAACATAGTTATCTCCAATAAGTTTCTAGTGTGACCAGTCAATTGCCACCTGCTTCCAACGAGACCCAGCACTTTTCACAATGTCGTCGGTCAAATTACTTAAAATCTGGGACTTTTGTTACGTAGCTTTGACATCCTAAAACTTGTCTCAAAATCTACATAAATATGATAATGTTTCCGCGTCTATTAAAATCAGAGGTCAAAAGATAACAATTTTTTTTACAAATATTTCTTTACCTACGCGTTTTTAGTTATGTTTAAAATAATATTGTAGAAGATTAAATTCTTTACAATTTTTATTTTGTTGTACTCATAATTTGAATGGATAGAGCTCAAAAAGTTAGGAGTACAAAAAATTTCGTAGACTAGAGGCTTATCAAGGACAAAACTACAGCATTGTAACCTTAGTCTTTGGATTATAATGTTAAGTTATATTTTAATAAATAATATTTGCTTTGGCGTGGGGTACCCGAGCACTCCCCATTGTTTGCTGATCAAAAGATTTGGCTCAGCTTTCTTCGTTATTAATAAGTGCTTGCGAACGATGTTACAGCAACCTAAGCATGTGAATATACAGGATGTTTTAATTTCCTTAGTGTTTACATTTTTGACGGGCAGAGTTGACCATTTTATACATGGTTTAGTTTCCTGTTAGCTTAATATTTGGTCGGGTCTATAAATATCTCTGCACAAAACTAACTCGATTCTGATATTGTAGGTATGTCATGTCAGAGTGTAATTTTTTTTTAATTCCGCGGCCCAACGCTGCGGCCCCTCTAACGTTCGTTGTCGGGCGTCTCTGGTTACTAGCAGAGGGTATGTGTATGTCAGAGTGTACTCAGATTAACAAAAATCTTACAAACTATTAGCGAAAAACAGCGAAAATTAAAGCGAAAACTTCATCTGCATATTGTTAAGCTCGATTGCATTTCGCAAGGTAGGATACTCTATTTTCTTTTCTTACTACCTATTCTATATTAGTAAAAAGAAAATGCTTAGTTTAATTTAATATTAAGTTTGATATTTCAGTTAGAGGTTAACTGAAGACTAGGGTTTATAAGAATTTCTGTCTGTCTCAGCTTCAGTATCTAATCGACCATCTCTTACTACATAGGCGTGGGCTACCGAGGTTTTATCACTTAGTTTCACACTACCCTGTTAGGTATTTAGGATGTATATGATCGATTACTAATCAATTAAAGTTAATGTGACTGATTAAACCATAATCAAAATACAACATCCTGTTTACAAAAATCTAAATGGATAATCCTTCGACATAAACTGTAATAATAATACGAAATGATCGACGCTTGGCAAAGTTCATCGCTCAATCAGCGCGCGCGCCGACGGCGATGACGTCACGTCTCGTGATTTGCCCCGCCCCACCGCGAGATGGCGCTGTACGATCGTAGCGTAGATTTCAACCCTCACGCTTCACCGTGTGTGGTTCCAGAATTGACGCTGTCTAGAAAGGGTTGACGAACTTTCGCTTTTAATTGATTATCATTTAGTTTGTTCATGATATTTTTCACAAAACTTGATCCCTATCTTCGAAGGAGCAGACAGTGGTGTTTTTTAGGTCGACATTTCACCAATAAACTGTTAAGCTAAAAACACACTGGTCCTTCACGTACGACGTGGGAGACAGCGACACACTGGTCCTACGTATACCACGTCTTACGATATCTGACGTATATGTTATTTGAGAGGCGGTGTCTGCGAGTATCTTACGTGTGTGACAGCGTCGTACGCGGGGAAAACCATAGGAACACGAGAATCTGGTGTGGTGACGCGTGAGACAGCGTAGTGAATGACCAGTGTGTTCTTTACCATACAAATAGTATAGGCCAGATCCTGTTCAGATGTCATAATGCGTGGTGTACTCACGTAATAGAGGACAGTTTTGCCGGTGAAGGTATTCTTGCCAGAGCCTTGTTAGGTTTGTCAGCAGTTGCATCTCGTAGAGGCCACGAGAAGAAGTTGACATACTCTTAAAAATCGTATACTTAATAATAAAAAAACAATTGTATAAATCCGAAAATAGTCTATCTCCTATTCAAATCTGTTCGACGCTTAACCCGTAATTAAATTGCAAGCAGTTTTCTCAGTGAAATCAAAATAGAACAGTAAATTATCGTGTCTGTCAAATAATTACACTTTATTAACGTATATACACGTAAGAACGCCCCAATTTCTTGGTATGGAATTTATGCTAATATAATATAGTTTTATCTGTGATTTTATAGATTAGATTGCAAATAGCAGAATTTCGGAGACTGTAAAAAAATCATTTTTAGTTAATTATTTCAAAAGGTAGAATCAAGGTAGAAGCAAATAAAGTTTATCTTATCTGAAAGAATCAAGAATCAAATAATCAATTTCGTTTATTCAGTTTAGGCACATAAAGAGCACATATGAATGTCAAAATTTTACAATTTTATGTCAAGTTATATTATTAAAATACTAAATTAAGTACATAAATAACCATTTGATAGGTAGGTATATAATGTTGCGTGCGCCCGGTGAACTAATGAAGTGCATCGTGATTATTCATCAATAACTTCTAATTTATATACCTACTAAGGTCATATCTTTCACAACCGTTACTGTTACTATATTAAATACTTGCAATTGTTTCGTTGTATTATGTTCGATCGTTTTATTGATCAGTTGGAAAAATCGTGCCTTCTATTGTGGGAACTATATGTTTTGTAATATTTGTGGGACAAGTCTTCAACAATCATCACCCACCGAGCCTTTACCCAAAACAGTTGCAGGTAGTTTTCCAGTCTAACTGCGATGCGACTGAACTTAGATATTTTCCGTGAAGCGACTGCCATCTAACCTCTAAAACCCATGTCGATATCGAAGTTCTGTAGTAGTTTAGTCTTCAAAAATATAAATTTCAAAAACGATGGTATAAGACTCAATTTGAAAAGAATCGATTCCCTTTCAGGGTTATGCTCTGAAGAACTGAGCTCTCAAGACCACATTCGTAGACCGTATGAACTGCGATTCATTATGTTAGGAACGTCACTTTGATGTGTTGAGGTTATTCCTCAGTCGTCACCTAAACGTCGTTACCTATAGTATTTCGCTTTCGTCAAATGTAGCACTGAATACCAGCTGAACGCGGTGAATAATTATTTTACATTTTTTTCAGAGTCAAAAATAACTGGACGTTATTATGCAATATAGTAGTATTTGAAAAAAATTTAATTAAAGCCTTACTCTTATCAAAAGTGGACCAAATGCGAAGTGGACTAAGTGGCAGTATCTTAATAGCGCAGTAGGCGAAAGGTTCAAGTTAACGAAATGCGCCAGTTTGCAAAACAAGCTAGTTGATATACGACTGCTTTCCTATTTTAAAGTTTTATTTTAGGTGACGCTAAAATAAATCTTTAATATACCTAATTAATTATCTATAACTCGATCGTCATCTACTAATATAACGCACATAGTTTCTTACTCACCACAAAATATAAATATCGATAGAAGAACTCGCAGACTCTCATTGGCAATCCAGCGCAGGAATGCTGCCTGTGTTATGGGCACTCTGCCTAGGACTCCCAGTTTTACATAATATTTATTTTAGGTTTTTGGTTTTAGTTTTATATAGTATAGTTATACGTAGGTCACACTATAAGTTTTGCTTAACTTAAAAAAACAACATGTTAAAACCAAAATATTATGTTTATTGCTTTTCAAAATACTCTCCTTTACATTTTAAACATTTTTTTAATGCGATCGAACCATTTTTTAGAACAGGAGGACCACAGATCTGAAGGCATGTTTTCTACGTGCTGATTGAACGCTATCACTGCCTCTTCGGAGTTGGTAAAAGTAAAACCTCTCATCAAATCTTTGATTTTGGGGAAAATACAGAAATCACAGGGTACTAGGTCGGGGCTATGCGCGGGGGTGACGAGTTGTACTTTTTCGGAAGCTAAAAATTACTTTGTTTTGTTGGCCGTATGTGAAGAAGCGTTGTCATGATGTAGGAGAACGCGGCTTTGGGCCGTCTTTCGCGAACTTTTTCTAACACCCTGGGTTAACAAATGGTAGAATACCACTCGGCATTAACACTCTTTTGATCTTCTAGTAGAATTGTACAGATGGAACCCGTAGCTGAGAAAAAAAACGCGATCATTTTATTACCAACGTTTCTTGCCTGTCTCACTTTTGTTGGCTTGTTCTAATTTTCAAACATCCATTCACAAGATTGCTGTTTTTTTTCGGGTTCAAAACAATAAATCCACTTTTCGTCTCCTGTGACAATGTCATAAACAGCATTAGAATGTCCGTGGTCGTACTTCAGTAGCATCTGTGAGCACCATTCCACGCGAGCCCGCTTCTGCTCCGCTGTCAGTTCATGAGGGATCCAACGACAACAAAGTTTCCGAACTTTCAATTCTACGTGTAAATTTTTCTGGATTTGACTTATACCAATCCCCAATAGTCCTCGAATTGTCTCATAGGGAATCCGCGGGTTTTCTTCAATTAACTGCTTAACAGTAGCCACATTATTTTCGTTGACGGCAGTTGAAGGCCGCCCTTCACGAAATTCATCATGTAAAGAAACTCGACCTCTCTCAAATTCAGCAAACCATCGCCTCACGGTGCTCAAACAAGGTGCTTCTCTCCCAAAAGCATTTTGAAGACGAGCGGCACAGTCTTGCGGAGAGAGAGAACTTTTAAAATCATGAAATATCATCGCTCTAAAATCTTTTCGACTTAATTCCGTTGCATACGTAGAACTTTAATGTGTGATAAAAAACAATTGACAAAAGATTTCCCGCCAATTGTTTTGTTTATTACTAAGAAGGTTGCAACGTTTAAAAAAATATAACATTCGAAATTCAAATAGTTCCGATTAGCTAGAAGTGCAAAACTTTTAGTGTGCCCCATGTATTACTGTTATAGTACTGTTTATGTCTTCAAGAAGAAAGTGAAGGAACACTATCTCGCTTCCTTTCCTTAACTATTTGTATGGTAATGTATGTATGTTTATGATAAGTTAATATGTATGTATTTGTATATTTATGTAGTTATATTGTAAGTAAGTTTATTAAACCTTAAGATTACAACCGTACCAACCTGCACACACACCACCACCTGTTTGAACTCACTTCTGTCCTAGGCCCATTGGAAGAGATCTCTTTAGAGATAAGTGGAGCCTTTGTATACATGTATACAGGGTGTTACGAAAGGGTTATATCAACCCGAAGCCAGCCCTATCAGCTGGTCGACCATAAAACGTTTCGTTATATGGCGACCGCCGAAGAAGAAAAAAAATGTTCATCACTTACGTAACACCCGGTATAATATTTCCATTCGCAATATTGTTTATATTTTGTGTACATAAATGAATAAATAAATAAATATAGTTTGTATTTTATATTTAAGGTTTTCGTAATTGCTTTTCCTGTTTCTTGTAAATATTCTGAAATAAACTATTAACTTATGGCAAAATATTTGGTTAAGTTATTTACATGTGAGGTTATTTTATTTTTTTGTAAATTTAATTATATGAGACGAAATTTGTTGACATCATGGTCATCATAGCAACGGTGGGCGCCCGCGTGGGTGCTGTACATCACGGTGCAGTGTACCACATTAAGTTTGATTGTTTCTGCAACCTGCGTTTGAGTTTGAACAGATTAGCGATATTATGTAGGTAGCTACTTATATACTCATTATTGTTAATCATACTAATATTATAAACTCGAACGTTTGTATGGATGTGTGGTTGTAACTCCAACTATATCCAAACAACTATACATACAAACTTTTAAGTACATTTAGTAGGTAGTACGGCTCTCGGTAAAGGTAATACACCCCTATTACATGAGACCTTAGACTAACACCCAAATACTCTAAGCGTAAGATCAATAACACTACTAGCAAAATATGGATGCGTAATACATCTCTGTCTACCCAGATTCTTCTCTTCACTATGTCGACCGTTCGTTCGTGAAAATCAAAATTAGAATATTATCTTTATGTGTCGTCATTTTGACCCGCCAAGATCTTTTTCTTCTTTTTTTAAAAACGTCTCTCCATCGATATTCGTCGATGATTTCGGCAATGTCAAGGTAATGCTTGATTAGTTGATAGTCCCGCACAGAAGAACTAGTTATTCCTAACTAGCTCCAGGGCAGGACAAGAAACGTTGTTTAGTATGAGAGCGTCTAGAAACCCGATCTTTGCGGAGGGCCAGAGGCAACCTAAAAAGCCACCAGGCGCTCAGCAAAAATCGAACTCCCACCCGCCAAGATGTTTAGACGTCATTTTTAAACGTCAACTGTACCCATTTTTTTGTTTAAGTACCTTCAGTCAGTACTCAGGTTATGAATCGCTTTGATCATTGATTTGATAAGTAGGTAATTAGGGGAGTTTATGAATAACTTTTTCATTGAAAGACCCTATAAGCTCTTAATGACAACATATTTGTTAAAAAATATCTAAGTGATCTAAAGACTAGGTGGTACCACACATAATGAATTTTTTTTCGAAATATTTTAATCTAGAATTTCTACCAATTTTTTTCGTAAACTTTCAACTTGTCGATACGTTCAACATACCGATACGATGCATTTCAAATAACAATACCTAAGTAGTTATAAAGGTGACAGATAGGTTTCTCAGTACTTGTTACCGAAAGCCTTTGTGCAGCAGTGTCTCTGTAATTTAACAATTTCAAAGTTTCCCCTTCCAGTCGCGTCACAAGTTACCAGGGCCTCAGACAGCGGCGGCGGTGGCCGCAAAGAATGTCGTTGTTGGATTTATGTGTGCGCTTGGAAGCGATGACAGCATGAACCACTACTCCAATACGCTTATGTCAGCCTAGTACTCGCTTCCTACGGTCAAGCGCTCTTTTTGTTTCGAGATTTCCCCCTTTTGATAAAAGTTAAATTGTTTGGTACATACGTATGTTTAATACACCTCCTCATATATTGGTAAACGTATTATCAAATGAGTGGTTCAGTGTGATACCGCAACTGTCGAGCTTAACGTAGCCATACGTAATAATTTTTTGAAACCTTAATATTAATAATATAGTAACAGATTTGTGTTCGTAACTTTATTCTAGTCCTAATAGAACCTTATTTCTTTTATTTTTGTGTATATCTATATATATAATAAGTCCCTGATCTTATGTAACTAGCAGGTTAAAATTTCGTTATCTTAGATGTAAAATGCAAAAACTAGTAAATGGTTTACCGACATTGTAAAACGCACTAATTTAGAAATATAAGTTTGTTTTCCAATAAAGAAAAAATAAAAATAAAATAAAATAAATAAAAATGTCTGTTTATCGTTTTGGGTTTATAAATGATTCAGATCATAACTCACGATTAATGATAATTTTAAAAGGTACTTATAAAAGTTACTTTTAAAATGTAAAGGGGTCGCCTGCCATTTAACAGACGAGGCTCTGACAAGCATAAAAGTTACCGATAAACGGCAATAAGCTCGCCAATTATTACGTAGGGCCATCAAAGTTACCGGCGATAAGTGGGCGTGTAACATACTCGTACCTTTGGCCTACCCCTTCGAGAGGAAACAGGTGTCACTTTATGTAGCTACTAGCTGATCGCCGCAGCTCCGCCCGCGTGATTTAGTTTACTCGTTCCCGGTTCCCGTGGGACGACATTACCGGGATAAAAAGTAGCATATGTTACTCAGGGTGAATGTAGCTTTCCAATGGTGAAAGAATTTTTGAAATCGGCACATTAGTTTTTGAGTTTAGTCATTACAAACATACACACAAAAATACAAATCTTTCCTCTTTATAATAGTAGTGTAGATGTAGATTAATTTGTAAAATTACTTAACCTTTTCCTCATGTTTGCAATGAATAACCATGTGAAGCTAATTTTATACTATGGCTATCAATTTTCATGTCACGTCAATTCATCGTAGGCATCGTAAGTATCTTTGTCCATCCAAAGATGAAGTCTATCGATGTATATCGAACGTACCTAAGTACCTAGGTCGTCATAGGTATATATTTTTAGTCTAATTAACTGCGTTAAAAAGTAGGTATAATTTTTGACATTATGTTTGTTAAACTGCTAACATTTGAAACACTTGTGGCTGTTCGCAAGTTCTGCGTAAACTACAATAAATATTCGACATGGATTTTATAACATTAGATATTAAAATTTTATTAATAAACTTTCGGCATTTAAAAGTTTAGACTCAGTTTCCAGGATTTGATAAGCTGCATTACAAGCCGCTCTTTCACGAACACACACCAAAACAATAATTATGCAGTTTACAACTTCTTTTCAGCGAGCATACTTCCTACTAGTTCCTACAAAGTTGGACATGTTGTAGTCAACATAAAGTTAGTTTTGTCGGTTTTCTCAATGTATGTAGGCGCGGTCGGCTGTCGACTCCTGCCACGGTATTTATGCTAAAAGGCCGCGCGGCTCGGACCCTTAATAAACAAATGACGCGCTCACAGATTTAAGAGCCACCGTCGCAATTATTTCGCTATTTCGACGCGGCCAGACCAAGTAGAGGCGGCTTTTTCGTTTTATTTGAATTTTAAGTGACCCCACGATGACGGTAATAGCTCGCTTTTGTTAGTTCAGTATACTAAAATGACTTGTAAGTGACATGGATCGTCTGACGCCTTGATTGTATGCATTAACTTTTAAGACTGTTATTAGGTTTGATTTCAGTACATAACTACCATTAAAAATATAAGTTATAATGTGGCAAGAAGAAGAGCCAGTTTATTTGCCTGCTTCAGTGGCGTGGTCGGTAGTGCATCCGCTTTCGACGTCGGAGTCTCAGGTTCGATTCTTGGTCGGTACAAACTTTGTATGATGACATCTTTTGTGCCAAAGTCTGGGTGTTTCCTATGTATAATATGTATGTATTTAAATAAAAATACATTTTTTTATATTTTTTATATTTAGGTCGACAAATTGACGCCACTCGCCTGATGGTAAGCTGTGGCGACGTCTGGCGATTGTGGGCGACTCTCACAGTATACAGGAATACTATGGAGAGTGGCCTTCAACTTGACGACCCAGTGATGTGCCTCTTCACGCTTCGCTTAAAGAACCCAGGGTTATATGTTGGAGGAAAGACGTGCGCAGGCAGGGCGTTCCAAGCCACTATCGTTCGGCAGAGAAACGTACGTTCAAAATGTTCGGTTCTCGTGAAGATGGTTTACACGGTATGAGAGTGACATCTTTGCCCGGCACGCGTTGTTCGGGATCGGAAGGGAGAGGGTGGGATCAGGTTGAAGAGCTCTTCAGAACACTCACCGTGGTAAATACGGTAGAACGCGGCCAAGGAAGCGATTGTTCGGCGCTGAGCTAGCGGCTCAAGACTTCCCGTTACCTCCGGACAGTCTATAATGCGACAAGCGCGTCGCTGCATAGCGTCGAGAGCGTCCAGCAAATACTTCGCGAAGCCATCCCAGAGGTGAGAGCAGTATTCGACGCAGGGCCTAATCTGCGTTTTGTACAGCAGACACCTCTGGTGCGGTGTAAAGAATCGCTTTACCTTGTTCAGTATTCCTAGTTTCCGCGAAGCTAGCCCAATACATCTCTCAATGTAATTTGTGTTATTGAGCTCTCGACGAACGTCTATGCCAAGGATGTCTAGATTGTCCTTCATTGGTAATATTGCATTCTGAAGAGTGGGTAGGTGAAGGAAAGGGGATTTTTTCGCAGTAAATGCACACGTCTGTGTTTTGTGGGCATTGAACTCGACCAAGTTCTCGGCACCCCATTGGGAGTACTGTATTTATATCAGTTTATCTAGTACCATATCACAAGCTCTGCTTAGTTTGAGACTAGATGGCGTTGCGTGAATTGTCCTAACATATTTATTTATTTATTTTTAAACATGAGCAAAGATTGAATGATACTAAAGTAAGGTTTAGATGCATCATCTCATATCAAGACATGGAGCCGTTCTATATTCATCCTTGATTTCTTGAGTCTCAATGCTCAAACTCTAGAGATTCTATTTGTATGTAACATCTGTCCTGGCTGTGGGAATATTGGTTTGAATTACAGAGTTGTTTTGTATACTCTAATAGTGCCAGGCAATAGGCTTACCCCCAATTACTTGGGACATCTGGGCAACTATCTCTATAACACGTATATATAGAGCGCTGATAACCGGTCTGAACCACTAAGAACCACTCTGCACGTCAGAACAGTCAAACAGTTGAGAATAACGTAACGTCACTACAGCTTCTCAGCTTAGGTTGTCGTGAGGCAAAAATGGAACTAATTATTGTTTGTAGTTATTGTTCTGAGAACTTGTTATTGACGTATTTCAATGTAATGTGGCGCCCCTAGTGGAACGCAAACATATACTGAGCAGCCTATATCAGAGCTGCTTAGTAGTCGCCACGAAGAAAACGAGTGACACTCGCCATCTATCTATAGATGGTTGATCTGAGCGTGGGGTCGACAAAATTACTGACAAGGTGTGGGCATGTAATGCACCTCAGCTTACCCCTTCGGGGATATAGGCGTGATATAATGTCTGTGTACATGTATCCACATTTCACCAGCTACTGTTGGTTCTACTGTTGCCGTCTCCAGGCTCTGGAAGCTCTTTCATTCGTACGTCTGGAGATGCACGACGCAGCGTGTTGGTAAGGATGATGGTGGGTTTGTGATACCATGCGTATAATAATACGTTTTTGATTTTTCTGACAGAGATTGAAAATACCAATTTGTCAAGTAATAAATGTGTAGGGGAAAAGGAATGTGTTAGTGTTTATCAAAAATAAATACACTCGCATCATGATCCTTCAAATTTTATCGGCTTACGAGTATGGCAGCTACTGGTTACCCACGATGAACATGATAAATTACCGGCTCCGTCACCGGGCGACTCGTCAAAATGAACTTATTTGTCAAACTTAGATCAGAAAGGTGATAACTAAAACAGGAAATTGAAATTTCTATCACTGGACGAAAATCAGACGCGTCGCCATCTTGAACACTAATCGCGGTATCATTTGAATATAGAGCACTTTAAACGCAAATGACTTTTAATTTTTTTTTTTTATAAAGAAGCCAAGTGTTGATTTATGTTTGACAGGAAATGGAGCTATTTATTTTTTTATGTATTTGCGTAGGATTTTGGAATATCAAATAGATAGGAAACTAAAATTATCATCCACACAATATGAGCTTTACAAATCTAGTGTGCTCTAATTTTTCCAACTGATGCAAAAAGAGATTGTCGTTGTCGTTTGATGTGATTGATTGTGACCTCCTATCTACAGCCTATCTATAGAATATGGTATTCGATTTATAATCCGAGCAAGGAATGTCGAAAATTATCGATCAGGGGAAATAATTCCAGTAGGATTTTTGTATTGGAACAGGACCCAGGGTTCCCAGAATGCTGGCTGTGTTGCCACGTTGGATGGCGATACTTATTCTTTGGGCCAGAAAATAGCCAGCCTTCTGGTCCTGAGAAGCATCGATTAAGCGTTTAGCATCGGAAAAAGGCACCTAATACAGAACTAGATAGGTAGGTATCGACTACGCTGTTGCATTGGGGGTCCCCTGAAAAAAATTTAGATGTGAAAAATAAATAAATAAACAATTGGTTGTCAGGAAAGTAAAATATATACCAGCATAATTTGACCAATAATTATGACGTAAATACCTCAATATCAACTCTATGGTCAATGCCGTGTCACAAACAAGAGACAACCCTTACTGACTTACAACTTCAAGTTGTAGCTGACGTCACGTATTTTTTGCGATTGTTAGGCGAGTGACATATGCCTGCCCATGATCAGGGTCACTAACCATGAAACCAAACGGTCAGTTTGAACTTCGAACATTAAGCCGACACTAAGAAATATCTTAGTTTAATTCTATTATAAAGTTCACTTTCCATATTAGGCTGTATGATGTACTATTGTGTTAGCTTTGTATGTCGTAATGGCGCGAACACTGCATTGTCAGTTGTCACACACACACACTTTAGTTAACTAAACCTTGGTTAAATAATTAGAAGTTACGCTAATCCCTCCCTATTAATTATCGCATGTGAATTCGATTAATTTTCTATTTCCATAGAAACATATTTCTATAGGATAAGTATTAACTATGTTACTCTTTAAAACATCAGAGGAGGGGCTCGTGGTGTAGTGGTTACCGACAATCAACATCTAGTCAGGCCGGTCTTAGGATGGGTGACCATTCCTTAAGACATTAAGACCCCTCCGTGCCTCGGAGAGCACGTTAAGCCGTCGTATTTATGGCAGTCGTTAGGGGTAGTTGGAGCCCTAAATCAAAAATCCAACCGATCTCACTACAGGACTTCAATATCGGCTATGGGTTGTGGAGCGTGTGATGGCAGTCGCTCCACGGAAAATATTGAAGTTCAGCCGCATCGTAATTACACTGGAAAGTCGATCGACCCCAATTTAGTTGGGAAAAGGCTCGGTGGATGATGACTCGTTATAACATCTTCTAACGCGACTTTCACTGGCAATAAAAACTCCTCACTAAGTTATCCTCGACACGTTAAAACCAAGTGTTGAAGTCCTGTAGTGAGATCGGTTGGATTTTTGATTTAGGGCTCCAACTACCCCTAACGACTGCCATAAATACGACGGCTTAACGTGCTCTCCGAGGCACGGAGGGGTCTTAATGTCTTAAGGAATGGTCACCCATCCTAAGACCGGCCTGAAAAGTTCCTGGCAAAAAGACAAAAGGTCTACTGCGCTTTTGTAGACTTAGAGAAGGCCTATGATAGAGTGGTGAGGAGCGAATTGTGGTCAGCGCTGTCCATGTATGGAGTAAGCAGCAATCTGATACGAGCACTGCAATCACTTTATGAGGGTTCCAGTGCTTGTGTCCGCATAAACGGGACATACACGGACTGGTTCGGTATCGAACGAGGCGTCAGGCAGGGCTGTGTAGCGTCACCAATGCTGTTTAACCTATACATGGATAACTGTCTGAAAGATCTGAAAGCGAGTGTGTGTGGTTTAAGAATGGATGAATTGACTATCAAGTGCCTCTTATATGCTGATGACCAGGTAATACTTGCGTCATCGGCGGAGGAGTTGCAGGTGATGGTTAATATTATGAATGAGTCTTTGAAAAGGAAGGAAATGAAAGTGAACGCAAGTAAGACGAAAGTAATGGTATTTGAACGAGACGAAAGCATGTCGAACTGTGCGATTGTTATTGAAGGAGAAAGAGTGGAGCAAGTGAAAGAGTTTGTGTATTTAGGGTCCAAGTTTACAAGGGATGGAAGATGTGACGACGACATTGAAAGAAGGGTTGTGGCAGGAAATCAAGTGAATGGGGCTCTGCATAACTTTATGAACAGTCAGAAGATTTCCCGGAGGGCTAGGCTGACTGTTCATAGAGGAGTGCTGGTCCCTACACTTATGTATGGAAGTGAATGTTGGGTTTGGCAGAAGAAGCATGAAAGTAAAATAAATGCAGTGGAAATGAGAAGTTTGAGAAGTATGACTGGAGTGACATTGGTTGAGAAAGTGAGGAACAGCGAGATACGAGAACTTTGCGGTGTATCAGAAGATGTAGTGAGTAAGATAGAAAAAGGGATGCTTAGATGGTTCGGGCACGTAGAAAGGATGGATGAAAGAAGATTGACGAAACAGATACATAAGGCGGGCGTGAATGGACAGGCAGGTAAGGGTCGACCTAGGCGAACGTACTTCGACCAAATCGGAGATGTTTTGAACAAAGGTCAGGTCAAGAGCACCCAGAACCGGAGAGCGTGCATGAAGATAGTTATGAAAGTGGAAGAAGCGAAAGAAGTATGCCAGGACCGTAGCAAGTGGAATTCCATAGTCTCTGCCTACCCCAATGGGAAAGAGGCGTGACCATATGTATGTATGTATGTATGTTAAAACCAAAGTGAAACCTCTCATAAAATTTTTGATTTTGGGGAAAATACAGAAATCACAGGGTGCTAGGTCGGGGCTATGCGCAGGATGGGTGACGAGTTGTACTTTTTCGGAAGCCAAAAATGACTTTGTTTTGTTGGTCGTGTGTGAAGAAGCGTTGTCAAGATGTAGGAGAACGCGGCTATTGGGTCGTCTTTCGCGAACTTTTTCTAACACCCTGGGTAAACAAATGGTAGAATACCACTCGGCATTAACACTCTTTTGATCTTCAAGTGGAATTGTACAGATGGGACCCGTAGCTGAGAAAAAAAACGCGATCATTTTTTACCAATGTTTCTCGCCCGCCTCACTTTTGTTGGCTTGTTTTGTTGACGCAGTTGAAGGCCGCCCTTCACGAAATTCGTCATGTAAATAAACTCGACCTCTCTCAAATTCAGCAAACCATCGCCTCACGGTGCTCAAACAGGGTGCTTCTCTCCCAAAAGCATTTTGAAGACGAGCGGCACAGTCTTGCGGAGAGAGAAAACTTTTAAAATCATAAAATCATCGCGCTAAAATCTTTTCGACTTAATCCCATTTTCGTTGCATACGTAGAACTTTGATGTGTGATAAAAAACAATTGACCAATGATTTCCCGCCAATTGTTTTTTTTTATTACTAAGAAGGTTGCAACGTTTAAAAAAATATAACATTCGAAATTAAAATAGTTCCGATTAGCTAGAAGTGCAAAACTTTTAGTGTGCCCCATGTATAATTTGTACTGAATCCAATATCTATGGTATTTTTGATCTAAGAATACAACAGACACAGACAGACAAAGATCACTTCTTTATTCCTGAAGGGGTAGACAGAGGCGCTTATTACGCCCGCATTTTATCAGTCACCTTCGTTAACCTCCATTAATAGGTGGTGAGCATATTACCATTTCCGACGACTGAGTATAGAGTGCTTCTATTTTCTTAATGTACTTCGTAACGTCATCATATGCTTCGGCTTTCATCGGATATCCATCGGTATTTAAGGATACAAAGTTGTTACTACCATATTTATTTTATTAAATAATTTATATTTGGTACTTGTTATTTAAACAGGGAAATATTACAGCTCTATAGAGTTACACACCGAAATCAAAACGAAACAACAACAAAGTACGTAGTTTTCAAGTTAAATTTTAGTTTTTACATGATAAATCTAATTATTTATGGACATGGATATTAATATTCGGTTGCATTCGGTAAAACGACAATTGCCGAGGGCCATTAAGAAAATAGAAGGTGTACTTGCCAGAAACTTGTCCGCTTCTCAGCAGGTACACCTCATGCAGTTGAGGATAACTTAGGTCCTGAATATGTTGGTAAGTAGTAATACAAATAAAATAATTTCCTTAACCGCTAGTTAAACCCGTGCCATCGTACCCGATAAAAAGCTTCGTCCAAATTAATTAGCTCTATCGCTAATTACTTAGCCACTCACGATGCCACCCGACGGTACAGCGACCGCCTCAAGAGGTCCGACTATTTCAACTATTTCTTGGCTAGTCTTAAGTACAGAAATACTCTTAGAAATATCTTTTAACCTAAATACTGTATTTGGAAATGTAAACTGTTAATTGTAGTTTTAGAATTGACTGTATTCGGCCGAACTGGAGATTGTAGGTATGTAATCGCTCCTGGCTGTTAGAAAGCTTTGGATTATAGAATGGTTTTGATATTCTATTATCTTGGTAGGTGTCTGGTGACGGTAATAGGCGTGCAATCAATCAATACAAATAATAAAATTGTAAATGGTCGATGTTTGTATATCGAAGATACAATTGCTTCCGTTTCAACTTGCAGACTGGGGAGAATTTCTTTCGTCTGTACCTCTACATGTCTACATCTCGGGTTCCTTCAGATCATGTTTGCGGCCGTATTTATCAACCGATTTTCATGAAACTTTACACACACACTCCTTGCTTACAATGAATAACATATGAAATATATTTTTTGGATTGGATGAAAAATTAAAGAGTAATAAAGAAAATCGAAAAATAAATGTTCTAAACAAAGCTCCCGAAGTCTACGGTCTGTCAAGAATGCAATTGTTGGTAAAGTATAAGTAGTGTAAACTCAATATGTGTCAATGTCATGTGTCATGTCAAACTGACGTTTGACATCGACTTGGTGGTTAGTTTAACCATCAGGGAGTTGCTCTGTGAACTCTGAAGTGATCGATGCTTGTTTTGTTGATATACCTCGTCTCAAATAATTCTGTGTAAATCCTGTACAGAGTCTTTGTTATTCCACATAATCCTTCAGGTTATGGGCCCAGCACGCTTCCACTGCGCTCCACTCCGTAACCATAGCAACCCATATAAATAAAATCAAAAGTCATGCAAATAAATACAATTTAAGAATAAACAAAGCCGCTCCCGAAGTCTACGGTTCACAGAACCACTAGTATAGAAACTGTACGCAATAGAACCCAAAACAATGGTTTTTACAATTTTTGTCTGAATGTTTGAACACGTTAACCTCAGAAACGGCTTAACCGATTTTCAGTAATGCGTTGTGATTTATTCAACTTAACATTTAAGGTTTGTTTTATTTCAATAGGTTCATAAATAAAACAAGTAAGCAAAGAATCACTAGTGATTCTGAGAATAGACTTCTATACTTAAACACGCATCTAAAAATATATTTTTTGAACCGGATGTCGAATGTTAAAAAACCGGAAGTTGAGCTAGTTTCTAAGCCGGAAGTGCTAGAGCTCCAATGTTTTAGCATAGTTCCAGTTATCGTATGTTCTGAGTCGATATACGTAGTTGGTTTTTCTAAATCGTATACCGTTTGACCGCTAGAGGGTGTTAACAGACGGACAGGGTCAAATTATAAGACTTCTTTTTTTTTGCTTAAGAGCCATTTCACAAAATGCGCCGTCTTAGTACTGTGCCCACTTGTGTATCGTATTTTATTGTAATTTCGATTGAAGTTATATCAATATTTTGACAAAGTATATGCAAGAATTTCCTATATTACTGCAGAAATCGGTTCTCTAATAAACTTAGTTTATTTTGGAATAATTTTATTTTTGTAATTACTGTGTATTTAAACCAAAAATCACGATCAAATTGCGATGTTAAACTCAAAAATTGGCCCAATGGTTTATTTTTTCACTAAATAATTATAATACAATTCAATAATCTGTTACATTAAATGACGATTCAAATATATATCCAATGCTTTATGTATTTTTTTAAACTCAATTTATAAGTATTTTTGATAGAAATACGACTCTGAAATCAACTCTGCGCCGTTTTTCAATAAAATGCTTGTGGGAAATTGATTACTATAGATCAAATAAGTTATTTTTAGTAAATGTGTTACATTAAACGTCAACACGAAAGCTTGGCCCATTTTTTGCGCATATTCAATAACTTCTAGTTATTACAGACTATAGTAATTTAGGAGCTCAAAATATTAGAAAATCGTGCGAAAACGTGAAATGGCTCTTAAGCAAAGTATAGAAGTCTAAAAGTTATGTCGATCTAAAGTTAAAGTAACACGCAGGCGAAGCTGCGAGCAACAGCTATACATAATAAATCAGTAACTGGTGATCAAGAAAACTATAACACGCAGGCGGAGCTGCAGGCAACAGCTAGTTATACGTACATTATAATGTCGTACATATAAATATGTTAGGACAATTCACACAACGCCATCTAGTCTCAAACTAAGCAGAGCTTGTGATATGAGTACTAGATAAACTGATTTTTTTTTGTAAATACGTACACATTATACATAGAAAACACCCAGACTTCGGCACAAATGTACGTGTCATCACACAAAGTTTGTCCCAACCGGGAATCGAACCCGAGCCTCCAGCGTCAAATGCGGATGCACTTCCGACCACACCACCGAAGCATGACTACTTCGGTGGTGGTCATGACATGACCTGGAATATACAAAAGTAGCAAAATGTGGGTGCGTAATGTACCTCTACTTACTCCTTAGGGTAAACAGTCTTGATCATATTTATTTGACTTGATTAAGTTTTTATTTTTGTTTAATTTAATTTTGATTTTATTTGATATACGTAGGTCACACTATAAGTTATGCGTAACTTAAAAAAACATGTTAAAACCAAAATATTATTTTTAATACTTTTCAAAATACTCTCCTTTACATGTAAACATTTTTTCATGGGGTCGAACCATTCTTTAAAACAGATCTGAAGGCATGTTTTCTATGTGCTGATTGAACGCTATCACTGCCTCTTCGGAGTTGGTAAAAGTGAAACCTCTCATCAAATCTTTGATTTTGGGGAAAATACAGAAATCACAGGGTGCTAGGTCGGGGCTATGCGCAGGATGGGTGACGAGTTGTACTTTTTCGGAAGCTAAAAATGACTTTGTTTTGTTGGTCGTTTGTGAAGAAGCGTTGTCATGATGTAGGAGAACGCGGCTTTTGGGGCGTCTTTCGCGAACTTTTTCTAACACCCTGGGTAGACAAATGGTAGAATACCACTCGGCATTAACACTCTTTTGATCTTCAAGTGGAATTGTACAGATGGGACCCATAGCTGAGAAAAAAAACGCGATCATTTTTTTTACCAACGTTTCTCATCTGCCTCACTTTTGTTGGCTTGTTCTCATTTTCAAACACCCATTCATAAGATTGCTGTTTTTTTTCGGGTTCAAAAAAATAAATCCACGTTTCGTCTCCTGTGACAATGTCATAAACAGCATTAGAATGTCCGTGGTCGTACTTCAGTAGCATTTGTGAGCACCATTCCACGCGAGCCCGCTTCTGCTCCGCTGTCAGTTCATGAGGGATCCAACGACAACCGAACGTTCAATTCTTCGTGTAAAATTTTCTGGATTTAACTCATACTAATCCCCAATAGTCCTCGAATTGTCTCATAGGTAATCCGCGGGTTTTCTTCAATTAACCGCTTAACAGTAGCCACATTATTTTCGTTGACGGCAGTTGAAGGCCGCCCTTCACGAAATTTGTCATGTAAAGAAAATCGACCTCTCTCAAATTCAGCAAACCATCGCCTCACGGTGCTCAAACAAGGTGCTTCTCTCCCAAAAGCATTTTGAAGATAAGCGGCACAGTCTTGCGGAGAGAGAGAATTTATAAAATCATAAAAAATCATCGCTCTAAAATCTTTTCGACTTAATTCCATTTTCGTTGCATACGTAGAACTTTGAAGTGTGATAAAACCAATTGACAAATGATTTCCCGCCAATTGTTTTTTTTTATTACTAAAAAGGTTGCAACGTTTAAAAAATATAACATTCGAAATTCAAATAGTTCCGATTAGCTAAAAGTGCAAAACTTTTAGTGTGCCCCATGTATTGGATTTTATTAGATTATATTTTATTTGACATGCTTAATTAAATTTTTGATTTTATTTGATTATACTTATTTGATTTAATATAATTTATTAATTGTATTTGTTTAATTGGTAGGTTTTTAAATTGTACTTATAGTTAATCGATGTTATAACTTGATATATCGCATTGGGAGACTGTAAAGATGTTGTAAAAGTGGTGATAAATAAATTAATATTTTATAGCAGCGTACTACAGGTACCTAAGTAGGTAGTTACATAAGGCTCTCTGGGGAACCACCGAAGAGGCCACACAGGTGGTCAAAATCCTCAGGGCGCCACTGGAAATACCTTCTGGGGTCACCGCACCGGAGACGCCCGCAGCAATGGACATGGGAGCAGCCATGAGGAATTAAAAAAAAAAAAGTCTATCTGGGGTCGAAGTTATCCTCACTTCAATCGTCAGATCTATATATATATAGAAATGAGGAATGTACCCCCCCTTAGCTCTCGAGAACTGCTTATGCTCCAATGATGGTTGACCCTAAGGGGTCAAAAGTTATAGGCCAAAACCTATGGCGTGGTGCGGCGAGAAGCACCACGCAAGACACCGTACTAGTTACTTACGAGAAACATAATTGTAGGCATTTCGTAGAGGTATGTTGGAGGATTCAAATTTTCTTCTAACTTAACTCCATAGGGATTTAGCAAGCCGCCTGTCTGTGCGGATGTAGCCTAAGTATTTCTTGTAATGAGCTTACCACAAAACTAGATAACACACAATCAGTAAACTACAGTCGGAGTTCAGAACAAATAAGTGCTTAGATTCAATCAGTCTTTTTGTTCCGTGCTTTACTGAGATCGGTGATCAACAATCACGGCGACGAACATAAGGCATAGTATTGATATGACTCATTAACAAAATTCAGCGCGGGAATGCTGCCTGTGTTATGGGTACTCTGCCCAAGTCTCCCTGCTTTATATATTTATTTTAGTTTTGCTTTACGTATTAAGATAGTATAGTTTGTAGTTTGTTTAGGTTTTTTTAAATTTAATTTTCCTGTTCCTTGTATATATTCATGAAATGTCGTTTTAGTATATAATTACGATTAAAAAATTAACAAAATAAATTACAAAATCTCGTCTTTATCCCGAAAGGTTGACGAAATCCTTTATTATAATCACATCATGTCGTAACCGGATACTATAACCTCTCATAAACGGGGTGATCTGAACTAGGCATGGTAGGTTTTCACATAAGGAAAATTTATGCCAGTCGAGTAAAATCATAAGCTCTTTATTTGGTTTATTTATTATTCTTCTTGTGTAGTGGTATTTAGCAGCGATATTATGACTCATTTTGCTGGGTGCGCTATTTTCAGTGTCACTGGCCTCCTCTGAAAACCAGCGCTGGCAATAGTGGGTCTGCCCACGTCAGTATAAGCTGAGAGGAGACCAAATTCCACGCAGATTTAGCGTGTACTAGCATACACCTACGAATTTCCTATCCTTATACCTACTTCTACAATTTACTTGTGTTTATTGTTATCGCCATGTCTGTCTAAGAATTACCATATTTGCTTTCTTTCTATCTTTCTATTTTAAATATCCACCGTACCGTCCATTCCCGGATGGCCACAAGTACGCCATCATAAAGGTAATCACATGTCTCTCTTACATATGTGTGTGTCACCACGTTTCTTTAGGGTTCAGAACCCAAACAGAGTCTAAAGCGGATTTTAGAATCCCGCGTCAGTAAGTAAGGGCGTCTATCTTTAGGTTTCTAAATATTTCGAGTACGGATGTTGCTACGTTGGTCATATTTTACAGTCAACCGGATATTTATATAAGAACAAGCTTAAAATTCTCTGCCCGTACATTTTCTTTCTTATGGCATAGGAAAGAAAGTTTCAGTGTCAGATTCTAAGCTTCTGTCCAGGGTATGAAAGCGATGGATGAAATGGTCCAAATATGATGAAAACCATTACAAAAGTCTCATCACAAAAAACAGAATGTCCATAATATTCTTTACTAATGCAATTAAACATTTTTTTAAATGCCCCATTACAGTCCTTAATTTGTAAACCAGCCAGGCTCTAAAAGTCATACGGAATTTCTTTTAGTTAATAAAATAAACTTTGTTACATTATAGTAAAGTCCAAAGTTGAATACCAAGTTATTTTAAGTCGTTTGTAAAGAGCGTTTTGTGCTAAAAATAAGGTTCGCATAAAATTGTATGAGGACATTGTAGTGGAACATTTGGGGAGTCATTTCTAAAGCGACATTAAAACAATAAGCACTACTTCACTCTAAATAATATTTTTAACTAGGGTATATACAAAACCGGCCAAGTGCGAGTCGGACTCCCGCACAAAGGGGTCCGTACCTAAACGGCAAAAAAATCACGTTTGTTGTATGGGAGCCCCCTTAAATATTAATTATATTCTGTTTTTCTGTTGTTATAGCGGCAACAGAAATAGATCACACACACATATCACGCCTATCTACCTCTGCCTATCCCAAAGGGGTATTGGTAATTTGCCAGTATGTTTTGTTCCACGTATTAATGGACAAGCCTAATTGCTGTCACCGGGCACATTTATAATAGGTTATGTCTAAATGATTTAAAAAAAAAGTAGCAGCTAAATTGTAATTTTGAAAAAATTTTTTTAATCCGTTGCTTTGCGATGAAATGTTGATGAAAGGCAACAAAATCTTACGTGCCAGCCGCTGTGGCACAGCCAATTAAAGTCCTGGTCGTCGTGGACTATTTAGTTAGTTTTTGCGATTCCTTTTTTACAGGTACCCCAAAAAGTATGTACATAGACTCTGCCGCTGTCGAAAGACCTTATCTACGCTCTACCTTACGAAAATAATAGTCACTAGTAAAATAATCGTGCCTTAAGTCATTGAGTTACGTTGACGTAGTAGGCACATATTAACTGAATGACCATTTCTTTGTATGGGATGGGTGGGGCATGTGTATTATTTTATTTATGGCTATTTGAAGAGGGTGGTTATTACCGACCAGTTTGTGTTGAGAAATGCACAGTGCTGTAGTTGTTTACTGTGAATTGACATATTTACCTACCCGAACGGAATCCTGGCCTTTTGACAAAATATCTCCAGAATCTATCTCTACCTCATAAATATTTGATCGAAATACGTCAACCCTTTTTTTTTAATTCCGCGAGACCGCGGCCGCTCCTATGTCCATTGCCGCGGACGTCTCTGGTACGGACCAGAAGGTAGGTATTTCCAGTGGCGCACGGTGGACCTTGGCCACCTGTGTGACCTGTGCGCTGGGGTTTGGTCGGGTTTCATCCTGCGCCAATGAGTGAATCTTCTGTAAGTACGTCCAAAACATGGCATGGTTAAACTTGCCATGTTTTGCTTCTATTTGCCATTTTAGCCAATAAATAACATCTATTAAAAACAAGTAAACATTTGAATAGTGAATGTAGGTACATGTCGGCTAATCATGGTCAATATCGGCTATTGGCTCTCGTATAAAGATTCTGTGGATAGCCGATACGATAGCCACCGTATCTCAGATGATAGCGAAGATAAATGGAAGCGCGCACAGCCGAAATACTAAGGAGAAGCGAGCAAAAAGAGCGCGAGCGCATGATGGTTTTATGCAGAAGAGATTCAGGCAAAAAATATTTACGCAAAAATTGCGTTTTGACGACGTGTCTATCCCCGGTCATCACACTAATGACGTGAACCCACTCCTAACACAACCACTTTTACACATTTATACACACTCACACAAACATACACACGAACACACACTCTCAAATATTTAAGCGCATCCACACTTGCTACCAAAATCCGCGTAACTATCAATATTTTGTGTAATGTTCGATGTTGTTGCTACATCAGCTGATTGTGGTCAGTTTTCGACATCTATGTCAGTGGGGCGCTGGTGACCGAGAGGTAATTCAGGTCTCGTTACCTACCACAGGCACCAGCTATCCACAATCTAAAACGATTGCATATTGTTGATACCATCTACTGTCAAATATTTTAGTTTTAGTTTGTGGATTGCAAAATAAATAAACAAAACAAACTTTTAGCTTGTCTGGAGAGGTTAAGTGCCCAGATCGTGAAAATCACCGAAAAGAGTGTTACGATTTTTCATATTTAACCTATTTACATATGATTAATAACAACGATAATTTGTACATATTAAAATGAAAGATCAAAAATTATGTAAATGCTAATTTTAACTCTTAAAACCCTGTAGTTGTTATATAATAAACGTCAACAAACGCACAAAATTGAGAAAAAATGCGAAAACGTGCCTTCGTATTTTTCAGATTTAACCCAATAAATCAACACAAATTGATAAAAAGAAACACTTTTTGAACACTGAAAAAACCAATAAATATAACGTTGTACTTTTTTTTGTACCTTTACAAACAAAAACTTCCCCTTTTAAAGCCCTAAAATCTAGATATGTTTTACGTAAATTCTCCATAGAAAAATGTATGAAAAATCATTCGCGTCGCGATTGTACGATTCTCGCCAGTGCGCCATAGAATTTCAAAGCGACTCCACGCGTGTCGGATGCTCCAGCAAAATTACGTGTTGTGAATTTGTGTTTTTTGTGAAAAACTGTAAGTACAATATTATTATAACTAATTTACTTTCAGTAAGTAGAAAGTACCGATATAATGAAAGTCTGAAAGAAAACCATGATGGAACTAGATATAAATCGTAAGAAATACAAAATTATTTACTTTGTTGAGTAGGTCATTTTATGAACCTTGTAAAGTAGGTATCAACTCAGGCTTGAAACAATCAAAGCCCTGCCCACTTTATTTTCTCGAGATATGAACTGGCGGGGTATGACAGGGTATACTAAAACTTTATACTACTATAACTTTCAATCATCTAGTTCTCTGCACGACATATATAGATTTTTCAACATGATAAAGGCAATAGGTATCATAAACGTATTGGTAATCGAGGGTCTCTTTTCGCAGGATAATTTGCTGAGTGCTATGCCACCGAAAAGAAAATTTAGTACGCATTATAAAAACGTGAAAGCCAAAAGATCTCGGAATAAAATGTAAGTTCCTCCCTACTTATTTATTTATCTGCCTACTTGACTACGTCTTGTCGTAAATACCTAGAAAAAATTTACGAGATTTGTGTTAGTGTCAAGTAAAAATCCTAGTTTTATTACTTTTATTTGTGTGTATGCTTATCATGTCTTAGTAGTAATAATAATATAATCTATTTGCATTTTGAACAGGGTAGGTACATTACAAAGCTAATAGGTACAATGATTTAGATCGCCTGATTCAGACATATACCTACAATAGCATGTAAATATTGATTTGACATGTAATTAGATAGGTACACAATCAGAAATTGCACGGCCGCGCGCTGCTTTGACGACATACTTCGGCGGTAAGTAAGTCGCGCCAACGCCTGGCGTAGGGTTGTACAAAAATTACAAAATAAATAAAAAGTGGATATTGATGAATAATATTTCCAGTACTGAAAATGAAGAAAACCTTCAGGCCGAGACTCCGAGCAACACTGCTACGCGCTGTATAGAGGTAAGTTGTTATACGTAATTCTTGTAGACTTGTTACATAAATAAACAAACTAGTTAGTGATGGGCGAACATAATATTGTATGAATTCTTTTGCACTTTTATAATTTGTCTTCGTCAGTTATGAATATAAATAAATAAACAATAAAAATTTTAAAACCCGACAGATTAAAAAATGAAAACATGTAATAAAAATATTTAATAAAAATAAATAACAACGCCATTGTAATATAACCTATTTAGCAGTCGGGGCCTATTTCTAAAGAAATATTTAGCTAGTCAGGAATATCTTCGAGCCTGTGAGGATTTCAATGGGTCTCGATTGTTGAATTCGATTTATTACAATAGTGTTCTTATTTATTTTTATGTAACATAATTCAAGACCGTAGACTTGTTTTCTTTTTACCTTTTGAGTTTTTATGCATATAGTCGGATTTATTAAATTTATGACGTGATAACGTCTTATAAATCGATGAACACCGGCAACACGCACAAAAAAGTGTCACATTATGTCACGCTAGGGTCAAGCGAGAGCGCAGTACAAGCGATTGAGAATAATATTATGACGTTATCCGGTAAAATTATCGTCCTAAACCGACTTTACAAGCAACCAGTTTTTTATTATGTTTATTTATTCATTTTCATAATTGACGAAGACTGATAAAAACGTTCAAGATTTTGATCTAGTGTTATGTGTTTCAAAGATGTATTCTAAGGGAGTTCTTAGCTATGTTTGAAGAAATTTGGCCCATACCTTTTGAATTATTTTTTATAAAAAAAATCAAGCCATTATCTTTCTTTACAGGAACTAGTTATTGACAACCGTCAAGAGGGAAAGGTGGATGAAGTGGAAGTTGGGCGTAGAGTAGTGGATATTTCTTATTTTTTAAAGCTCTTCAGGCCATAGGGGACCACGGTCCAATGGATTGTAAGTTAAGTTACCTCAGTATAATAGGTGAAGTAAAAGTTGGTCTGGACTCAAAACTCATCATAAAATGTAGTATGTGTAATATGAAATTTACTGTGTGTTTGGTTGAAAAGAAAAAAGACAGCATGGAAGTGAATCATCAAATTGTGTCTGGTATCATATCATCTGGTGGGAGCTACTCTCAGTTAAAAACATTAAGTGCCGCAGTAGCCCTACCAATCATGTCACCTTCATTATACAATGAAATTAATAATACGGTTTGCGATTGGTGGGAGAAGACAGCAGCACATTCCATGGCAGAAGCTGCCAAGGAAGAAGCGGAGTGCGCAGTGTCTATAGGTAGTGTTGATAAAAATGGTACACCATTAATATCTGTTGCTGTTGACGGTTGTTGGAGCAAGAGATCTTATGGTAAGAATTTTTCCGCCTTATCCGGCGCAGCTGCGATAATTGGCATTAAAACTAATAAAGTATTGTTTTTTGGAGTTAAAAATAAATACTGCGTAGTCTGTGCACGAGCCGCAAAGAACAACAGTCAGCCCCCGGAACACCATTGTTTCAAGAATTATTCAGGATCATCTACCGGGATGGAATCGACCATAATAGTTGAGGGATTTAAACGTTCCTTTGTTGATCACGGTGTAATTTATAATAAATTTGTAGCAGACGGTGATTCCAGTACTTATAAAAAAATATTAGATTCGCGTCCGTACGATAATTTAATAGTAGAGAAAATTGAATGCAAAAATCATCTTTTACGAAACTACTGCAATAGCTTGGAGAAATTGTCGAAAGACACTAAGTATCCTTGCGAATTGCGGAAGTTCCTAAAAGAAAGGTATTTGCGTTTAAGAACGGGTGTAAAATGCGCGATTAAATATTGGGGGGATCAAAATCAGTCACTCGAAGAAAAAATAAAAAATCTTAGTGAAGATATCCTAAATGTATTTGGTAATCACCAACATTGCAAGGAGTATTTTTGTAGACTTGACACTCGTCGAATAGAACCTGTTGGGTTACTTCCAGCAATTGTTGGATGCGGATTAATGGACGCGGTAGAAATTTTAAGTAAAAGACTGTCATATCATTCTAGAAGTTTAATTAATAATTGCACAAGTAATATAGTTGAAAGTTTTAACGGAGTAATTGCCAAATTAGTTGGGGGTAAGCGTGTAAATTATTCTTCCCGTGGTTCTTATGCGGGCCGATGCGCAGCTGCTGTTGTGTCTTTTAATACGGGATCGATTCATAGTAAAACTCATGAAGTCATATTTAAATCTAGTCCTAATCCTTTGATCGCGAAAGTGGAAAATAGTAATCGTAGAAACCGTTTAATTGCTAAACCTAAATTAAGATTGAAAAAAAGCCACAGCGCTGTATCGAAAGACGCTCACTATGGACCAAACTGCGAAAAACCTGATCTGAGTCCAGAATTATATGAGAAAGCCAAGTCATCTTTTTTAGTTGATTTAAAGTTGTCTTGTGCTGAAAGAGAGGAGCTTGAAAGGTCGACCCATTTGCAAAGAAGTAGTGCTGAGTGGATGAGTACAAGGAGAAAATTACTAACCTCATCATTGTTCGGGGAATTTGGTAAAAAACGAGAGAGCACAAGTTGTGCTGCTCTTGTTTGTAAAATCGTTTATGGTAGTAATATCTCCAGTTTGCCTGCTGTACGGTACGGTATCGAAAACGAAGAAACTGCAATTAGACAGTTAGAAATTCAAGAGAATATTAGTATACAAGGTTGCGGTTTGTTCGTCGACGATCAATATGAATTTCTTGGTACTACACCAGATGGCATTTATGCAAACGGTTTAATTGAAATTAAGTGCCCACATTCTTTAGCTGGCATGACTCTTAATGAAGCAATGGCCAAACATACCTTTTGGGTTAAGGACAAGGCTTCCAAGGGTTATGTCATAAATAAAAATCATTACTGGTATTTCCAAATTCAGGGACAGCTACATATAACTAAAAGAAACGTTTGCATGCTTGGCATCTGGTTTGTTGCTACTGTACCTATGAAAGTTTATATTATAGAAAAGGACGACAAATTTTGGAAGGAGAAAATGGAGATGAAATTATTTAGATTTTAAAAACAATGGTAAGTAAAAAATTTTTTTAAGAAAAAACTTTTTAGCATTAATTAATAGCATTAATTTTTCGCAGAATCAAAAGGACAACAAAACGTCGACAATTGTTTCGCCTCTAAACGAGGCATTATCAAGACTGTCTCAGAGAGAACAGCAAAATTCGTGGTTGGAACGTGTTTGCTTATAAGTAAACGCGTGCAAATTTCATTATCGCGATGTAGGATTCTTTACAATAACCAATGTGGGTAGAAACCTCAGATCATGCTAACTAAGTTCCAAAAATAGGTATTCACCAATACTTGACCTTATCTGTTTGATTTAATTACTGTCTCTTGATAAGTTGCATAGAAAACCCAAACAACACATACAAACCAACAACAGTTAATGTGTCTGTCTGTTCGCAAACAGATTAAGTAAGGGAGATGTGTGAAAATCTATTTGTTCGTTGAGTAAGGTTTCCGCATCTCTTCTAACTATTTCTAGCCTTTCCCAAACACTTAACTTGAACCCTTTCTCACATAACCGTAAAACTTTAAAAGTGTTACTATTGTTCAAGGAATGACCAGTGTCAAGAAGATGCTTCGCGAAGAGGGACCTTTCGGGACAACCATTGCGGGACGCCGCTCTATGTTCCTTATATCTAATATCGAAGGACCTGCCAGTCTGTCCCACATACTTCAAACCACATTCATCACAACTCAACAAATAAACACCTGATCTGCGTGAGACCGACACCGAATCCTTGCCATTACACAGCTCCCCCAAAGGAATTCTGAGTTCTAAAAGCAACAAATATATTACTTTCCCTCATGATCTTAGCTATACTCAACGAGACGGGACCCACGAACGGCAAACAGGCCGTGTACTTCCTAGGTGGATCTTGAATCGGATATAATAAATGAAAACTAGCCTTTCTACGTTTTTTATTTAATAATGAGTGAACCATTCCTACGTCATAGCCATTACTTTGTGCTATGTAGCAAATGATGGACAATTCTTCACCAAATGCCTGTGGGCTCAACGGTACCGCCAGTAACCTGCTCAGTAAGCTGTGGAAAGCTGCCATTTTATGTTGCCATGGATGATTGGATGAGTAAGGAATAACTGTGTCTGTAACTGTTGGTTTCCTATAGATACGGAACTCATGAACACCGTTCCTTCTAGTAATTGAAAGGTCCAAGAAATTGAGAGTGGAATCTGACTCCAACTCTAGTGAAAAATCAATTCTAGGGTGTACTGAGTTCAACTTGGAGACGAGGACACTGAGCTGACGTTTTGTTCCTGTCCAACATATAATAATATCATCCACATATCTAAAATAATACAAGACATGAACGTTCCCAACTATGTGGTTAGTCTCGAATGCATCCATAAATATTTCAGCTATTAAAGGACTGAGTGGCGACCCCATAGCCAGACCATTCCTCTGTAGAAAAAAACTGTTGTTGAACTGAAAGTAATTCTGAGTCATACACAATCTTGTTAGGTTATAAATTTCCTCTATTTTATTAAAATTGACCCTTTTTATTGTTAATTTGTGTCTCAAAATATCTAATACTTCATTATACGGTACGTTAGTGAATAAACTTTTCACGTCCAAAGACACAAGTTGAGCATTGGACGGTAACTTAATATTTTTAATCTTGTTTATGAGGTCAGTACTATTTTTTATACAAAATTTTGGGTTAAAATCTATTGCTTCTTTAATGATTGTGTTCAAAAACTTCGACAAATTATATGCCGGCGCGCCCCTGTATGCGACAACATATTTTGATTCTGCGAAAAATTAATGCTATTAATTAATGCTAAAAAGTTTTTTCTTAAAAAAATTTTTTACTTACCATTGTTTTGTCATGGATTTTCGCCAAGTAACGCCTGTTTCTATCCAATATTTAGATTTTATTACGATTGCCTCCTTCCAGAATTAGTTGATCCTCGGCAGTCACGAAGCATGCCTATTCGTGACCCGCCCAATGTCATAGAGGCTATGAAAGAGAGGAAAGAAAGAGCTTTACGTGTTTTGAAAGAGAAGAACGCATAATGATTTTGAAAGAGACTGAGGTAACTTAACTACCCAGCCGGTCGATTCACGTAAACACGCCAGTCCAAAAGTCGTTTTAACTTATAAACTTAGAAATCACCTTTTGGCTTTCTGTTTTTAACGCACTTACTTATCTAGTCTTGGATTGTCATAAATCTTCCAATAGCTCAATTTCTATACAATTCCTATACGATTTTGAAGAGTTACCTGGTGTAAACCCAAGGTCCGATCCTAATGAAATTAAAATGTGACCACACGGGATGCACCAGCTTTCAAATAAAAAAAAGAATCATCAAAATCGGTTAAAAAAATACAGCGAATTGAGAATCTTCTTCTTTTTTTAAGTCGGTTAAAAAGTGTGCGAAGTGACATTTTTAAGTCACTACGCTACGGTTTTTATTACGTGAATCGGGCAGCTGGTAACATTTTCATTCTGATAGGTTTTGCAATAGCAATTGATTTTATCATCAAATTAGTAGAAATCAGAATTTGATCAGTAATCATTAAAATGAAAAAAACATTAGTATTTTGAACTCATATTTTGTTATTGTTTACTTTCGTTTAATTAAGTATATGAATAATTTATAAATTTCATGTTTGTTTATAACTAATTTTTGCACAACCCTAGCACGCTTTTTAGATGGCGACTCATATTTTGTTATTGTTTACTTACTTTTAATTACATGAACCATTTTTATACTTGTGTTTCATTTATTGACAATTTTTTGTACAACCCTAGAAGATTTTTTAGATTGCGAGGTGATCGTAAACAAAAAGTATTTGAGTTTACGCAATTGGCACATTTCCTTGCGTAGATATAAACACTAGCGAGGAAAGGCTTGATGTTATTTCGACCGTACTTCCTACTGAATTTGCAATTATTTTATTGAATGATAATTTTACGAAATAAGAATAAACTTTGGTAGTAAAATTACAAATAAATACATACTCGTAGTTGGAATTTTAGGTAAGTAGAATACAAAAAGGTCAGTCCGGACCTGCTCTTGATTGTTTATTATAAATAGAAAATCATAAAAATTGTGTCTCAAACTACTCTTATTTTTTTATCTTATATTATTATCTAGTAATTAGGATCATTTTATAACGAAAACTACTCTTAGAATATTTTACAAATAGGCAGTCGTTTATTTCCAATAATTCAACATTTTTGTTATGCTGTAAATATTCAACTTCAATAACAATAACTCAACGTGGAACGTTTGTCGCAAAACATTTTCAAAATCGCGGTCTCTCTGGGTCATTCACCCGCCCGTCGGGTGATTCGGAAAACAATAGCGCTGCTGTCGCTCAAAATCGACTTCGTCCGTGCGCGGTCTGGGCCCTTAAGGGAAATGTTAGTAACTCGTATTTAGGATTTCCATCAACTTTCTTAAAAAAACGTAAAATGCAGTCGCCATGGAAATAATGGCACCACGATGGGATGGGGCACATTTACCGATTCCTATAGTTTAGTATAAGTTAGTTTTGTATGAGAGATTGTTTAGATAAGTTATTTGGGTATTAACGTTGTTGAAACGTTAATTTAACTTGAGTTGTGGAATTCCCCGCTGGTGGCTATTATAATATCAATGGTAAAAGTAGATTTAGCAATTACAAAAAGTTCATCATACACGTTACACGTTCACACGTCAAACACTATAATTAACCATTATTACACCAGATGTTATATTACGATATGATATTTATAGGTATTTAAGTTAGTTTTGTAAAGATAAATGTGTGTATGACTCATGAGTTTGTAACATCAATTACTCAAAGTATCTAAATGACGCAGAGGTTCAGTAGCATGAGCTGGTTCATTGGTGACGACGTTCGCTTTGTAAGGGGTAGTGCAGACAAAACTGTAGTTAGGCAGTTTTGTCTGTATGAGACAAAACTTACTAATTACAGTCTTAAACTGTCTCAAAACAGTTTCGTCTACGACACGCCGTGTCTATGATAGTCAGTTTTGTCTAAAGACAGTTGTGTCTATCGTCTGCGCGCTTTCATACATTGTAATGAAACAATAGACTGACTTAAGACAGTTTCGTCTAGCTCTTGACATTGAATTTTTGCGATTAAGTTTGAAAATATTAGGAAACATGGATATTGAGAAGGTTTTCAATATTCTCATAGACATACATAATAAAACCTTCTTGGCTCTTTACTGCTTAGATGTATCCCGTCGGTGTCCTTAAAGGCTAGTGTGACACTGTTATTTAGTATCGGCGACCGGTAGCACACGCCTGTCTTTAGATACAACACAAAACTCCTGCGCAACCGTCCGACAGGCTCTTTAATGTCGCCCGATACTCCGATGAAAATGTTCGCGGAACGATATTATCGTGAATTACTTAAAAATGGTAAATATTATTTAAATACGGCATTGTTCGGTGTTGAGAGGAGTTGTATCAAACTGTAGAATAGTTAACTGAGTGATAGGTAACTGTGACTATTAGATTTAATATGAATAGTAATAACATAGCAAGATGCTAAACTCGTAATCGATGCTTCTCAGAAGACCTTCTTCGCAGAAGGCTGGCTATTTTCTGGCCCAAAGAATAAGTATCCATAATAACACAATAATAAGTAGCCAGCATTCTGGGAATATTTTAGACGATAGCTAGGTATTGTATATTTTAGTATATTATGCAATAGAATAGTTAAATAGCAGACTTGGTCCCCAGTGTACTGGATTTTTAAATAAACCCTAAGAAAAGCAATGGTGACTAGCTTGTCTATACAAATATTAAACACTAGCTGTTGCCCGCAGCTCCGCCTGCGTGTTATAGCTTGCTTGATCACCAGTTACTGATTTATTATGTACAGCTGTTAAGCGATATTGTATCTTAAGATAAAATACAATAGTATCTTAGCCATGTGCAGCGCCCCTTAGTGAACTCCACTGCGGGTGACGTAACCTACGACAAAATTATTATTTGCGGTTGGTACAGTATTCGGGTCTAGGGATCGAACAGCAAAATTAAGTTTGTTTTTTATTGTATATACTTTTCCGGGATAAAAAGTATCCAGTGTGGTGCCAATAATTATATCAAGTTTCATCGTAATCGAATTCGAATTGATGCCTGATGCCAGACAAACAGACAAAAATTATTTTTGGGTTCGGTGTCGGTCTAGTAACACCCCCATTATTTTTTATATGCCATTTATTTTTTTAATATTTTCAATGTACAGAATTTTCACTTCTACAGATTTATTATAAGTATATAGAATAGATATAGAAGAAGATAAAGAGGAAAAATTTGATTGTTTGTTTGTTTGAAACGAGTAGGCTCTGTAACTACAGAACCGATTTTGAAAATTCTTTCACTAATATGTAGATACATTATCCCCGAGGGGCTCGTACGAGAGGCTCGTGGACTAGTGGTAACCGACAATGTTAACACATTGCAAAGGTTGTCATACAAACATCTATGGCAGTCGTTAGGGGTAGTTTGAGCATTGAATCAAAAATCTAACCGGTCTAACTACAAAACTTCGATATCACCCATGGGTTGTAGAGGTCAGATGGCAGTCGCTTCACGGAAAATATCGAAATTCAGCCGAATCGCAGTTAGACTGGAAAGCCGACCCCATCTGCGATGGGAAAAGGCTCGGTGGATGACATTATCCCCGAGAGACAAAGGATACTTTTTATGACTCGAGAAAGAGGAAACTGAATCACGCGGGAGGAGCCGCGGTGATCAGGTAGTGTAACATAAATAGCCTTAACAATTCAGTGCTTTGTCGGTGCGCATACAATACATTACGTTCTAATTAATTGTGATTTGATTACACGCGTCAGTCTTGTTCTGAAAGCTATCACTGATCGCGATCGTTGAATCTGAACCTATTCAAGTGATCGGATCTGATATCTTGTTGCGTCTGAGTTTATTTGATCGAAGGTAACAAATATATATATATACCTATAACTTTTCATCCGACTTCCAAAAAAGGAGGAGGTTCTCAATTCGACTGTATGTTTTTTTTATGTTTGTTACCTTATATCTCTGGCCTGGGTGAACCGCTTTAGGGTGAATCAATTTTTAAAAAATGAAAACTACTACTAGTCCCATTTCAATTTGGTCCCACATTCAGACAATTATTTAGTCCAATTTCGGTCATTTAAAGTCGGCTGTTGTGTCAATTTTTGACGTGTATTTTTATTGTAAACTACTTTACTGGCAAAGTCGGCTTTGCGAGGTGCTGTGTCGATCCCAGGGCAAATCAAATATTTGAGTGAATTGCAAATACGTTTGCTTCGGAGTTATAAATATAAATAAATGTGTATTAATTATAATTATATTATAATTACAATATACATAATTATATACTAAAAATATTAAAAAAATACAATTGAAACCAACTAAATATGTACATTATCTATTCTAATTATACCTTCTAATTACAACTAAATTATAATATGCGTCAAAGAATTCCTCCGCCTCGTCGCCGACTGGCAATGTTCCGAGAAGGCTGGCAGCATTTCCACGTTGTATGGCAATGCGTATTCTTTGTGCCAAATAGTAACCAGCCTTCTGGTCTTGAGAAGTGTCGATCATGAGTTTAGATAATTTTTTGAATAGGCCGCGAGCACTCGGACCCCAGGGTCCCAGCGTCTCTACCTCAAACAGCTCAAATATGTAGTCTCCTGCTAAATTGGAGTATTTGCGCCGGTTGAGGCTTTCCGCTGATGGATGCAGCAGCAGCGCCCGTACACCCCGATGTACCAGGAAGGTGAGAAGGCGCCAGAGTGTCAACGCACGTAGTGTCCCATACTAAAGGCCTTCCCATCTTCCATGGCAGTAACGACATTCCATCAGGTCTCTTTCCATCGCCACGTGCGAGCCCATTTGGTTCACGAACTGCTGGGATACCGGCGGTGGAAAGAGCCCGACGGATTATGTCGTTTAGGTTAGCGTGTCGAGAAATACGACCTGCGCTTCTACTGCAGGAAAGACCATGATGTCCAATGTTATCGTTATATTACTACTTCTCCACAGTGGCAACGATGCGGAGAAACACATGGCGCACCCAAACGAACACAGGTGGCAAGGCGGAAAGTGTTATCGTCCAACATAGTACCTGTATTGGGCGAGGGAAGTGCTTTGATCCACAATCCAGACTCCCACTCTCCCACAGCCAGCAAACGTGCTCGCTCTGAAACATTTAAAGACGTATAAATGAGTGAATCTCGCCTTAAATTACAGAGAGGGGGATCCTACTGCCTCTGAGAGAATGGTTGAGACGGCAGATCAGTGAAGGGACCAGTAGTCTTCCAGGCATTTATGGCATCGGTTTTATACAAAACCTCAGAATCAACCAGTGTATTAGTTAAAATCTTCCTGGTTAAGTCTTCAGTGCTGTGAACCGATGACAGAAAAGCCGGTAGGCTAATGTCAGTAATTTTGCGGACGCCGAGCCCACCCATACGAACTGGTAGGGACGCTTGAAACCAGGCCCTCCAAGGCCACATTTAAAATTTGACTGACGGTGTTGTGGATGATTGTGTCAACTTTTTCCAAAAGCTGTGAATGTTTCCAAAATGGTTATGAGCGAAGTGCATGAGTAAACTGTGGGACAAAAAGGCAAAATCGAAGTATTGTAAAGGCTGTGTGAATATTAAGGTTAACTAATTTATTTGAATTTTCCTGAAACTTTTGAATTTTATCGTCAATGAATGATGAGTAACCGTCCTCTAAAATCGGGGACCCTAGGAGGCGGAGAGATGAATTGTCTAAATGTTGGGGGCAAAGAGTCAAATTTTTGTATTGTAGTTTGCCTGTCTACTTTTTCTGTAATGAAAATTTCACATTTGTTTGTGTTCAGTTCAAGTCCAATTTTTTGAAATTCATGTTTTATGAGTGTGAGGTCTTGTAGAACTGTATTAACGTCTCCTCCTAGGGTTCCGTCATCTAAATACCATATGTTAAATTTTGAATTTATTTGTTGTATGATTGGGTGTATAGCTAGGCTAAAAATTACTGGTCCCAAGGGATCACCTTGCTGACAACCAACTGCTGACTCTAAAACATTGTCTTTATAAAATATTAAGAAAGAAATTATAAATAGATCACAAAAACTGATTTCATCGGCGGTCGAGTCCCACGGCCACGGCCTTTCCCTAACAGGGGGACTGCTCTGACCAATTGAGTTACGATGACCACTACCGACGACATCATTGTCATTATATATTAATTTTGTAGGATATCTATAACACTGCCAAAGGAATTTATATATATTTGGAATTTCTAATTTTGCTTGGGTCAGCAGGGTGTCCCTGTTCACGGCATTAAAAGCATTCTTCAGGTCAACCTTTAAGATGACCTCCCCATCACCACTGCCAAGGTAAGTGGACAGTGCGTGTATGGCAGCCTCACAGCCGCCCTTAGAGCCAAACCCAAGCTGAATTGGTTTGAATTTTTCAAAGAGTTCGGCCCTCTAGAAGCGACAGCATAATTTGGCTGCCAAGCGCCGTAATGTGCTCCCTACGGCAATGGGACGAACGCCACCATCCTTCTTGTTTAGGGCACATAGATTTGCCCCATACAAGATATCAATGATGGATTCGTTTACATTGCCGGCTAGCATGATGTTTACTAGCGCCGTCAGCTCCCTCAAGAGCGAATCGCCAGCTTCCCCAGCGCTTGGACCCACAAGATCTTTAAGATGTTGCGGTGTCAAAGCATAAAGACCGCCAGCAGATCCATTCTGGAAGGAGCTAACAGCTGCACGCACATCCTTGGCAGTTATAGTAAGACACTCCATGTCAGTATTGGGTGTCTCAGGGAAAGAAAGATCATCTGAAGATGGTGGATGCTTTCTCTGCAGACTCGTGAGTAGGGAGAGTAGGGAGTCACCACATCACTACTAAAAAGTAACCTGGACGCCCGTCTTATATCACCTTCCCTTACTTTATTTTCTCTGTATTTGTAGCTATTGCTTAATTTAAAATTTTGTGTATATAATACAGGATTGTAATTGGAAGTATTTAAACAGTTTTCTTTGATCTGAGCAGTCAAAGATTTTTTGTTACTGTTGTTTTTCTGTATATGTATGTATATGTAGGACTCTGTAAGGGAAGGTGAGTAGTTGTTCCCAGGCCGTTGTGGAGTTCTCCCGCACGACAAGACCTATACGCTAGTTAAATTTTGAGCCACAGATGGTCTTGCGCCGCGGGGAATCCTTTTTAGGATCGGAATGGAATTTTTCAAATCACTTAACTTTTGCCAAAAGGGAATTTCAGATGTGTTATTTATTATATTTTGACTACCCGACTCATTGTTATGTGCAGTTGGTGTAGGGTTTGAAAATACATTTTGGGCTTTGTGTGATTTTCCAATGTATCTTTAAACCACGCTCGCCTTTGTAATAACGAAGCTGAGGACAAATGGGACAGCGTACCAAGTTACTTAATAATGAGTTAGACTGACCTTAATGCACTTCCACATTGCCACTGCTGTCTTGCTGCATTTAAAAGAACTTATTAGGTACCTATACAAGTACCTATACAAATATTAGACACAAAGTAAAAATCATATAAAATAAATGTCACTGTCACTGTGTGTAAAACATTCTAAAATCACGCCTGCGCCTTCCCACTTGGAAACGTAGGCTAGGGGGCATAGCCCCAGAGCCTCCTTTGGTTAAATAAGGAACTATTTGCCAGTTCTCTTTGCAGTTTATCTGTTTATATATTATTCAGTTTCTCTTCAAAAAGACGCAGGTTCAGAGCAGGATATGCAATTCTATTTTTAGGGTATTCGGGATAATTTGTTTGGCGGCTGCTTGTCAAAGATTTGCACACATAGTCTTGGATAATAAAATAAAATATATATTTCTGTAGTTTGCGATAATATGGATTATTAGCATAGATAAATTAGGATCAGTATTACATAATAAGATCTTTAGAATACATGTTATTTTTTTGGTTTTAACATGTAGTTTTTTTTAGTTACGCAAAATTTATAGTGACACCTACGTATACTTCAAACTATTGTGATAATATGTTAGGTCTCGTGTATGATAGTCTCAAACTAAGTAGAGCTTGTGATATGAGTACTAGATAAACTGATATAAATACTTATAAGTATAATTTCTTTTGTAAATACATACCTACATATTATACATAGGAATCATCCAGACTTCGGCACAAATGTATGTAAAATGGAACCCCTATTACTAAGACTCCGTTGTCCGTCCATCAGTCTATATCCAGGCTGTTGGAAAGTTGAAATTTTCACATAGAAATATAGAAACAGAATTTATTAAATACTAGTACGGTGTCTTGCGCGGTGCTTCCCGCCGCACCACGCCATAGGTGTTGGCCTATAACTTTTGACCCCTTAGGGCTAGGACAAATTTTCGTTTTTTTGGCTTGCCTCCAGATCGAGGGCTATCCATAGAGCAGTCAACCATTATTGGAGCATAAGCAGTTCTCGAGAGCTAAGGGGGACAAAATTTACGTTCACCATTTCTAGATTTAGGGAGGCTCCCGTACATACTTGATATTTTTGCCGTTTTGGTACGGGACCCTATGTGCCCGAGTCCAACTCGCACTTGACTAGTGTTATATTTGCTAGACTAACTAGTGGATAGGCCAATATAATGATTTCCAATTAACCATACTTAGTTGCAGTTATTTAAAATTTCTTATAGTATGTTGCGTTCAGAAACTTGTGTCGTATAGGCTTTTAACTAAACATGTGATCCGGGGTATCCCTCCTATGTTAATGGGCTCTCCAGGATTCTTGTGCGTACAATAAACGCTAATTTAAACTGGATACTGGGAGGTACAGGCGAACAACAAATTGGTAGCTTGTGGAGTGAATTTTACATTTTTAGGAAAGAGTTTTTAAAAATAAGTCGATTATGTACTCTTAGATTAGAAAGAGAAAAAAAACTCTGGGCAATTTTTTTTCATAAATGTTATTTGTGTTTTATTTTAGACTAGCTGGCGACCACGGCTTTGGTCGCGTTGTATAGATTTTTAGCTTCCAATTCTCATTGGAATACATTTTCAGCATAAAGAGAAACCTACGTTACACCTTATAATATCATCTCTCTGTCAGTAAAAGTCGCATTAAAATCGGTCCAGCTTTCTAGATCTGCTTGATAGACACCTAAAACTTTTAACGTGATTTAATAGGAATGGTGACAGTGTACTTGCAATTGCTTCAACGTTTATTAAAAACCATCTAAATTAAAATTTCAATCACATTTTACTTAAAACGTTGTCCACTGAAAGGAAAAATACACAGTTTAAAACGGCTGTTTAAAATAGAGATTTTTGCTGTCTACACGGCTTAAAACCAACAGTGTTCCATAGAACGTCGTATGGGTGTGACGTAATTTGGTTTAAAACCACTGTCTACACGAGTTTAATCTTCTGTTTTAAACAGCCATTTTAAACCGTGTATTATTCTCTTAAAACAAAACCAATTAAACCAATTCTACCTATGAGTGTACACGTCAATATTTTATTTATCCGCGCGCAGTATCTCAGATATCTGGTTGGCGATAGCAGTCGGGCAGTACGGCCAGGTAAATGAGGCCCGGAGACACCTCGCCTGCCCCCTATGCATGTGATTTACTGCTCACTCCCTAGCCAACGGCTGAATAAAAGTATTCATTAGCTAAAACGACCGGACAGTACTAGAATTTGAACTAGCATAATAAATTGTCAATTAGCCAATTGAATATGGAATTGGTTACTTGGATACTTATTTAAAGGGGCTTCATATTTTGTACATACATAAAATTAAGAAGTTTTTATTGCCAGGTTCTTTTCTTCTTGGCTCCACCCATGACTTTCTTCTTTCTCCTTAGAGTGATAGTTGTACAAAACAATGGTAAGTAAAAATTTTTTAAGAAAAAACTTTTTAGCATTAATTAATAGCATTAATTTTTCGCAGAATCAAAAGGACAACAAAACGTCGACAATTGTTTCGCCTCTAAACGAGGCATTATCAAGACTGTCTCAGAGAGAACAGCAAAATTCGTGGTTGAAACGTGTTTGCTTATAAGTAAACGCGTGCAAATTTCATTATCGCGATGTAGGATTCTTTACAATAACCAATGTGGGTAGAAACCTCAGATCATGCTAACTAAGTTCCAAAAATAGGTATTCACCAATACTTGACCTTATCTGTTTGATTTAATTACTGTCTCTTGATAAGTTGCATAGAAAACCCAAACAACACATACAAACCAACAACAGTTAATGTGTCTGTCTGTTCGCAAACAGATTAAGTAAGGGAGATGTGTGAAAATCTATTTGTTCGTTGAGTAAGGTTTCCGCATCTCTTCTAACTATTTCTAGCCTTTCCCAAACACTTAACTTGAACCCTTTCTCACATAACCGTAAAACTTTAAAAGTGTTACTATTGTTCAAGGAATGACCAGTGTCAAGAAGATGCTTCGCGAAGAGGGACCTTTCGGGACAACCATTGCGGGACGCCGCTCTATGTTCCTTATATCTAATATCTAATATTCTTATTTATATCTAATATGATAGTTGTACATTACCCCTTTTAATTTCTTAAACTCGCTATCCATCCAAAGGTTGTCTGGAAGAGATCGCTTTTAGCGATTTGTACTCTTCTTAAAGGGATATCTCTTTTTTGTATGTTCTCCATGTTATGTACAATAAAGTGTATTGAATTGAATTACTTTACGAATCTGGCTTAAAATGTAAATTCTTATGTGCTGACGTTAATAAGTGTTATTTCATAACCTATTTTTGATTTGATTTGATTTGATAATTACGGCTGTTTACTCGAAGGGGTAGGCAGTAGGCCCACTAATCGCCAGTAAGTTTGTTGGTCCCATGTAATATTTGGTAAGCGTATTGTCTCTTACCGGGAACTTTTATGTTTGCCAGTGCCTCGTCTGTTGATCGGCAGGTGTACCACTTGCAGGTGAGGCAGACTTATGACAAAGGTCTTGGTGTGACCACTTTACACACTTACCTTGCGCAGTAAAAACAATATTAATTTTACTGTTATAGTTATTCAAAAAATAGGGCTCGTGGTCTAGTGGTAACCGACAATGTTAACACATTGCAAAGGTTAAGCAACATCTAGTAAGGCCGGTCTTAGGATGGGTGACCATTTCTTAAGACACTGAGACCCATCCGTGCCTCGGAGAGCACGTTAAGCCGTCGGTCCCGGTTGTCATACGAACATCTATGGCAGTCGTTAGGGGTAGTTGGAGCCCTAAATCACAACTCCTCGCGGTCTAACTGCAGAACTTCGATATCGCCCATGGGTTGTGAAGGTCAGATGGCAGTCGCTTCACGGAAAATATCCAAGTTCAGCCGAATCGCAGTTAGACTGGAAAGCCGACCCCAACTGAATTGGGAAAAGGCTCGGTGAATGAAAACCATGACAAAACTATCTACATCTACATATCTATATCTACAAAGTAAAAATAAAAAAAATATAAATCAGTTTAAACATAACAGTAAAATATACTATTCAAATCATTTCCAAGTAATGGCAACATAAAAATCTGCCGGCAGCGTAGCGTTCGAGACGTATGCAAATGTCGCAGGTTCTATGCGCGTGCGACGCCGCAGATTTATTGCGTAATTGATTTCCGGCGGGAAGACGCAATCTTCACGAGGACGACACACTTTATGAATAACGCAGATAACTGGGAAGTCAAATCGGTTTCTGTTTTGTTAGTCTTTTCTTGTTATTTTTTTTTTTATTTTAATGTCAAAAGAATAACTGACAACTGTCATAATAATCGGCACCAACGTCATGACAGTCTTTCACGTACAAAAATACCTATAGCACAAAGACTTCATTAAAGTCTAAGCCCATCAAAATACCTGTGAGTACCTAAGTATTATAATGGGAGTTCGATTTTTGATGAGCGCGTGCCTGGTGGCTTTTTAGGTTACCTCTGGCGTTCCGCAAAATCGGGTTCCCAGGTTCCCAGACACTCTCATACCGAACAACGTTTCTGGTAATAACTAGTTCTTCTGTGCCTACCAACCTTCTACCAACTAATCTAGCATTACCTTGACATTGGCGAAATCATCGCCGAACATCGATGGAGCCACCTTTTAAAAAAAGAAGAAGTACTATAATGTGTTCGGAGAGCACATTAAGTCGTCGGTCTCGGTTGTCATATCACAGTTGCCACCCCTAGGTGGTGTGTACATAGGTACCCCGTTTCACATATATCTACTTTCATATTATCACGGCTGTATCTACGAAGGAGTTAGGTATACATATTTTACACCCTCTCTTTGACAGTAGATAACTTTGCTGGTCCCAAATCCGTTGACTGGCAGGTGCACTTGTAGGTTGTAGGTAAGGTTGGCTTAGCCATCTTGGTCGTTTTTAGCCCAAAGAGTAGCTTCATCACTCAGCCACGGATTTGTAGCAGGCTCGAAACGTCGGTATATAAATAATATTAAATATAATAATGGGTCCTACTCCGCTACAGATGGGTCACTATTTTTTATATTTTTAAATGTATTTATGTTTTTTATAAATGTTTTTAAAAAAATATGTAAAATACGAATATTAATGAATAAACAATATAATAAATAATGTTAGGACAATTCACACAACGCCATCTTGTTTCAAACTAAGCAGAACTTGTGATATGATTACTAGATAAGCTGATATAAATACCTATATACATTTTTTTTTGTAAATACATACATATTATACATTGGAAACATCCAGACTTCGGTACAAACGTATGCGTCATCACACAAAGTTTGTTCCGACCGGGAATCGAACATTGAGACTCCGGCGTCGAAAGCGTATATCTCAATAATCGCGTAAAACACCTGTTTGTCTTAAGTTTATAAAGAGTTAGTAACTTAGTATTACCATAAAAAGTGGCAACGCTTTCTAGGAACATACCACACGACGACAAGTCGAAATTCTTTGAAACAGTAAAATTATTAAATCAAATAAAATTGGAGGAAATAGTACCTAGATACTGACTTCGAGTTTCAAGTAACAAGACAAAATACAATGGGTACCTGGAACATGCATTTCGTAAATAAATGTTCGCGCACATAAGCTTACACTGTCGGTTATACGAAGCCGAGTGTCACAAAGCTTTGCCGACGACATCAGGACAGTAGCTGCTGCGTATATGTTATAGCCTTATAATGCCAGTGTACAATGACAGACGGTCGGCTTTAGGCTCCAAGCACACGTAGGACAACCACACAAGATTGCAGCGACAAAAGTATATATATGAATAGTGTCTCACAGACAGACATACTTATAAAACGCTGGAATAGGCAGAGGTGTACACCCACAATTTGCCAGTAATTTTCTGTCCCACTTTATAGGGGGCAATTCTATTGCTGTTATCGTGCACTATAAAATATTCTAAACAAAAAAAAACAAATTTCCTAAAGCCAGAACAGAGGTTACATGGGTACTTACCAGTATCACTGCAGCTTTTTGCAGTTGCGTTGTAGTAACTACAGAAATTAAATGTCGACGCGATGTCGATGCTAAATTGTTATACAGAGTGTTACATAAGGGTTAAATCAACCCAAAGACACCGCTATCAGCTGGTCGACCAGAACCCGTTTCGATATGTGTCGACCGCCAAACAAGAAAAAAAAAACTATAAAAAAAAACACTTGGCAATGGACGCAGGTGCGGCCTTGGGAGGGCCTTGGGTAGCTTCCTCAATGAGGGATTCTCCCAAGTGCGTACCCCGGGGCGCTTGTCAATGAACGATGGGACGGCAGAGGCCTTGGGACATGGAAAAATAGCATAAAATAACCGAGGCGTAAGCCGAGCTTTGCATTTGTGTGAGTGATCACGAAGAGTATAGTAAAAATGCTGTGTGTAGCTGTGTGTGTAAAACAGATCACATATACGCTCACGTACGTGCACTCACACAAATGCAAAGCTCAGCTTACGCCTCGTGAACTGTACCTTATTATTATTTTATACTAATTTGAGGTCCAAAAAGTTATAGCATTAATAATAGAACCTTAAAGTATTTATAGTAATTTGACAATTTTTTAATATTTCGTATACTGTAGTATACCACAGTTTTCTTCAAACTGTGCTACTTAGCATACAAAGTATAAAATCGTCCAGTCATCTAATAGTTTTACTTTACGTCTATTTCAATTGACCATAAAAATTTACACTTACCCAATAAAACCAAGTTTTCTGAACAAAAACCACAATGATTAGTCACTTCCGAACAATATCGATGTAAATCAGTAAGAAATGTCATTTGGCCGTATAATTACAATGTCGTGGCTCGTGGCAACAAAGTTTAAAAAAAAATAGAAAGAGATGATGGTTCTAAATTAGAATTAAAAAATCTTTTTTTGGAATCAAGGTTTGAAATGTAATAGCGGCAAAATTATTCGTGATAAGTGTATGAATTCAAATTTAAAGCTAGGGGTGGTCTGACGGGGTTATTTTATGAATTTCTAATTTATTTATGAGTATGACACGACATGACGATCTATGAATATTAAATGAGTAGATATCCTTGGTGAATAGTGACTGACAGGCGTCAGTGCTCTGTGTTGCTAGTTTTTGTTGAAATATAGTGAATTAACGAGATTTTTTTATATGTCGTACAAAAAAAGTTGTTGCCGAGAATTTAAAGAGCTGTTTCATTTCCGCACACTTTGGTTTTATTTGTTAGGGCCTTTTCTGTATATCAGTAGATGTAGGTACTGTACCGTGTGTTGGTGAGAATGTCTGGGCACCGGAGATGTTGACATGGTCCCTTATAACCTATTTGCGTTACTACGTACTAGAATTACATTATATTTTTGTATTTTAAAGCAATGAGTTTTTCAATTATAAATAGATCACAAAAACCAACCCACGCTAAAATAATAGCGCGATCTAGTACTTATGAATATGATACGAGTCATCATTCACCGCGAGCCTTTTCCCAACTTAGTTGGGGTCGGCTTTGCAGTCTAACTGCGATTCGGCTGAACATCGATATTTTCCGTGAAGCGACTGCCATCTGACCTCCACAACCCATGGGCGACATCGAAGTTCTGCAGTTAGACCGGTCGGATTTTTGATTTAGGGCTCCAACTACCCCTAACGACTGCCATAGATGTTTGTATATGACAAACGGGACCGACGGCTTAACGTGCTCTCCGAGGCACGAAGAGGTCTCAGTGTATTAAGAAATGGTCACCCATCCTAAGACCGGCCTGACTCGATGTTGCTTAACCTTTGCAACGTGTTAACATTGTCGGTTACCACTAGACCACGAGCAAAAATTCGATGTTGTCGGTATTGGACATCGTAGCTCAGTGGTCAGAGCATTCCCCCTGTTAGGGAAATACCGTGGGTTCGAGTCCTGCCGATGACATCAGTTTCGTGATCTATTTATAATTTCTTTCTTAATAGAATCACATCTTTATCTCTGAAAATGGATAGTCAAAAGCGTTCAGTCAGTTCAATACACACACATTTCGCCATCAACTTTGCCGGTCCTACGTAACAGGGGCGTAATGTGGTTGTGGAATGCTTTGCCGCTACAGATCAGACGTGCACGGTCTATATCGTCTTTAAAAACGAAGTTAAAAGATTACTACCTATCCACAACTTATATGTAGTCTAGTATTTTTACATACATGAATTACTAGCGGATCGCCGCAGCTCCGCCCGCGTGATTTCCCGGTTCCCGTGGGAACACAATATCGGGATAAAAAGTAGCCTATGTTACTCAGGGTGAATGTAGCTTTCCAATGGTGAAAGAATTTTTGAAATCGGCACATTAGTTTTTGAGTTTATTCATTACAAACAAAAACACAAATCTTTTCTCTTTATAATAGTAGATGTATATAGTCTGTCTGTATGTATGTATGTATAATTGTATCAGTACCTACCTATATTAGTTTATTTTCTAATTCTATTTAGTGTTATCTTTATTTCATTGTTTAATAAACTTTATTCTTCTTTCTCATTAGAGTGATATTGTACACTACCCCTTTTAATTTCTTAAACATGTTAGCCATCCAAAGGTTGTCAGGAAGAGATCGCTTTTAGCGATAAGGTCACCATTTTTCACTCTTGTTAAGTGATATCTCCTTTTTGTATGTTCTCCAAGTTGTCTACAATAAAGTGTATTGGATTGAATTGATTATGTATCCATTTCGGTAAACTTGCAAGAACCTAGTCGGTCTCTAGTCTGTCAGATGCAATGCCTAAATTTAAGTATTGAGGTCTCCGAAGATAGTTAATAGGTAAGGCCTCTCTTATTAGGAGCTCTTGTCAATAACGCGTATAATAATGGTTTCATAGGGGCTGAAGTGGCTAATGCCACAATATGAGAATGCTCAGAGAGGTCATAAAGTTTTTTTTTGTCCCGGCGCTATAGGGTAGTTTCTCTACTATAAGTAACGCTTTACTATCTAATTATTAATAACAATTGCAATTTATAATCTTAATTCCATCTACTAAAAGGGCTTAAGGTACTCGTAGTATATATATAATTAAAAGTGGATATGGTTAGGCAAATTACATTTAAATTTTTTTATTTTTTTAATTTATTTAAACTTTTATTTCAGGCAACTTAGACTAGTTACAGATCTTATAAACTAATCTACGGCCCATAGATATATACCTTAAAACTAAGAATACATAATAATATAAATATTGATTAGGCATCAAGGCCCATAATAATAAATACCTAAACCTAAAATACATATCTATACATAAAACTTAAATCTATGTCGACACGTTCCTTTGTGCCTTTTGTTCGGCGTTGTCTCTCGGCCTGCCCCGGAACCGCCGGAACACCACACCCCTCGGCCACAAGTCTTCTTTGGTGAAGGTTTCCAGAGCCGTCGATGGCACACGCACCACGAACGACTTGAAGTTCACGTTGTGACGCGACTCCAAAGGCTCCACCCTCACGACGTACTTAGTCTTGGCTGTGATGTACTCCCCGATGTCCTTGGTCTTTGTGGAATGATGCAGGCGCGAGACATACAACAGCGTGGTGGGTACAGCAGGTCTCAACAGGAAGTTAGGCCCTGTGGGTGCAGTACAAAAAATGGTGTATAACTAAATTAGGACATCACTCATTTCAGAATTCGTTAAAAAGGGTCATAAAGTTTAGTGTGTAATCTATTTAGTTATTAACATCTGGTCCTAGCGGTTTGAATTACAGAGTGGTTATGCTTTTTTTTAAAGTATCCGGCAATAGGCTTGTCCTCTATTACCAACCAACTAAATTACTGGCAAAGTGTTGATATGTAACACACCTCTGCGTACCCCTTCATGGATATAGGCGTGATGTTTTGTATGTGTACAAGGCTCGCTACCCGCCACGTGAGCGCGCGCTATCTCTACAAGTCCTTTTTACCCAGTTTCGATATAAACCAAAACATATCGGTTAACGAGCTATTGTATCCAACGTTAATTCTCGATTTGTTTCTAAACATTGCCATTGGAAGAAAATAAAAAAGATCGGTGCCTAAGATTGCGATAAAATGATTCTGGACCACATTATTACACTTTTAACATCGGTTACTTACATTTATTCTCATTTATTAATTATTCGGCAATATGCTTGCCCCCTATTACGTGGGACTAAAAATACTGGCAAATGTTGGGTGTGTAATGAACCTCTGCCTACCCCTTTGAGGATATAGGCGTGATATGTGTATGTATGTTATTAATTATATCCAACGGTATACAGACCTTTTTCTTTTTTGTATCTCAAAGCAATGAGTTTCCTTAAACTAATCTCAAGTAGATAGAAATTATAAACAGATCACAAAAACTGATGTCATCGGCAGGACTCGAACCCACGGGTTTTCCCTGACCACTGGGTCAGAGCATTCCCCCTGTTCAGTTTTGCCCTGTTCAGCGTTAAGCAAAAATTGAATGTCGTTGGTGTCCAACATTAAATAAGCTTCAAATAATAATTTCTAGATCGCGCTATTACAGTTAGCGTTGGCTAACCGTAAAAGGTTTGCAAAAAAACCCACTTCATATTACGGGAACGAGACCGAATAATTGTCGGAATGAGACCGAGTTGAAACAAGACCACACGAGAATAAATCGGTTTACCTAGTAATAGCAGTAGTAAACATAAAAAAACGTCCTCCTTTTTAGAACGCGGCTAAAATGATTTTTAATGGCGAAGCAAAACTGAGTCTGAATTGGCTGATGTTCGGTCGGTATGCAAACCAACCGGCTAATAAATGTATTGGCGCTATCATCAAAGGCGCATCTCGCTTTGGTGCGCTTGCGCCGCTGCCGCGCAAACGTTCGCTGGCATTGCCGCAGTTACAGATTTGCGATAAATGTATTTGTCTATATAGATTACTTTAAGTAATACCGAACTACTGAACGCATTTTATCGCGCGTACAATACATAAGCGTTGTTTCATCAGAATTGGAGGACCAGGGAGTACCAATTCTGTCAAATCCTATAGGTAAAAGGGAAAAGCCGGATCTATTTGTCTTATTTTGGTCTTTAAATATTCGTAAAAGTTCAATACAAACGAAACACGTCAACAACACAAAAACCGACTTCAAATTATCGAAATTATTGTCCCATCCCGACAATTATTTGGTCCCACCAAATAATTGTCGGGATGGGACCACTTGGAAACTAGTAGCTTTCAATTTATACTTCTATACTACTATTATAAAGAGGAAAGATTTGTATTTTTGTGTGTATGTTTGTAATGAATAAACTCAAAAACTACTGTGCCGATTTCAAAAATTCTTTCACCATTGAAAAGCTACATTCACCCTGAGTAACATAGGCTACTTTTTATCCCGGCAATGTGTTCCCACGGGAACCGGGAACGAGTAAACTAAATCACGCGGGTGGAGCTGCGGCAATCAGCTAGTTAAAAATAAAGTTTTAAATACGTTTTACCCAGTCCAAGTATATGTGTTAACAAAGATAAAAAACATACAGTCGAGTTGAGAACCTCTTCCTTTTTTGTAAGTCGGTTAATTAGTATAAACACTCTTTATTCTGAGGTGACACCAAGTTCCCCGGTACAGTTTATTATATACCTAATTTGTAAAAACCAATATCGTCGGCTGGATTTGACTCATCGCAACGCAGCGGGCTTTCCCTAACAAATTGAATGCTATAACCACTAAGCTACGGATGACCATAGGGTAAAGTAAGGGTATACTAATATTATAAAGGGGTTTTTTATATTTAATTGCGGTAATCTTTAAAATAACTGAACCGACTCAGGAAATAGTTTCACTAATCATCTGCTTCGCCTCAGAAACAGTATTATTGTTTTAATTCCCAAGAGAACACTTTATATCTTCTATCTTCTTTATATATATAATTCTACTGTACGTGTGTATGTCACTGAACTCCTCCTAAACGGTTGGATAGATGTTGATGAAATTTTTTCGGATTCGATTTTGGGATTCGAGAATGGTTTAGATTCACAATTTGGTTCTTTTTTTTTGCTAGCGGACCCTACAGGACAACGTCTGTCGGGTCCGCGACGGCAGTCGCATACTCATACCACTGCGCCATCGAGTCAGTTCAAACTTTTGTTACCCACTTATCCTTGGGCGAGTCAGCGCCGGGACCTGGTAGTAGGTCTGGGCGTGGATACCCTCTCGCTGGAGACCATGCTTCAAGCCATGGTCTCCAGCGGGAGTAGTTGGAACGCGGCCGTGTCCTTCTGCAAGCAAGTCATGCTCGCGAAGGAGGCGGTCGAGAGGGAGAGGGAGCGTACCCTCCCCGCCGAGTTCCGTAGTCAGCGGCGAGGGCGCCGCAGACTCATCTACGCCCAAGACCATCTCCATGATCGGGGCCTGAGGACGGCGGCACCGCCACCCGCCGTCCTTACAGAAGCAGGCTAAAAGGGTTGCGTGCTGCGGGGCCTTTGCCCCACACCGCCTTTGCAACCAAATTCACTCACTGACGCGGGATAACACCCTACCCCAACGACGCGGGATTCTCATCCCGACAAAACCCCCGTAGAGACCACAGAGGTGGTCAAAGTACACCGGGCGCCACTGGAAATACCTCCTGTGTGTGAACCAGAGACGCCCGGCAATGGATGTTAGGCGCGGATTAAAAATAAGAGCTCGGCTTTCTAAGCTAAGTACATATTATTATACATTCATATCATCACGCCTCCCTATAAGCAGATGGGCATTATTCAGGCTTTGCCAATAATTTTGTTACCCATGGCGATATTGAAGTTCTATAGTTGGACCAGTCAGATTTAGAACTACATGAAACAGCTGCCATAGATGTTCGTATGGCAACCTAGACCGACGGCTTAACGTGCTCTCCGAGGCACCGCCACAGACACAATATTTTAATAAAAATATCAAAACTAAATCGATACGAGTATCTTACGTTCTCCAATAATTTAAAGAAGATTCCTATCAGAAATCAGCCAGTAGTCAGTTGAATGATCTTAAAAGGCAGCCGTAGGGTTTTTAAGAACTCATATTACGGTACCGCACGCTTTCAAAAATCGAATATATTCGTACACTAGTCGATACATCGATGTTACTGCAAAATTACTGCAAACGTCAATAGATCAATGTTCTTGGCGCTCGTGGTTTGCGGTAGGGGCGTGAATGAGCATGCCGCGCTGTAATTACAGGCAACCGGCCCGAGGGCAGTACCACCCCAACCTTCGCAAATTATTTAGTAATTTAAATTTTATTTGGACTTATACACACGTTCGTAGGCGGTTTATTCGACTGTTTAGTACGTATGGTAATGTGTCATTTAATATGTCATTATAAAATAAATACGATCCATAAAAATGTTTGTATTGATTTAAATACTTTATTTTGTAGTTATACAATACTCAAAGATATTATGATGTATACAGAGCTGTACTGACAATCCGGTTTATCCAGTGAACTGTGGATAAACACTGGCTAGAGCATTTTCTTGAGGTTGTTTATGTAGGTAATGACTTATGTAACCTTTTTATGAATGCTCGGCGCTCTGTTCGACGTAATTTGGTTGTACTTTTTTATGTTGCTATATCGGGCTTACAAGTCGTCGTCCAATCATTTCATCAGCTCGACGAAATGTTACACAAATTCGCTATCACAGAGTTACACTAGCACATTATCATACATACAGCGGCTAGTTGTTTTGTCGTACAAGTAAATGATCTAGTCTACACTCACCCTAAGGTGAAGGAAAAACTCTACCAGGTTAAGTGGGTAGTCCAATCCCCGACTTTCGAATGATGCAAACCTACGTCAGTAAGATTTTCTAAAGTATATTTTAATAACTTTTAATAAGTGTACGAAGGTTTGTTCTAAATGATCCAACTATCCTGACAGACATAGGTACACATTGGTTTCATATAGATCATCATCCAAAAAGCCTTTTCCCACCGGCGAAGGGGCTGAACTTAGATATTTTCCGAGAAGCGACTGCCATCTTCACAACCCTAACCTCGAACTACCCGTAAAGACTACTTCGAGGCACGGAGGGGTCGCAGTCTGGAGAATTGATCACCCATCCTGAGACAACCTGGCTAGTGTATGCTTCTCTCTATCTAGCCCAAACATCTAGACAACTGATAAACATACTTATATATTTCTAAATACATACATAACATACATAAAAACACCCAAACTACGAAACAAACATTTGTGGATCACACAAATATTAGATTCGACCCGAGAATCGAACCCGAGTCTCCGGAGCCGAAAGCCGATGCACTACCGGCCACGCCACCGAAGCAGTCAATATATCATCTCAATACACATAATTGAGCGGAGTTTACGAAGCTCTTTCTTAGACGACTTGTGTATTTCGTTCGTTATAGAACTCCTCCTAAACGACTGGACCGATCTTTTTGAAATTTGGCATGGTCGTAGTGACCATCACCGTGAGTGCATATATCTGAATTCATAAAGATCGGTCCAGTCGTTTAGGAGTTCGACCCGGATCGACAAACTCAGCTCAATTATTGCAACAGCAGAATGTATTGCATACCTAGTATCATCATGCCTCAATCCATGCCTTCGGAGATGCCCCTTAGCAGGCAGATGTGCATTATACACCCACACTTTGGCAGTTATGTTGGTCCCACGTAATAGGAGACAAGCCTATTGCCGTTACCGGGGACTAAGAAAACACAAAACCACTCGGTAATTTAAACCAAAATTCCAACAAACAGAACAGATGTAAAGAGAATCTCTGCAGTTCGAGCACCAGTCAGTGTCAATGACCTGTAAATATGGCATTGTATCCCTATATACAGGGTGTAACATTCAAATGGGTCAGATACTAAACGTAACAGTTCAAAGTTGTATTAAAAAAATGGTATTACTGTCGAACACCTACTAAAATAAATTAAAAGAAAGATATCAATAGATAAACATATTACTATCAAATATGATGAAACTAATCAAATAAAAAAATCAAAATCAAATATGACAAAACGTCCCGTTTCGATTCCCAAACTGAGTAGGTACAAGTTTTTTTTTGTAAATCTGTGAATGCAGTTTTTATTTGATTGAAATCGATCACATGGTTCCTAAGAACAGATTTTCGTGTCTTATAGTTTCAGACTTTCCCATACTGACCCATTTGAATGTTACACTCTGTAAACTGTATTTAAGGGATAGGATTAAAAAAGACACCAATAAATAAATGAATAATTTTTTATTGTTCTTTATAAATTTTCTTACAAATAGGAAGAACATAGTGTCGCAGCGCGAGTGTTTTGTATCTAAAGGTGCCGTTCCGATCAGTGCAGCATGCAGTACATGCACACAGCAACCGCAGCATCGACAGTCACTCTGTGTGTGTCTTTACGTGTGTGCTATATGGCGACACTGACCGACTGACCGTCTATTGTCAGTATCACCACATAGCACACACGTATTTATCAATGACACACATATTGATAGTCGACGCTGCGGTTGCTGGATCCATGTACTGCGTGCTGCACAGATCGGAAGGGCACCCTAAACATTGTAAACATTATTAACTAAAAACAAATTTAACTAGTTATAATTTTAGCAAAGATAGTTATATTCTATGAGATATTTCTTTATTTATTGAAATAATTCTTAGTTTATACAAAAAAAACTGTAGTATAAATTTAATTACTAAAACAGTATAAAAATAGTTCTTAAATTATATATCTACAGACTTATGGAAGATCTATATTTGATTTATTTCAATTATATAACTAATTTTATATTATTAACTACGAAATATACAAAAATAGTTACAAATAAATAATAATCTTTTACATAGGAATCGCAAAATACATTACCATAATGGTATACGGAATTGGATGTATAAAAATATTTTAGGACCTCTTCATAGCACCATGATAGTCATCATCATCACCACTTTAATCATCATGATCATCACCGTCGCTGATTAATTATTAACAACATTTTTTTCTATATTTTTTTAATAATTTTTAACAACCATAACATTACCGCCGACTAATCTACAAGGCACAGACAATTTTGATACTTCACCACAGACATAATTATAATTATATCATGTCTCTGCTATAATTATAATTTTATTATGTCTGTGTACTTCTTCACACATTTTGAATGTTTACTAAAATTAATTATATTTCCCTATAAATTGTTTAACTTAATATTAATGTTACTTTCCTTTTTTATTTTATTCACAGTTTATGCAATAAATAATTCAAATGTATAACAGAAATTATACAAAAAATCTAAGCCTTCTCGCATAATGTTCGAAGTACTCAGTCTTATCTACATGAAGGTTATGGTAAGCCATTGTAGTGAAAGCAAGTATCCTTTATATTAAAAAAAATATATTACAGTACATATAAAAGTACCTAATTTACATTTGGAAGGAAAATTATCTCTTTGGGCTACAGTTTAGGAAGAGTCCATTCACTATCGCTCATCTGTTCTCTCTAGTCAATTGCTGTAACATGTCTGTCGCACTCCAGCTAGAATGACGCTAAATTCATCTTCTGGCCTAACCTCATTGCCAGGGGCAGTAGGAACGTATGGTGCTGGAGGAGTTCCAGCAATTACAGACGCATACGGGGATGGATACATCCTCTCGGCACAATACTCCGGGCCAGGTTGTTCGCCACAGTACTGAGGCCGAACATAGCCCTGCTGCTGTTCGTATCTATACTGTTGCTGTTGATGCTGTTCCATTTGACCCTCAGTGCCGTAGTCCAAGTATTTATCGAACTCTCTAGCATCTACGTCAGATTCCGGAGAACCAGTTCGGATTTCTGGCCGCGGATTCATGTAGTTTTGTTCACCTTCCTGCTGCTGGTTTGGCGGTGGCTCTTCAGAGAAATAGTTACCACCTGTATCATACTCTGATTTTGGCTGATCAGGATAATGGGACACGTATGTATCTTCAGTTTTATACATCGGTTCGTATTGATCATATGGATGATATTGAATACTGTATTCAGTTGGCATAGGGCCACTGGGAGCCGAAGAAACTCTAGGTGTGGACGTTCCTAGGGCTTGCTGGTCCTGTGACGTAGCGACTGGGGGGAAAAATGTGCCAGTGACAAGTGGAGGTTGTTCAGTCAAAGTCCTTTGGGTGCACATAACGTACATGCCATTAGCCATACCCATGGCTGCAACGGGAGCTGGCGAAAAAGAACCCGGCGTCCTGTAGGTTTTGTAAGGAGAATACGAGTCAGACATTGACGAAGCATTGATTGCACGTCTCCTTTCTTCATATTGATAATTTTCTTTCTCATTTTCAATTGGTGACGCATCAGGTGTAGGAAGTGGAGCTTCAGCAGGAGCACTTCTTCTACCTTGCGGTTCAGGAGATCGTGCTGGTGACGACTCTGGGGTCTGAACATGCCCGTTATATTGCTGGTTGCTCTGGAAGTCTGAAGCTAGAGGCGATGTTCGGTAAGGAGAGAAGCCAGCACCTGGGTTGTGTGAGAATCGAGCGTCAGGCGAGTCAGTGCCTGTGGCGTAGGGCGAGCCGAGTGCAGCTGACGCAGCTGGTGGAGCGCTAGCAGGTGTGCTTGGCTGATTTGGTCTCGTTTTATTCTGCTTCCGTCTCCGAGGTCTATACTTATAATTAGGATGTTCTGTCATGTGTATCACTCGTAGACGCTCCGCTTCCTCGACGAACGGCCGTCTGTCTTGTGGTGTGAGCGAACGCCATTTTTTACCTGGAAATAAAAAAAAAGAAAATAAGTCGATTGTGTTTGACACAAAGTTGTTACACGTTTTATCGAGCGGAGAAAATTAAAGCATCAAGTGACGTCACGGTGATATTATCGTTTTATTTACGATACTATCTGTCAACTTCAAAATTATAAATACTTATTGATAAGTATCGATAATTTTATGCATATTTATCTAAAAATATCACAAAACTGGTATGTTGAATAAACAATAAAGACTCAGCCAGTCACAGTGTAAGCTAAATAATCACGATAGTGTATTATCAAGTAACTATAAAACAGACTACGCGTAAGGAATACAATAAATCTTCAAGAAACAGATACAATATGATAAATACAAATTCAACTCAATATTTTACAAATAAAGTTTAAATTACTTTGTGTTTTAAAGTGTGAGTTTCTGAGAGAAATTATCGAGGAGTCCGAACAATCTTTAAGGATATTTATCAAAGCGACACTGCTTGCTACCGGCAAAACAAACAACTTCACTGCTAGTGATGGCCAAAGTCGATAAAAAAGTACTCATTTATCAACTGTTTTTTTTTTCATTATTAATTTTTAAATGTGTTTCATAGAACACGTGTATACTTTTTTAGACATGGTGACTACTATTTTATAGTTATAAATATAATTATGTATATTAAGGGTGTATCTACCAACAGAATTAAACATTTTATTAGAAACAAATAAGGGGATCTGTACCATATATTACAATTGAAATTTATAATTGTAATTCATCGTAATAATAAATATTTTGGGTTGATATCAGAACATAGTATTAAACATAGTCGCTTCCGTGCCCTATTATATGCTTAGATCTTTAAAATTACTCAACGGATTTTGATGCGGTTTTCCTCAATGAGTAGAGTGGTTGTCGAGGAAGGTTTTTGTGTATATAATTTGTCAAGCAGGCAAAGCCGTGGGCGTCCGCTAGTTATTATAATAAAGGTTGTCTGGAAGAGATCGCTTTAAGCGATAAGGCCGACATTTGTACTCTTCTTAAGTGATATCTCCTTTTTGTATGTTCTCCATGTTGGGTACAATAAAGTGTATTGAATTGCATTTGAATTGTATATTGAATTATAATATACATTCCGAAAACAATTCGACTTTGTTTTTTATATAATTTTAATTTATGTAATTTATAAAATTAATGTATGGATTTTTTATATGGCCTGCAATAAAGATTAATAATAGTCTTATTTTTTTTTATATCTAGGTTGGCAAATTTACGCCACCCGCCTGATGGTAAGCTGTGTGCGACGTCTGGCGATTGTGGGCGACTCTCACAGTACACAGGAATACTATAGAGAGTGACCCTCAACTTGACGACCCAGTAATGTGCCTCTTCACGCTTCGCTTAAAGAACCCAGGGTTATATAGACTGCTTCGGTGGCGTGGTCGGTAGTGGATCCACTTTCGACGCCGGAGTCTCGGGTTCGATTCCCGGTCGGGACAAACTTTGTGTGATGATACAAACGTTTGTACCGAAGTCTGGGTGTTTCCTATGTATAATATGTATGTATATACAAAAAAATATGTATATAAGTATTTATATCAGTTTATCTAGTACTCATATCACAAGCTCTGCTTAGTTTGAGACTAGATGCCGTTGTGTGAATTGTCCTAACATATTGTATTATTATATGTTGGAGAAAACGCGTGCGCAGACAGGGCGTTCCAAGCCACCATCGTTCGGCAGAGAAACGAACGTTTAAAACGCTCGGTTCTCGCGAAGACGGTTTCCACGGTATGAGAGTGACATCTCTGCCCGGCACGTGTTGTTCGGGACCGGAGGGAGAGGATCATGTTGAAGAGCTCTTCAGAACACTCACCGTGGTAAATATGGTAGAACGCGGCAAAGGAAGCAATTGTTCGGCGCTAAAGCTAGCGGAGTAACTCCCGTACAGTGTGCTGTCATCTGCATAGCAATGAATGTTCCCGAGGGATAGCATATCATTGATATGCAGAAGAAAGAGAGTTGGTGATAGGGCGGACCCCTGCGGTACCCCGGCATTCACTTGCAAGAAGCGAGAAGCCTGGCCATCGCAGAGGACCCGCACTCGGCGCTCGTTTAAAAAGCTGGCAATCCAGCTGCACAGTTGAGGAGGTAGACCATAGTCTTGGGCTATTCTCTTCCCAGGAGGATAAACTAGTCTTATTTATCATCATATTATTATCATTTAATATAGAGAAGATGCTAGAGGTCACAGATATCGACAAAATACTTTTTATATATTTACGTTTGTATCTATGTCTGTACTAGAAGTCTAATCCCCCTGCCTATTCACTCAAGGGTATATGCGTGGTGATGTATATGTATAATTTTTTTGATTACCTACCGACTCAATCACAAAACTCTATAAACCAAAAATGTTAAAATTCCACAAAGATACAAAAAGTTAGGTAAGAAACAACGATTTTGATTGATGTCAAATGTCATTCTGACAAATTACCGGTACACGCTCCCGTAGTGAGGCGCCTAATTCCATTAGTCGAGTTGTATTATCCAACAATTTTATCTATAATTAATGACAACACTATCTTACAGATTAAGAGAAAATGTTGGAATGAGGATATTGTTTTTTTAAGTAAAAAATGCAACAGTTTTTGGAAAACTTTTTTAAATAGTAATTATTTAGGTACATATTATGTATGTATAATAACTTGATGAATAGGTATGAAACGATTATGTTCACCAACTATGGATATACTAGCTAGCGGGCTATGCGATATAGCCCGCTTGAAAAAATTTCCTATTTCTATACCGTAAAGTTTCATATTTCATTCCAACGCTAACCTATAACACATAATATCCATCGACCTCTATCAATACCTATTAAATACACACACAGATATATCACGCCTATATCCCCGAAGGGGTAGGCAGAGGTGCACCTCTCTTGTAATGCATTACACACCCACAATTTGCCAGTATTTTTAGTCCCACGTAATAGGGGGCAAGCCTATTGCGGACACCGGGCACACATATAATGGGTTATGTCCAAAATGGCGGAATCAATTTAATAAAAAGTAGAAATTATTTATTATAAATTACACGGATTGGAATTTGGATGATGTCTGTATTGGTCGTCGTAGCTCAGTGGTCAGCATATTCCCCTTGCCTTGCAGCCGATGACATGTCAGATTTTGTGATTAATAATTTCTATCTAAATATTGTGAAGTTTCGTTAAAATCCTCCCATTGAAGTACTTAATTTTAATAAATGCAAGTGACTTATCGTAGCGTAATGTAAACAAAAAATTCACATAGCTTAAATATATTTATTAAATTTCAATTCGATATTTCATTATTAATTTAAGAGTTCAATGGCAACATTTTCATATTTTATTAATGTGTATCAAAGGTCGGGTCAATTTATCCCTTTGTTTCGTTGATAATGAATAATTTTATTTCATTTTAATGTAATAATGTCATAAAAGGTATCATAACACATAATTATATACCTACCTATTAGTAAGGTAACGTAAAAAAATATGAAATGTACCTATATAGTATAATATAATTGGTATGCAAGTATTTGTCAAGTCATCTTAGAATAGTATACAAGAAAGTCGCTTAGATCTTTAAAACTACGCAATGAATTTTGATGCGGTTTTCGCCAATGGATAAAAAGGTTCCCGACGAAGATTTTAGTAAATAATTTGTCAAGTAGACGAAGCCGTGGGCTGGTAGAATAACAAGAGAGAGTAGAAATTGTTGTGTGTCTTACTAGACATCTTCGGAACCACTTCACCAAATTGTGTAACAAGATAATTTGAGTTGGCATTTGGGTTCAGTTTACAGAATAGTTATTGATAATATCATTGTTTATCGTGTCCGGCAACGGCAATAGGTTCACCCCCTATTACATGGGACCAGAAAACCCACTGGCAAAAGGGGGGTGTATAATGCAACTTTGCCTGCCTCCACGGAGATATAGTCGCCACTCGGACTATATGTATAATATTAGTGTGATTTTAAATCAGCCGTTTATACTCGTAGTACCTATACCAAGGTGCGAAAGGACCATACTTACATCTCAAGAGCCAAAGTCATCCTCAACTGCATGTATCTCCGGATACGACAATACGCTTGCCACCTTTAATAGGTAGGAATAAAAAAAAACAACCTATTAAGTAGGGGTTAACGAATTGGCGAAATGTAGACGAAATCAGCGCCTCTCAGGATTAAAGACGTGATTTCTGTCTGTCTAAATAATTATTCTAACCAAAACTCCGATCAAGCTACCACGAAGTTTTTAAAACAAGTTTAGTATTATTAAATGTAATTTTTTAACTCATTTCTATAATAAATCACTTACACACCGAACCTACGCATTTAAATCAAGATCTTTTAAAACAATCGCTCACAGAGTCACATACGGTTCTAATAAATCATTTGTCGAGCTAACTCCTGATAACATATCGATAATCGACTACCGGATTTCGTGTCACCTCACTAGTTGCGCTGTGAAATATTTCTTTAACACAACATCTAATAAAGCTTTTGAGAATGTTTATTGCTTGGGTAATGACTGTTAAGTTTGCAGTTCGACACCTGGGCAAACACATTCTGAAGAGGTAAGTTTGTGATGGTTTTACAATATGAATTGCAAAACGGTAGTCTTTTTAGACTCGAACGAGCGGCTGCTCCCTTTGCAGAAGAAATGTTCTACTAACTGACCAAGGCTCCAGTAGCCTACGAGTAGCTGTCCCGGCAAATTCGAAGTGCCTCAAAAACACGTTTTCAACCTTCCCTAAACTTCTACACATATTTTAATACCAAAATTAGCCAAATCAGTCTAACCGTACTCGAGTTTTCGCGAGACAAATGAACGGCTACAGGAGCGAGCGTAGCGAAGCTGATACTGGATAAATTTGCTTTCGTCCATCTGTATGTGTTTTTCAACCGACTTCCAAAAAAGCAGGAGGTTCTCAATTCGACTGTATGTTATTTTTTTATGTTTGTTACCTCATATCTTTAAATGAAGGCTCTAAATGAAAGCTACTAGCTAGTGGTCCCATTTCAGTTTGGTCCCATTACGACAATTATTTGGTCCCATTTCGGTAATTTTTAACGTGTATTTTTTATGTTATGTTATGTATTTTTTTTAAGAAATTTTACTCTTGCGAACTTTGTGTATTTTTGTTACCAGTTGCTCTAAGTCTTCAGTAACATGATCTAGACAGCTTTCACGTAAGTCTTTTACGTTCGTCCAACTAAACTTCTAACAAAATTTGGATGTGTAATTCACCTCTGCCTACCCCCTCGAGGATATAGACTTAATATCTATATATTTAATACGACAATTTGTCTGTCTGTCCGTCCGTCGCGTTTTTCAATTATAATTAATAATACTTACATACGATACAAAGTTCGCTGGGATAACTAGTTGTTCTAAATACGGGAAAGTCCCATTAAAAAAAACAACCTTAACGCCACTGAATCTCGAATATTTATAATAACAACTAGTTAATAGGACCACCAGTGTCGTGTAACCGAATCCGAGCGTTATCACTAGTGATGTAATTGAGTGGGGTCGATAAAACTGCGCGTGCGCCGGACGGAAGCGCCCGTGTCAGTTGTATACTATCGATAGCTCGGTAAGTCGATATGAGGAATGCTAGTTACAGTAATTTGTTATAGATACGAATATGACACTAGACGGCATGTGTACGATATGTTTAAAAATGAGATTCTATGAAATACCTAGTGTATTTCGTTTCCAATTCCCATTGAAACGCATTACGGGCATAAAAAACGGATAAAAATAATTACTCTTTAGTGTTATTGTACTAATTGAGTAGTTTTTGTTTTATCATTGACAATGGGACCAAATTCAAATGGGACCACTTGGTAAGTACCTAGTAGCTTTCATTAAAAAAAAATTCAATATCGGTTCGTCCAGTGAGAAGATATGAGACATAAAAACAAAACATACAGTCGAATTGGAACACATAGTCGGTTGAAAAACAGAAGCTACTTTTATCCTTGTAATTTGTTCCTGAAATGGGTGAAATGAAGAACGAGACAACTATTCCATGTTTGTGGAGCCGCGGGCATAAGCTACCACTTATAGGCGACATAGACTTCTATTGAACTCCAACAAAACTTGCACTCACATAACAGTCTTAAAAAAAAAAATATTCGTAGAAACCCACCCAGTAAACTGGCATATCTGCTTATCATAATAAATGAGAGATCATTAACCTCGGGATGAGGGATAGAACGCTTCACCCAAACATCACGTCAAATGACACGAATCTATCAAACTAACTGGGTGACAGTTTTTTGTTGAAATTGTGACTTATATTAGTTTGTTAGCAGGTGAAGTTTATAAATGCATTCTTTTTTCAAAATTAGTTGATTTTTTTTAAAGTTTTCAACGTGGCATTGGTGCTTAGTGATTTGTATGGACGGCAAAAATGTTATTAATGTCCCGTTCAATAAATAATGAGTCCAGTATCCCTAGTTTTCTGAATAAAGAGCATTCTGGCTAAGAGTACAGGTAGCTGATATCTCACTTTGAATCTGAGAATAGTTTGCTGAACGGGAAGCTTCTCTTACGTGACGCGGACACCCGCGGCTTCACCCACTTGACAAATTATAGGTATACTAAAACCTTCCTAGAGAACTACTCTATCTATTGGTGAAAACCGCTTCAAAATACGTTGCGTAAGTTTAAAGATATTACATAGGGACGGACAGACTTTGTTTTATACTATGTCATGATTATGGGAAAATTTTGACGTTTACTGGATGGAACAAATCTAGTATCTGGAATGTGCATATTACATATATTTGGAAAAAATAGTAATTGGAAAAAAACTAGACCAAATCACAAGAGCGAAGGTAACTCGTGCATAAGCGAGTCAATTTTAACGGTAAATTACCCTCAGCAGCCAGAAGCCGTGTATCCATAAAATAAAATTAAAAAAATAATGATAACATTAAGACTATCCAATCGATCATGCTTGTAGTGACGCGGTGGTCCCGTCAACTCCTGCGCACCGTCATTAATTAGATCATCATAATCATTATTATACTAATGATCCACATAATGATTAATTTGTATAATGGTTTATAATCGTTATGGAATCTCTATGGAGTATTTTGATATGTTTTGATTGGGTATTTTACTGATGTGAATTAATTATATTATATTATTATTGTAACAGGTTACTAGCGATTCATCTCGGCATCGCTCGAGTGGTAATCTTTCTAGTAATATACAAACATCTTCTTATAAGATATCTTTATCCCGAAGGGGTAGACAGAGGCACTCATAACACACAAACTTCGTATATTGCACAAAAGCACATACTTTTCATAAACTATCAATAAATCATAATAATAGCGTACTACGATATAATTGTGATTTATTGAAACTATATTAAAATCTCTGATGATGCCGTGAGGTGAAACCGGTCAACCGAAAAGTATATGTGTTTTTGTGCAATTTCAAAAAATCTACGTAGTGCGGCCAATCGAACGATGTTGATTTATAAATCTTCATAGTTCGATTGGTCGCACTATGTTGCTTTATAAATCCTCATAGTGCGACCAATCGAACTGTACGATCGAACTATGTTGCCCCAAGGAATATGTGTAGCAGATTCCACCATGTGCGGTCAATCGACAGTATAAATAGACTCAAATTTCGCCCCTGCAGTTTCCGGGCCTGGTGACGATGACTTGGGCACAGGTGATGTTTAATTCATGATTATGTTGGCTGAATATGTTTAAAACAAAACCCGACCAATTCCAGTAAAGCAGTCGCTCCACGGAAAATATCGAAGTTCAGCCGCATTGTATTTAAACTGGAAAAGCCGACTCTAACTAGGTTGAGTTGAGTCAGTGGATGATGATGGCTGAATATGTTTATTGTTTGCTCAGGGACGCTATCAACATCTTCGGGCAAATATACTCAAACTACTATTACCAGGCCTATTTTCACTTGCCTAACATTCGCAAAAAATACGTGACGTCAGCAACAACTTGAAGTTGTAAGACACGGCATTGACCATAGAGTTGATATTGAGGCATTAACGTCATAATTATTGGTCAAATTATGCTGGCACTTTCCTGACAACCCTAACGTTCGAATTATGTTCTATGTAAACAAAAGAATGTGCTTTAACTAACGTCGGAGTGCAAGTTCTGTATGTAAGTACTATTCTCTATACTGTGCTATTACCACGCCTATGTCACTCGCCTAACAAACGCAAAAAATACGTGACGTCAGCGACAACTTGAAGTTGTAAATCAGTAAGGGATGTCTCTTGTTTGTGACACAGCATTGACCATAGAGTTGATATTGAGGCATTAACGTCATAATTATAGGTCTAATTATGTTGGTATATATTTTAATTTACTGGACAACCCTAACGTTCGAATTATGTTCTCTGTAAACAAAAGGATGTGCTTTAATTAACTTCGGAGTGCAAGTTCTGTATGTAAGTACCCAACTATTCTCTATTCTGTGCTATTACTAACAAAGTGACAGGTGTTTGATATTTATGTCAACCTGACTGAGCTTACAACTTGTAGTTTTTACGTGAGTTCCTGTCACGTCTTAACAAAATTACTGCTTTCATATGTAATTGATATTCAAACAAAGCCCGTCTAAATATTGTGTGACCTAATAGCTCGCCCCCAATCAATCGTTGAACTGACTGTAGTTTAACAAACTATCAATAGATGGCACCATGAGTTTTTTTGCGCCGACGGATGTCCAAGAGCATGCGATGCATTCGAAATTTAAACATTCCATCCTTTTCTGCTAAGTAAAAGTTCCCATATGCCATCTCGTTCTATGAAAATATTTTTTTTTGCATTTCGATTCCGAGTGCGTGGTCAATTTTGTCGTTTTTTTTAAAGTCTTGTCTCATAGTCTACGCCGGACAGTGGCTGTTCGTTTTATTGCCTGTGTGTATGTATAGTTTTATTTCGGATCGCGATGAGGGTCATGTTGAAATTATTGGCTGAATTTAAATTGTGAACGTTTGAAAAAAGAATACGCTTATTGGTGAAGCGGTATCATTGACTTTTTTATTGGTTTTTTTGTGGAAATTGCGTAGCGTAGCCATTTCTTTTAAGAGAGTTTTGATGTTTTGGGACCAGTGTCCATAGCGTGACTACATTCCATAACCATCCCTTAGCATATATTTCTTTGAATTACATTTTTTTTCTTAATTTCACTATAATCCGTACCAATTCGTCTACATCACAATCATGAATAGTTAGGCTGTTGGGCTTAGTATCTTTGCATCCAAAAACTGCTACATGACTTTGCGCGAGAAGCGAATTTTCATTGCGATTTATAATGTGTGCAAATAATAACATACTAGATACATAATACATGACATATACATGACTGCCTCGGTGGCGCAGTGGTATGAGTAGGTATGCGACTGCCGTCCCTGAGGTCCCAGGTTCGATTCGGGGTCGAATCAAATTATTTGTGCGATCCACAAATGTTTGTTTCGGAGTTTGGGTATTTTCTATGTATAATACGAGTATGTATGTACTTAGAAATATACAAGTATGTTTATCAGTCGTCTAGATCCCATAGCACAAGCTTATATTAGCTTAATTTGGGCTAGATGACGTTGAGTGAGAATGTCCAAAAATATTATTATTATATTATTATTACATGCACATTATCACGCCTATATTCCCAAAGGGGTAGGCAGAGGTGCATTACACAGACACACTTTGCCAATAATTTCGTTGGTCCCTCACAATAGGGGGCAATCCTATCGCCGTTACCTATAGAAAATCCATAACCACTGTGTAATTAAAACCAACATTCCAACAGCCAGGACAGATCCGAGCGACAACATGTATTAAGATTAATTCATAATTTCAACTAAATCTTCTTCAATGATAAAATTTCAGAATGACAGCTATTCCTTCGAATGTTATCTTCAAGCTAAAGCATAGAGGGCACTACTTGAAGATATTTTTTCCCGTCGGTTCCACGAAATGTTGTCAAATAAAACAGCAAATGCTGCCGAAAAGCATAAACCGTCGCATTCGGTTCTGCTGTTGGTGGCAACGAAACATTTTTGATACTGTCTATGTCATAAGTGGTAGCGGTTTTAGGCCTATATATAATTATAAAACGTGAGTAGCCAAAAATGCTTAATAATTTAAACAAGGATAATGTTTTCGTATCTATCGAATTACTTTTATATTCACAAATGATTACAAAATTCGTAAATAGAAATGTCATCAGCTCGATTCAAAACGTCTTTTCTCTAAAAATGGGATCGCCCTGCCACTAGGCACTAAACTACGATGACCATGCCATTATATTTCTAGATTGCGTTTTTACGTTAAACGTTAGAGATGCAATCTATCGGCAGTTCATTGAACTACTTACAGTCTTCAATATACCAATAGCAATTTTTACACGTTACTGTACGTGGGTACGTATAGATGGTTGCGATAGATGCGAATCGGATAATTTAGGCAAAATACGAGTATAAATAATATGTTGTATAAACGCGGCACGTGCTTGCCACGTATTGCATGCCATGTCATCCATACATCACTCAGAAATAAATGTCAAATCACACTTTGACATCCACATCACACATTTGTCACTTACGTCAATTTTACGTCTGTGGCCATCAAGACCACCAGTTATATTTTATGTAACGTTGAGCATAGTAATGTACAATCTTTTGATGCAACAATAAAAATATTCTTTCTATCTTTCTTCTTTCTTTATATCGTGTTGAAAACATTATGTAAACAAATAATATATCTAATCCAAGACGCCCAGGACTTTAATTGACTGTGCCACAGCGGCTAGCACGTAAGATTTTGTTGCCTTTCATTAACATTTCATCGCAAGGCAATGGGTTTAATTTTTTTTCGAAATTAATATATTGCTGCTACTTTTTATTAAATTCATTCGACCATTTTGGACGTAACCTATTATATGTGTGCCCGGTGACGGCAATAGAATTGTCCCTTATTACGTGGGGTTAAAAGTACTGGCAAATTGTGTGCGTGTGTGTGATGTAAGTACCTCTGCCAAACACTTCGGGATATAGGCGTGATATGTGTCTGTCTGTTTGTGTTAAATATCTATTTACCAACTCAATCGGGTTTTCTATAGACATCACTATTGACTACGACTATTTCTCAAACAGGTACATCTTTGTAAATTGCACAGCGATAAACCTTTTACGCACTATAGTAATAAAATTATTTGCAAAAAAAAAAATCTTTTCTCCGCACATTGCCCGCTAGACGCAGTTAACTTGTCCCAAACAAAACCGCGATGCATGTTTAGTATGTAATAAACTTAACATCGCGCAGTAAACGCGTGCCTCTGGCGAAGCATTGTGCCAGGCCGGCCAGGACCATAGTCAACGCCTCCCGCACTTACCTATATAAACTACTCGTTACGACGGTAGGTAAACGCTATGAAATAAGTAAAAAACCGGCTAAGCGCGAGTCGGACTCGCTCACAAAAGGTTCCGTATAAAAACAGCAAAAAAAAACACATTTGTTGTATGGGAGCCCCCCTAAATATAAATTTTTTACTGTTTGTTGTTATAGCGGCAACAGAAATACATCATCTGTGAAAATTTCAACTCACTAACAGTCACGGTTTATGAGATACAGCCTGGAGACAGACAGTCGGACGGACGGATGGACAGCGAAGTTTCAGTAATAGGGTTCCCGTTTGACCCTTTGAGTACGGAACCTTCAAAACGGAGATAATGAAAAACATACAGTTTTACGAACATTCCTGCTTCAGTCAAGTTATTGCAATTTATCTCAGAACTTGTGTTATTTGTATGTAATATATTTGTACCACCTAAAGGCAGAGGAAAATGTTTTTACTAGTGAGCGCCCGCGGCCTGGTTCGCTTGGAATTGTTAAGCCCAGCACCCTTTATCGGCTTTAGCAAGGATTTAACGTGACATTAACATCATGGTAATAAAGTAAACGTTTCTATAATCAAAAATACCGCTTCGGTATGTTTTGAGCCTTTTACTACAACCATATATCATGGAAATTTATTGTAAACTAGCGGTTTGTGGTTTTGCCCTCTTGACAAATTATATACACAAATACCTTCCTCGAGAACCACTCTATCCATTGGTGAAAACCGCATCAAAATCCGTTGCGTATAGTTGATGGTATCGATTGTCGGCACTTGATGAAACTTATAGTAATACATGAAAAACAAACACTTGTACAGTTTCACTTTTTATTTAATATCCAGGATTTAACCTGACCGGTTTCGCTTTAAAGCAATATCAAAGGTTGTTGTTACACTTTACATATTCATTAAACAAGTAATTTTTACTACACTGTCTACGCTGGGCGCCACTGGAAATACGTTCTGCTTGTAACCAGAGACGCCCGGCGACGGACGTTAGAGCAGCCGCGGAATTAAAAAAAAAATCAAAACTACACTGTCTAACATATCTTCAAGCCATTACTTACTGAACAGTTCAACAATGGCTTGAATTTGGTTAAAGCCTGGATATTAAATAAATAAAAAGTGAAACAGTGTACAAGTGTTTGTTTATCATGTATTTCGTTGCATATAGTCCGAGACGCCCAGGACTGTAATTGGCTGTGCCACAGCGGCTGGCACGTAAGATTTTGTTGCCTCTCATCAACAGTTCATCGCAAGGCCACGGGTTTCAATTTTTTTCAATATAGCTGCTTCTTTTTATTAAATTCATTTCGCCATTTTGGACTTAACCCATTATAAATGTGCCCGGTGACAGCAATAGGCTTGCCCCCAATTACGTAGGACTAAAAATACTGGCAAATTGTGGGTGTGTAATACACCTCTGCCTACCCCTTCGGTGATTTAGGTGTGATGTGTGTGTGTGTGTGTGTGTATTCCATTGCGAAGTTCTAAGCATACATATAGAACGCGAGCGATTTTGTTTTATACTCCGTTATGATGATGGTTATAAAGAGGATTTTAATTTTACGGAACCTAATTATTAAAAATTATTAATTTGGATTTCACAAATAATTATAGATTTGTACCAATAGTGTTCGATAGTGACCTCATTAGTGTACTGTGGCGCAGTCACTAGCGCCCCCCTCTGGAGACATTCAGTAATATTCGTTCCAATTTTCTGTGTTAATGCTTGTACTCGTAAATGTACTACGAGCCAAATTACAGACCTTCGTTAGTTCAAAATATTTTTTAATCAAAATACATTAATAGAAGGCCTTTTTAGCTCAAAGAATAAGCATTGCCATACAACGTGGCAATGCTGCCAGCCTTCTGGGAACATTGCCAGTCGGCGACGAGGCGGAGGAGTTCTTTGACGCCTGTATATAGTGTAGATTTTAATGTGTATAGTTGTTTGTAAGTGTGAATAGTATTTTCATCTACTGTTAATTTTCTTGTCCCTATTGTAAATATTATTTTTTGTATTTGTGCTTATGAATGTAGTATTTTGACAACATAGTAAATATAATATTTTTTTCGACATTTACCTATTTTTTTCAATTCGAATATATTTCTTGGTTGCGGTACGTATTCATTAATCACATGTTTGTCTCCCTCGCACTTATTGAAGGATTGTAGTGTCGTCTCTTTCTAATTTGTTAGGATGCGGTGCGCGTACGCAGACGACGATCCCGCGCGTGCCGAGACACAGTTGTTTTTTACCGATTACAAGAAAAGGCATAAAGTGAAGTGATTGTTATTTTTGTACACTATTGGGCTAGTTTCCGTTTTGTTGAAGACCAGTGGTGCGGAATATACGCTGACAAGAATTAAGAAGGTCTTTTTTTATCAACCGACTTCCAAAAAAGGAGGAGGTTCTCAATTCGACTGTATGTTTTTTTTATGTTTGTTACCTCATATTTCTGAACTGGGTGAACCGATTTTGAAATATTTTTTTTAATTGAAAGTTACTACTTAATAGTTTTAAGGTTTCCAATCCCCGAGGGAACACATTTCCAGGATAAAAAAAGTAGCCTATTTTACACCTTGTTACATAAGTTATCTGCCAGTGAAAGTCCTGTTAAAATCGGTTCAGCCGTTCCAGAGATTAGCGGAACAAACACACAGACAGACAAAAATTTTAAAAGTTGCATTTTTCATATCAGTATCGTATGCATTGAGTAAAACCTAGCAATTTGAAATTACACACAGACACTTCAATTTTATTTATCTGTATGGATGTTACACGCTTCCTATGTAACTTTTACTAGTCAAATAGTTTTTTCCATTCAGTCCAAAGCAAAGAAACAAAGAAATATTTCCTCTATATTAAAACACTAGCTGATCGCCGCAGCTCCGCCCGCGTGATTAAGTTGACTCGTTCCCGATTCCCTTGGGAAAAAGCCACCATCAGGATAAAAAGTAGTCTATATTACTCAGGGTGAATGTAGCTTTCCAATGGTGAAAGAATCTTTCCTCAAACATACACACAAAAATGCAAATCTTTCCTCTTTATAATAGTAGTATAGATTATACATATTATTAACATTAAAAAAACACAATAAATTAAAAAAAAAAATTGTGACCCACCGGTATTGAGTACAGGAACCAAGCTACCAGTGGGCTGTATCCAACAGGACCGCCTTTTGCATTAACCCCTTGACCCAGCTGCCTAACACGAGCCTCTGTAGGCGGTGATCGTTACCTTTTTATATTATTACTATACCTAGATTTAAAAAATAAAAAATCTTTTTTTAAATCTTACTGGTACGTACAAAACCACGTATGTTTGAAGGTTAAGTTAAGGCGGAGTCACACTGCACGTGCTCATTACCGCGCGTTTATTCGCAACGCGTGTGACGCGCGGTCACGTCTCTCGCACGCGCCGTAGTACGACTCCACTGTTATACAACACGATATTTTTTTATCACAGCAATAGATATGATACATTTCTTTATAACTAGTCTAAATAAAAATTAGATTAAGTTAAATTACGTTTTGATTGAATTTATGAAATGAAATTAGATCTCATAATATGGCCTTCAGACGCCTGATTTTATTATTATTATAACAGTATTCTATTACACTTGTGGTTTTAAATATGATCTAAATTATATTACGAGAACGTTGTGATCGTCTTTTAGACACACACACACAAAGTTATGATTTCTCATCATAATTTCTATTCTATTTGACCCTAGAGATTTTGGTAAGTATAGTACAAAGTATAAAATATAGTATAAAACAAGGTCGGTTCCGCTATCTGTCCGTCCCTATTATGCTTAAATCTTTAAAACTACGCAACGTATCTTGATGTGGTTTTCACCAATAAATAGAGTGGTTATTGAAGAAAGTTTTAGAATATAATTTTTCAAGCGGGCTAGTATTTTCAACCGACGTCCAAAAAAAGGAGGAGGTTCTCAATTCGGCTGTATTTTTTTTATGTTTGTTACCTCATATATTCGGACTGGACGGACAATTTTTATTTTTTTAAATTGATAGCTACTCGGTTTTTGACGTGTATTTTATATATAGTGTATTGGAAACAGTCACAATATTTTCCCAGAGTTTGCGTGAACGTAACGTTATTAGTTATTATGTGTCGCGGCGCATCGCGGTGGAGAGCGGCCGACCACCGCGCCGGTGTCGTTCGACGAATCGCGCGACTTGTCGCAGGAGGTTATACCACGTGGATTGGGTACTTATCAACAAGTATCTATCTGTTACTAAATATGTTATATCTTTTAAATTATTAACTGTTTATATAACATACACTGAGTTTATATACAAAAATATTTTAATGCGAATTTGCCCTTTTGAGAAGTTGCTCTTTTGCGAACAAAGGAAACAGAACTATCTGTTTTAACTGTCTCTAAGCTACAAAACTACTGCACCGATTTTCCTGCTGATTTCACTAATGGTTAGAGTGTTCTTGAGAAAGGTTTTGTTCGTGGGTGTCATACAAAATAATATGAACGTATAGTATAGGTATACAGTACTTACAAATATCTATTTTCAATTAATTTCACTGTCATTCTGTCGGCCTGTTTGTGCAAAGTAATCTCTAAAGTAGCTACAAACATGAATAGCCTTAATAAAAACCTTCCAAACAAGTAAAAAAAAAATTATTTGCTATAATTCTAAACCTAAAAAAGACGAACGCGTTGATGTCTTTTATTAGGAGAAATGCGTAGCATATTGAAATTGCAAATTAGACATTGGGGGACACGTAGAGACCGTCGTACGTACTTTAAAAACATTGCTTACTTGAAAGATGTGAAATCAATATCTTCAGTTAAGCTAAGGCACCTGCTGACAAAAACCATATGTAGTTTTAGTTTAGTTAGTTACCCTTAGTTTTAGTTACCCTTAGCGGTGGTGACCTTGGGCAGTTGGGGCTCCGAAGCCAAGAGCTTTGTCACGGGGTTAGGACGTAGAACTAGGGAGAGGTCTGGTGACACTCGCTCTGGGTCTTCCCTGGTGCAAAGATTGTATGAATTTAGTGGGGCAATGCTGCCAGCATTATGGGCACTTTCACACCTAGCAACGATGCAGGACGTATATAATGATTTGTGACTTTTTAATTTTTATTTCTGACTAATTAATTGTTTATTTTTGTATCATTTATTAATAATTTTGTAAGCTTGACATTTAATTTGTATTATGAAATAAATTTTAACATTTTATGTAGTTTTGTTTTTAAATAATGTATGCTACGGGGCCTAATAAATACCTACAGGGTCTAAATAAAACTTACCTGCCAGCGGTGAACCTGCTGTACGAACGAGACTCTCGCTAGAATACTGAAAGACCCTAGAACCGGCAAACAATATCATCATTCACGGAGCCTTTTCCCAACTCAGTTGGGTCGGCTTTCCAGTCTAACTGCGATTCGGCTGAACTTCGATATTTTCCGTGAAGCGACTGCCATCTGACCTCCACAACCCATGGGCGATATCGAAGTTCTGTAGTTAGACCGGTCGGGATTTTGATTAAGGGCTCCAACTAACGACTGCCATAGATGTTCGTATGACAACCGGGACCGACGGCTTAACGTGCTCTCCGAGGCACGGAGGGGTCTCAGTGTCTTAAGAAATGGTCACTCATCCTAAGACCGGCCTGACTAGATGTTGCTTAGACTAGACCATGAGCTGAGACTAGAACCGGCAACCAATAGTGAACCGGGAACGAGTAAACTAATTCACTCGGGCGGAGCTGCGATGATCAGCTAGTATTTAATAACCATAGAGTTATATAGAGTCTATTCTGGAGCTCTATGGTAGTCGGCGAGTCAAAGTCGGCGCACGCGCACATTAACATGCAACTCGTCTCTCTAACGGTAGCGACGTAAAGCCGACAGACATACGTGTTAATTAGATATTTATTTACTATATTTAGGGATTTTCGACCTATCAGAGGATTTTTTTATGTATTTGATAAGACTTCATCAGCATCCACAGAGCCTTTTCCCAACGTTGGTAGTGTATTTCCAGTCTAACTACGATGCGACTAAATTTCGACTACCATCTGACCTCCACAACCCATGGGCTATATCGAAGTTCTGTAGATCAGTCGGATTTTCTAAGGCTCCAAATACCCTAGATGTAGTAACCTAGATGACTGCCGGGAACGAACGGCTTAATGTGCTCTCCAAGAATCGGAGTGTCACTGTTTTAAGAAATGGAAACCCATCCTAAGACTGGGCTGGCTAGCGTTTGCTTAACCTATCCAACCATCATCATCATCTCAGCCCATAGTTTTGTGTCGAGTTTTCCATCTCTTAACCTTTTTAATGTATTAACCTAACCAGTAATCACTGTAGCGATGAGCCCTGGTACTTCTACAGACAGAGAAATTAAGATAAGATAAGATAAATACTCTTTATTGCACACAAAAAGAGACAGATATGTTAAACATGCATTAAGAATAACTAGTTATCACGGCGAACTTTGTATCGCCTCAAATATAAAAAAAAAATATATATATATAAAATATATAAAAAAAAATGTATGTAAATTGAAAAACGCGACGGACGGACAGACAGACAGATTGTCGTATTAAATATATAGATGTACGAGGAGTACATTAGGCGGCCTAAAGAGCAATCTCTTCCAGGCAACCTTAGGATGGAAATAAAATGGAGAGAGATGATAGGGGTTGTGTACAATGTATTAATTTTTGAAAAATTGACAAAGCAACCGACTTCAAACTACCGAAATGGGACCAAATAGTTGTCGGAGTGGGACCAAATTGAAATGGGACCACTCGGAGAGTAGTAGCTTCCAATTCAAAGAAAAAATTGAAATCAGTTCACTGAGTCTGAAGGTAAGAGGTAAAAACATAAAAGAAAAAAAAAACAATACAAACAGTCGAATTGAGAACCACCTCCTTTTTTGCAAGTCGGTTGAAAAGAAGCACTTTGGTAGAAATAAGAAGTAAACAAATAGTAATATATTCATGCATAGAGCATAGCATATAAGCAATAGACAATCACTTCTTGGCTGTAGAAAATTCAGCACAGAGGTCGTGACTCACTGTGTCTCCATGCATTATGTATGGAGAGACACCATGGTGGCACTCTACACTACTCTAGTGTATGGTTTATTGATAAGTCTATTGAGTTATGGCAACATTGTCGTTTAAAATCATTACTAATATTAAAAATGTGATTGTCACTGTCTGTTTTCTATCACGCTTAATTTACTGAACAGATATTTAAATGAAATTTGGGAGTTCGATTTTTGCTGAGCGCGTGGCTGGTGGCTTTTTAGGTTAGAGGTAACCTAAAAAGCCTCTGGCGCCTCGCAAAAATCGAGTTTCCAGACACTCTCATACCGAACAACGTTTCTTGTCCTGCACCTGGAGCTAGTTAGGAATAACTAGTTCTTCTGTGCGGGACTATCAACTAATCAAGCATTACCTTGACATTGGCGAAATCATCGATGAATATCGATGGAGTCACGTTTTTAAAAAAAGAAGAAAGAGAAATGAAATTTGGTACAAAAATAGTCCAGAGCCTGCGTAAAGACATATGCTAATTTTCACCCGACTTCTAATAAAAGAGGATGTTCTCAATTCGACTGTTTTGTAAGTTTGTTACCTTTGTTGTTACTTTTGTTTGTTATCTTTGGACCGGGTAAACCGATTTTGAAAATTTGTGGTTTAGTCCCGTTTCGGTTATTTAAAGTCGGTTGTTATGTCAATTTTTGACGTGTATTTTTCTTAATAGTTAGTTTTCTGCGGGAATTTGGAACGAGTTAACTCTTTCAAGCGATCTAACCTCCACAACTCATATCGAAGTTCTGTACTTCACTTGTACCAGTCAGATTTTCAAATATCCGTAACAACTGCCATAGATGTTCGTATGACAACCGGGACCGATGACTTAACGAGCTCTTTGAAGCACAGATTTTGAAGGTTAGATGTTACTTAACCTTTGCAATGTGTGAATCTACTCGGTTAAAGCCACGAACCTCTTTCGTGGCCTAGTTTATTTACAAGAAGGTTTAAGAGTAAAATGAGTGTGCTGTACCATTTATTTACTCAATCTGTTTCAGACTAGAAGGCGTCGTTTTCAATTGTCCTAACATATTAATTTATATCATAGAATTTTGCCATTCAGGAAGTATTATAATATTTACCCGTTAGACCCACCCACTTCTTTGATTACATATTATAAAGTTCATAAGCGACTGTCCACCGCAATGATTCAATTATCCCTTAAGATTTCTCACAGTCCCAGATGTTCCCATACATCATAATATAAGTCCAAGTCAACGACCCTAAAAATTCCACAATTCCATACACAATTACTGGGGCCACAATCGTTCGTCGCCCAAATGACACGCCCGTGACGGCCAAATGACATAATTGTCAAAATAGTCACTGCACTGATAGCCGCACGTGACATCGACATCGGAAAGAGATGTCAATATTGAAATACTACAAGTAAGACAAAGATCAAAAATGGCGCGTCGGTGTCAATTATAGGCGGGGAAAGAGAATTAGAGAGGAGAACGCGCCGGTTTTAAATTTGGAACCGTTTTGTTTTAAATCGATAAAGCGTTCGATTTCGTGTTCAATTGCGTGTGGTCGATATTTCTAAGAATAATTGAATACCAATATTAAGTTACGATTCTATACTATTATAATGATGGAGTGAATGAATTCTGATTCATTCATGGGTCAAATGCGAAATATTTTACGTCCATATTTTATAATAAAGACCAACTATTTAAAGGGCATTATAACTAAATGCGCTCCACAATTTTATGAGTATATTTATTAGTGGCGTATTTCAAAAATCGGTCATATATTTGAATGCTCGGTCCTACCCTTTCGACGCCTGTCGTGCATAAAATCCATGATCATTTCTCCTAATTATACGTGTGGCGAAGAGGGCAGGGACTTTTGGTTCGATGTGGGTGTTCGAAATACGAAATTACGAGTTGGCGCGAACGTGTGACAATGTTTTCTTTTTAAATAATAAATGGAGACATTGATTGCTGTTATTATGCTTAATGTAGCAAAAACTATAAACTTTATTGATAAAAATGTTTTTATTAAACAAAATTTATGTGATATGAAAAGGGAATATTTATGAGTTTTTAAATATGTGTACCGTGAGTAGGTAGATGTCACGCGTTCCCGACCGTGTCATGAAAGGGCGACAATTTTATTTATCGTTTTATAATGAGACACATTTATACGGCATTGAAAGGGTTAAAATACTGATATATTTATATCGAAATATAAACTGAATATGTCAACATATCTTATGTCATTTCGAAAATAAATGACATTAATATAGCATCATTAGGTTAAATATAAATTACATTTTTAATGGATACTGGCAGTAATTCGATGCAAAACGACGGAAGTATAATTCATTCACGGTTGAATTCTTATAGTTTGATATGAGTTGCATTGAACTGATGAACTGCATCTTAAAATGACTCTTGTTAAGTACTAAGTAAAGATTATTTTACTGTGACGCTGTATATGCTCTTGTAGGTAACCTAAAAGTTTATTATGTTCAATGAGTTTAATGAACACAAATACTATATTTTACCCTGTAACTGAAGAATCATATAGAATTAGGTACTATCTACACTACTATTATAAAGAGGAAAGATTTGTATTTTTGTGTGTATGTTTGTAATGAATAAACTCAAAAACTACTGTGCCGATTTCAAAAATTCTTTCACCATTGGAAAGCTACATTTATTTTGAGTAACATAGGCTACTTTTTATCCCGGTACCGTGTTCCCATGGGAACCGGGAACGAGTAAACTAAATCACGCGGGCGGAGCTGCGGCGATCAGCTAGTAAATAATATATTACTGTAAAATATTGACAATATCCTTTACGATAGTCAAATTTTAACACAAGAAACCGGCTAAGTGCGAGACGAACTCACGCACTAAGGGTTCCGTACCTTTTTTATAAATAAAAATGAATCGCCGTTCGTTTGTCTCACTAAAACTCGGGAACGGCTAGACTGATTTAGTGTTTGTTGTTATAGAGGTAACAGAAATAAATCATTTGTGAAAATTTCAACTGACATATACGGACGAACGGACAGCGGAGTCTCAATAATATAAATATAAGGGGGTCTTCGGGAATAAATACGTGATTTAAAATTCAAGAAGTAGAGATAAACAGAGACGTTTAATATTGTTTAAGGGGAAAAGTGTAAAGGTTACGAAATTGTGGTTTAATATTCACAGCTACAAATTGTTCTTTTTTAATAATTATTTTTGAATATTCTCACACAAATTCATCTAGCCCAAACTAAGCTATCAGCTTGTGCTATGGGATCTAGACAACTGATAAACATACTTATATATTTCTAAATACATAGAAAATTACCAAACTCCGAAACAAACATTTGTGGATCACACAAATATTGGATTCGACCCGGGAATCGAACCCGAGACTACGGAGTCGAAAGCCGATGCACTACCGACCACGCCACCTATGCTAATAACTGCCGGTTTCTGAATTGACAAGTTAAGTACCTATCCGTTGAGCACGTCAAATGTCAAAATTTGTTCCTGAATTTTGACATTTTGCATTTGGTACTCAGTGGATGCTCAACTTTGAATTCTCAATTCTAAATGCAAGGATTTTATTCTACTTTTTAACCCTCCATCACGAGATCAATTTACCCACGAACTCACAAACAAAATAATTAAACCTATTAAATCAGCGTTGACCTATCATTAATCGATTCATCGAATCGGCGTCATTACATTCGATTATTTCTAAATCGATGAAAAAAAAACTCTACACACGGAAGCTACGAGGCGGTTAATTATCGAGAAAAAAATGATACGATTATGATGGATCGTTAAATCGATTCATGCTTTCGAAACAAGATGGGGGAGTATGGGAAAATTGTTAACAGGTCAACTTTCTTTTGTTACAATGCGAGCAGATATTGATATGTGCATGTTTTATTTTTTTTTCACACCTCTATCTTGATAGACAGACATATTTTCTTGCTTGTCTTTATCATCTTTGCGTCCCACCTCACACATAAGGACGGCATGACAGCATCGACTTTCGTCAATCAAGGTATTCAACCAATTATATAGCTGACAATTTATGTCACTTGATACTACTCCCATTCTATTGGTTGTGGTGTGATGTATATTATTAATAGCCTTTACACATAGGCTTTTTTCAATTAATATTGATTTTGAGATAAGCGCGTATTTATGATTTAAGCATTTTTCTGGGAATACATCGGTTTATAGTCCGAGACACCCAAGACTTTAATTGGCTGTGCCTTAGCGGCTGATACGTAAGATTTCGTTGCCTTTCATTAACATTTAATCGCAAGGCAATGGGTTTCAAATTAGTTTTTCAAACTACAATATAGCTGCAACTTTTTATTAAATTCATTCGGCCATTTTAGACATAATCCATTATAAATGTGTGTGGTTTCTAAAAAATCAAACCACTCTGTAAATCAAACCAAAATTCCAACAGCCAGGATAGTTGTTACATACCAGTTAATAGAATCTCTGCAGTCCGAGCGACATAATGGGTTATGTCCAAAATGGCCGAATGAATTTAATAAAAAGTAGCAGCTATTATAATAATTTTGAAAAAAAATTGAAACCCCAAAAATTTTAAACAACAAAATCTTACGTGCCAGCCGCTATGGCACAGCCAATTAAAGTCCTGGGCGTTACGGACTATCTATTTATAATAATAACTAAATTTAAATATTGTTGAAGACGACTTTCTTAACTCAATTACATGTAGACTTCGTAATAGCCTGCAAATTTAAATTCTAGTGCCGAAAAATTACCAATGTTCGTAATCGTAAGACATAGTTCTGAAAATTATAAGACAACATTTTGTGGAATGTCAAAGTGCTCTTCGCCTACTTACTATAACTTTTTATAAAATAAATTCTTAACAAACCTCTTTTTACCCCAAAAAGTATTTTACTTTCTTGTTCCAAATTTAAATAAGGATTTAAAACTCATCGCCGAAACCCACCGACCATAAAAACCTTGATTGTAGTAATACCGAATCAATTTCCTGTATCAACAATTAAGTATAACAAAATTTTAAAAAAGGAACATAAAAAAATGTATGTAAAAAGGCAAAGTTCGCCGGCCACAGCCCATTTCTTTGGGGTCATAGCACCCAACAGGAAGTCACCGTCGCGGGTCGGCGCGCGCGCAGCTCTTACGAAAAATAATACTCTTCTAGGTATAACACATAGCCAGTGAGTCGTGTAACAGTACGGTTAAGGTTTTATGCTTCGAATTTTTATTAGAAACGTGATGTGCGCGAATATTTCGTGCCTAAACATATTTGAAGGCAAATCATGTTTAGTCAAGCTCATATTAATTCTTGTGGCAACTTTCTTATACAAAAATCAACTAATATTTAGTTTTTTTTTTTTTTTAAATATTTAAGTCAACAAATTGACGCCACCCGCCTGAAGGTAAGCTGTGGCGACGTCTGGTGATTGTGGGCAACTCTCACAGTACACAGGAATACTATAGAGAGTGACCCTCAACTTGACGACCCAGTAATGTGCCTCTTCACGCTTCGCTTAAAGAACCCAGGGTTATATGTTGGAGGAAACACGTGCGCGGGCAGGGCGTTCCAAGCCACTATCGTTCGGCAGAGAAACGAACGTTTAAAACGCTCAGTTCTCGCGAAGACGGTTTCCACGGTACGAGAGTGACATCTCTGCCCGGCACGCGTTGTTCGGGATCGGAAGGGAGAGGGTGGGATCAGATTGAAGAGCTCTTCAGAACACTCACCGTGGTAAATACGGTAGAACGCGGCCAAGGAAGCAATTGTTCGGCGCTGGGCTAGCGGCTCAAGGCTTCCCGTTACCTCCGGACAATCTATAACGCGAACAGCGCGTCGCTGCATAGCGTCGAGTGCGTCCAGCAAATACTTCTGCGTTTTGTACAGCAGACACCTCTGGTGCGGTGTAAAGAATCGCTTTACCTTGTTCAGTATTCCTAGATTCCGCGAAGCTAGCCCAATACATCTCTCAATGTATTTAGTGTTAGTGAGCTCTCGACGTACGTCTATGCCAAGGATGTCTAGATTATCCTTCATTGGTAATGTTGCATTCTGAAGAGTGGGTAGGGGAAGGAAAGGGGATTTTTTCGCTGTAAATGCACACGCCTGTGTTTTGCGGGCATTGAACTCGACCAAGTTCTCGGCACCCCATTGGGAGATACTGTCGAGGTTACGGTCGAGATCAGCCACGAGGCGTCGTCTCTCCTCCTCAATCTCAGATCGCCCCGCCGTCGGACGAACCGAGTAACTCCCGTGCAGTGTGCTGTCATCTGCATAGCAATGAATGTTCCCGAGGGATAGCATATCATTGATATACAGAAGAAAGAGAGTTGGTGATAGTACGGACCCCTGCGGTACTCCGGCATTCACTTGCAAGAAGCGAGAAGCCTGGCCATCGCAGAGGACCCGCACTCGGCGCTCGTTTAAAAAGCTGGCAATCCAGCTGCACAGTTGAGGAAGTAGACCATATGCCGGAAGCTTGGAAAGGATCGAAGCATGCCAGACCCTATCGAAAGCTTTGGCGATGTCCAGGCTAATAGCCAAGGACTCGCCGTACTTTTCCATAGCCTCACCCCATACATGCGTGACGAATGCCAGGAGGTCACCCGTTGATCGTTTTGGCCTGAAGCCATATTGCCGATCATTGATTAGCGAGTGATCCTCCAGGTATCGCATGAGCTGCTTATTGATAAGGAGCTCAAGCACCTTGCAAATGACTGAGGTGACAGCTATGGGTCGATAGTTGCCTGGATCGGAGCGATCCCCTTTCTTGGGATCGGTTGTACGCCTCTTTCCGGACCTCCGGCACGAGCCCTGTAGAGTATGACAGGCGGTACAGACGCGTTAGTACTGGAGACAACTCAGCAGCACATTTTCGTAACACCACCGCCGGAATGCCGTCAGGGCCACTGGCTTTCCGCGTGTCGAGCGACCGCAGCACTGCCCGTACATCACATTGCCTGATAACAATATCAGGCATAGTGTGGCCACAGTTGGCGATGGATACTGTTATTTTCTTAATTCTAGGATATATCTTTTTAATGTGACGGTGACCTTAAAATAACCCTTGTAAACAAATGTACTTACAAATTTCGTATAAAAGCGAAACCGCTATATATGTTAACCTTGAACCTACAAACTATTACAAGCAGTCTACATGCGTGTGAACCCTTACTAGGGACGCGGAAGTTCACGCTTCGCCGAGTCACAAAGTTAGCTAACCTTCACTTACAACCTCTTTCATACGTAATTAAGCCCATTGACAATTATTGAGAAGAACAGTTTTCTAACAACACAAGATCTAATGGCGGTTTAATTAGATATGGTATGATGATAGATATTTCTCAAAGCAATTGTTTATTATAGAAATAAACGCCAAAATAAGAACTACTATTCACTCAGTTGGAAAGGTAAAATAAATTCTCAAATATTGAAGGAAAAAGCAAAATAATTTTCATATCTTATATGGCAATATAGCCAACATTAGGAACATTGCCAGTCAGTGAATCCGGTAAAGCGGACAAGTTTCTACACGCATGTATAAATTATAATCTCTATAGTATATTTAAAAGAACATACGGTACTTACACAAAAAAAAAAACAATATTTTTCGCTGTCTGTTTATCTGTTTGTTACGATCGATTTGTGGTAATAGCACAGAATAGAGAATAGTACTTACATACAGAACTTGCACTCCGACGTTAGTTAAAGCACATTCTTTTGTTTACATAGAACATCATTCGATCGTTAGGGTTGTCAGGTCTGGTACTTTTCCAGCATAATTTGACCAATAATTATGATGTTAATGCCTCAATATCAACTCTATGGTCAATGCCGTATCACAAACAACAGACAACCCTTACTGACTCACAACTTCAAGTTGTCGCTGACGTCACGCATTTTTTTGCGATTTTTAGGCGAGTGACATAGGCCTGGTAATAGTACAAGTTATGCATAGTTTTCTTAGAGAAGGAAAACTCGACACAAAACTCTATACCAACCCGTCTGGTCAGCGTGGTATACCTAAGTAGGCTAAATTCATCAATTTTCAGGGGAAGCCTATGCTGGTGAGGGATGCCTATGATGATCTTAGATGACGTGCTGTTTAATGGGCTTACCTGTTTATAAAAATCTAACATGTTTCATCCAGTCAGAGATTTTACACGGCTGGCTACCTCAGATATATGTACAGTAATTATAATAGACATAAAAAAAACGTAATTTTTACAGCGAACTAGTGCAATATGCATGAGACGTTTATTCCCATGACGATAACTGTATTCCGTGATTGAGTTTATATATGTTTTTTTTTGAATTTGCTTTTTTTTAATTGCACGGTCAGTGGACTTTGACCATAAAGGTGAGAACTGTTGACAACCAATATTTTACTATGTATGAAAAAAAAATACAGCTTGTAATTTTTTTTAATGTATATAAACATATGGAACCAATTTCTATGCTTTCTTCCAAGAAAGTAGCACCCTTTGGTTAAGTATATCGCCAGAAATTTCGATTGGGTGTATTGAAGAATTCTTACACTCGTAATTAAGTATGAAGTTAGTTATGTGTGAGGAAGTCTGTCAGTTGGATTTTAAGCGTCAACGCTAAAAAAATCATATCAATCACCTGCTGAATATTAGCCGAGGTTGCTGTGTAAACTAAGGTAATTTTTTTTTTTGCTCTTAAGTTCTTAGACAGAAATAATCATAATCCACCCCTTATTACGCAAACTCAAACTCAAATATATTTATTAATATAGGTTATAAAATAACGCTTATTAACGTCAGCACATAAGAATTTACATTTAAAGCCAGATTTACAAAGCAACGGGTGGAGCCAGTGAAAACAGAACCTGGCAATATAAACTCCCGGTAACTATGTTCATAGTATACACACTACATATCGCGCGAGATGCTGCAACTAATACACCACGTGTGAAGTTATGTACCTATGCGTTAATTTAGATAATTTCAATGTGCCTGAAACTAGGTATTCGCTGGAACGCGGGCGGTTACATCGAAATAATAAAGACGGAGCTGGCGGAATCTTAACCTAACCTACCTAATCTAAGCTAAAAAATAAAAAAAAACACTTTTCTACAATGGCGCGAGCCTACAATTAACTTTTAAATGCTGTATTGAAAAATTTAAATTTCGCGCGCGAGACAAAAATCAATTTTTTTTAGCACTGTCAAAGGCATGTTTCTTAAATGCTTAATAACTCAAAAACTATAAGAGCTACATACACCAAAAACCATACAGTAAACCACAGGCTTATGTTATATCTTTATGCCGAATTTCAAGTTGATAGGTTAAGAGATGCACCCGCTATCGTGTCGCATACATTCTTGATTGAGCCCATCGTTGTGAAGACTCCGCAAGCTCCGTCTTAATTAACCAAATTAAACATCATGCCTTGAGTAAACACGTGTGATTATGTGCATAATTATAATTATAGAATATAAATCAGACAGTATCGCACCTCCTACAGCATAAAAAATGCCCATTGAACATTTAATATGATATCAAATTAACATAAAGCTACATATCAACCATTTAACGCTATTATACTAATTTTATTTGCTTACTGTACCTTGACCATTCAGTAACAACTCAATATAAACCTTTAGACAATTAAAATAAACTTCAAAATCTTATAACAAGTTATTGAGATATATGGATTCATTGGGTTATATGACGTTTTATACGTTAAAAGCAACTTAAACTTTGTAAAAATTAAGTTAAGATTGTATTTTTAATGTTGGTTTTTAATAAAGATGGGTGGATATGGTTAATGAATAGGTGTAATTAATAAAAAGGAGTGTAAAACAAACAGGGTGATGATAAAGATGTTTATTAGATGATATGTAAACATATTGTGTTTAGATGTTAGATTGTCATAATATTTTTTAATCGGTTCGTAAACTGTTGAAGTATTTATTATATTACTAGCGACGCCCACGGCTGAACCCGCGTTTTTTTGTAAGTCCGCTCAGTCGCGGCCATTCTTACGTCCACTGTCGGGCGTCTGGGGTATGCATTAGAGACTTTATTATTATTATTTATTTATTATTTCCAGTAGCGTCGGTGAGTGAATCTGGTTGCGTGCTGCGAGGCCTCAGCCCCGCTGGAGACCATGGCTTGAAGCATGGTCTCTTGTGAGAGGGTATCCACGCCCAGACCCACTACGAGGTCCTGGCGTTGACTTGCCCACGCTGAGCACTCCACCAACGTATCGAGTCACGTTCACAATCTCTTCGCCCATACGGGAGCCCCGTAAGGGGGTTCGACCCGCGTTGAGTAAGTTTCTTATTCCCAATTCCCAAAGGAACATAATTCCCGGGAAAAAAGTAACAGTTACTCATATAGTTTCGATTGTCGGCACTTGGTATAGTTATACGTGATGAACAACCATATTTGTACATTATTCCACTGATTTAATATTTAGAAATAACTTGGCCAATTTCGCTTTACAGCATTATCAAAGGTTTTACTACACTGTGAGAGACAGTCATCATGTATAGCAGTTACTCTTTAACATCAGTTATCTGCCAGTGAGAGGCCCGTGAAAATCGATTCAGATGTTTCAGAGATTAGTACAAACAATCACAGACAGACAAAAATGAGAGTGAGAGTCAGACACGCGCACAAAGGCTTCCGTACCAAATAGAAAAAAAAAGCATGTTTGTTGTATGGAAGCTCCCTTCAATATATATTATTGTTTTTTAGTATTTGTTGTTATAGAGGCATCAGAAATACATCATTTGTGAAAATTTTAACTTTTTAACTATCACGGTATATGAGATCACGCAAGACAGACAGATGGAAGGACGGACAGACGGACAGCGAAGTCTCACTAATAGGGTTTCCATTTACCCTTTGGGTACGGAACCCTAAAAACCATTTTTCTATGTCATTAAGTGAGAAAACAGTTTCATAGCGCATTTTGTGACAAGATACAAATTTGAAATTACAAAAAGACATTTTTTTAAGAACTGTATTTATCTGATGTATAGATATTTTTATATACATATCTCATTAAAATTTGGTATCGGTACCATCTATAAAGATGGTAACAACTGGGTCCAAAGAACCATGATCCACATGTTAAGTGGGTGACATAGAACAGATGAGCCGTGGGAGGAAATCCCATTGTCTCGCACTTTCACGACCGCCTTAATTGTTCCGACGGTGTTTCATCAAATTAATTGTAATATAACAGTGGGGGAAGTTGGTCAATCAGATGCTTTGGGACCGTGGTTTTTGGGTAGAAATCTACTATCTACTGTAAAGATCCGTTAGTTAGTAATAAAATGTAATATACTGATCATTTTGTAACTTATATTAAATTAAAATTATTGAGCTCCCATACAGCGGCTCCAATGCGATTAAATGTAACGCTGTATCTCAGTAACTACTTGCCGGATTCTAGAAATTTTGGAAGTAAATTAAACTAGATTTAAGTGCAAAAAATGTGACGGTATCAGAAATTTAAAAAAAGGCGCCAAAAATATTTATTTGAGGAACCAAAATTTACATGTTAAACCTATGGGAGAAATTTCGCGCGCTTTTTGTACTGTTACCGAAAACACTCCGCTCAATATGCAGCAGCGCAGGGTGACGCCAACGTAGCAGCACCTAGTATTTAATCTAGTTTAGTTCTCCGAAGAGGCCACTAAGTATTTCCAGTGGCCAAAGTCAGCCGGGCGCCGATGGAAATACCTTCTGGTGAATACCAGAGACGCCCGGCAATGGACGAGGCTGCAATTGCACGGATTTAAAAAAAAAGTGTTTGGTATGATCATCATCATCTCAGCTCTTTTGATGAGGGGGCAAAGATAGGGGAATTCTTTATTGCCTGACGTTTCGACCAGGTTAGAGTTAATGTAAATTCCTGACGACTGAAGACTGGTAGATAATGCCTGTGACATTAAGTTCGCCTTTGTACAGTTTTGTGCAGTTTAAATAAATAAATAAAATAAATAATATCCCGTATTTAAAGAAAAATAAAGACTATGAAACTCGAATGTTGGAATATAATATGTATAATCTTGTTTTATTATTGTAAGGGGGGCCTGTTAATGGTCTTCAAGTTCACTATTACCTGCATAGTTAGTCAACGGTGTTTTATCTCTGTAATTAAGTTTGATACAGTAAACAACAACCAGTGGTAAGTTACACTGCTTATAGCTAATTATAGGACTCAGAACTTATGAGTTCTGCTAATGTATAGCAGAACTCATGAGTTCTGAGTCCCATGCATATTATGTATTCACAATATTTAATCGTGTAATAAATCCTCCGCGTTATTTGCTGACAGGGAAGTTTTCCAGAATGCTGGCTGCTTTGCCATTTTGGATGGTGATAGCGTAGTCTTTGAGTCAGGAAATTACCAGTCTTCTGGTTCTGAGAAGTATTGATATAAATACATATGATCACGCCTCTTTCTCATGAGGGTAGGCAGAGGCATAGAGGCATAGGCTTTGCAATGTTAACACATTGCAAAGGTTAAGCAACATCTAGTCAGGCCGGTCTTAGGATGGGTGACCATTTCTTAAGACACTGAGACCCTCCGTGCCTCGGAGAGCACGTTAAGCCGTCGGTCCCGGTCGTCATTCGAACATCTATGGCAGTCGTTTGGGGTAGTTGGAGCGCTAAATCAAAAATCCGACCGGTCTAACTATAGAACTTCGATATCGCCCATGGGTTGTGGAGGTTAGATGGCAGTCGCTTCACGGAAAATGTCGAAGTTCAGCCGAATCGCAGTTAGACTGGAAAGCCGGCCCCAACTGCGTTAGGAAAAGGCTCGGTGAATGATGAATGATGATGTAAAGGCTGCGAGCGCTCGCACCCCAAGACTATCAAGTTAATTACATATATTGAACAAGTACAAAATACCTATAAGAGAGACTTATATTCTACCACGTCTAATCGGTCCCTGCGACTTGTGGCTTGCACAATTACCTGTATTATCATATTCTCACGCTGGTGATGGTAGCAAAGTATACAGTTAATGATCACCGCATTTAGCCTGTAACGGTTCATACAATCTGTAGGTATGTTGATGTTGTTCAGATTTGATCATATCAGTGTAACTGTCGGTGAATGGAGGTAGAACGTTTGTACGGAGAAATCTAATCTTTAATAAGAAAGAGTTCTGAGTGTCTAGTACCAGTTTCTTACGTGAATTTACTCGAAATACGTTTTCGTATTCCCCATACATTTCACACCAGCGCCCCTAGCGGTAACGTCAGGGAACTGTGTGAAATGTATGGAGGTATACGAAAACGTATTTCGAGCAAATTAACGTACTAGATACTCTGAAGAGGTTTGAATATATGTTACAAATCTTACAGTTCTGTAAAATTCCGTAACGCTAAAGTCCTGTTTGGTACGAACACGCAAAAGAACGACAATTCATTGGCATCAGCCTAAAAAACCTCGTTTGAGTTACAACCAGTTTGTTTACTAATTAGTGTTTAAGGTACCAAATAGTATCAGATACATACGTACATATAATCACACATATTTTGCTAGTGTTGATCTGAGGTAATAGCACAGATAAGGAATAGTTCCTTCCTCCTCTGTGGTAATAGGGAGAAAGTGTATTACCGTGACTATGCACAATAAACAAAATTAAACCAATAGCCTTTCTGTAATCTGAGCCCCAATTTCGACAGCACAACACCTAAAATCTTTACAGTACGAGCATTATCAGGTATAAGATAGACTGCAAAACATAATATGTATTGCAAAATTATCATACTCGTACCTTTGAGCTCGGCAATGTGTTCCAGTGGGAATTGGAAAGCTAGGCGGAAAATACAGTAAAGAAATGATAATATACTAATGCAATTAATTAATTTGTAAGATATGTTCCACCTTGGAGTGAAGAGTGTGAGGCGATGATGCGTCACGTCTCGGGTGGCTGCTCCTACATTTAGAGCAAAGGTGAAAGAACAAACAGCGTGCAGAGAAACTAACGAGAGTTGCCAGTGGAAAATATAGTGGGCGGATCGTGACTATCAATCTCAGATGATATATTAGAGATTTACGGTCTGTGTATTTGTAAATTTGTGTTTAGAAAGACTATTCCTGTAATTTGGAAGCGATGAAAGCTTCTACTATTCTTAAATACTGGGGAATGCTCTGAAGGGGAGATAAGACCCTTGTTAGGGAGAGGTCGTAGGTTCGATTTCGGCCGATGACATTCGTTTTTGTGATTTGTAATTTATATCTAAATATTTTAGAAAGACTACGTTATATACAGGACAAGCTGTCCTGGTGAACTTCGTACCGCATTAGATTTTCTAAGGTTCCGCGCAGCTTTTGTTTTCTTAAAAAGAACTCCTCATCTCACTCCTAACTCCTTCTCCTGGTAATAACGAACACAATAACAAAAGAATTAGCGAAATCGGTCCAGCCGTCATCGAACTATTAATCTCTTAACCAACACGACTTTGTTTTACATAGATTATTCGAAGTTAAAAGAGTTTTTTTTTTTTAACGTTAAGTTATAAAGTTGCTCGATCTGCAGAGACTCTGTTTAGTGATATATACAAATTTTTGGTTATAATAATTTTTGGTTTCAATTACAGATTGGTTATAAAATTTCTATAATACCGGGTAACGGCAATAGGCTGTCTCCTATCACGTGGGATTAACAAAGTAGTATACATATTGCACCTCTACCAACCTCTTATCTTTAGGTGCCATGATATGTATTAAAAACAAAGAAGTTTTTTTTTAAATAAGTTATAAGGTTCACCGTGTCAGGTGACGGACGAACTCATTGCCCAACGTGCTCGATTCGTAAGTAACACACTTGTATGACCTACGAGTCACATTAATATGTATTAATTTCATTATTGGATTCCTTGGCGAGACACCAAAACTTCGTGTCTTTGAAAGGGTAAGCAGATGTATTAATATATGCCCATATTTTGTGAGTTTTCATAAATAATTGAAAGTTTAATGTAACATATTATTTATTACCTACAGTGTTGAAAACCATATTGGTGATACATTTATGATTAAGTGCCATACATATCACACACACATATCACGCTTATATCCCCGAAGGGGTAGGCAAAGGTGTAGTCTCTCGTAATAGGAGGCAAGCCCCTATTACGTGGGAATAGAAATAATGGCAAGTTGTGGGTGTGTAATGCAAGCCTACCACTTCGGGGATGAAGGCGTGATTTGTGTGTGTGATATGTATGGCACTTAATCTTAAGTGCCATACATATCACACTCTTAAGTGTGTGTGTGTAATTACAGTCTACGCAATGTTCGTGTTAATTCCGGTGTACAGTGAAAACTTTTTTATTCGATATCTGTATCTACACCACAATTACAATCATTGCGCATAAACCTGCAATAATTCTTAGACAAAGTGATACGTTTTTACATTTAACATACAACTTCCCGTTCCCAGTTATTAACAGCGACCCATGGTATATTAGTAATACAACTAGTAAGTTAAAAAAACGGCCAAGTGCGAGTCGGAATCACGCACTAAGGGTTCCGAACCAAAAAGAAAAAAAGACACTTTTTAAGTATTTGTTGTTATAGTGGCAACAGAAATACATCATCTGTGAAAATTTCAGCTTTCTAACTATCACGGTTCATGAGATACAGCGTGGAGATAGACGGACGGACGGACAGCGAAGTCACAGTAATAGGTTTTACGTTTTACCCTTTGGGTACGGAACCCTAATAATTTGAACAGACACAATTACTCCAACAAAACATTTCTCATAAGGCAAGGTGCACAATAGATCGCCCTTCTAGCGCAATATGCACTTTTTACGCAACAACATTGCAATATACGTGCGAAAATACTATGTACTTATTCCAGATTCATTGTCATTTGACCGACGTTGTATGTGTGAGTTAACCTTAATTGAGATTTAGACTGATAAAATTGTGAAATAAAGAATCTAATTTTTGTTTAGATTTAAGTAAATATAGTTAGGTTTTGTTCTTCAGATAGGTCGTTGACTCGTCTGGATTCTCACGGTTGTAATGTCAGTTTGTTAAATAATACAGGTACGTAGTCTAATGGCACTTGCTTTACTATAGAATATAAAGAAAATTGTAGTTTATTTTTCACGATGAAAAACGCTGTGACGACATGGTAAGGCAATTCTCATTATTTGTTCAAACTTTACTTACTATATGTGTTGTTTACTTTTCTTAGTAGGTTAATTTTAAAAAAAATATAGCGTTCGAAATTCAAAATTTGTTTTAATCTTTTTTTTTAAAGACCGCGCGCGCGCTGCCATAGTTCATAGTCATAGCTCCTAAGTCCATTGCCGGGCATCTCTAGTACGCACGGACGTATTTCTAATGGCGGCCGGCGGTTGTTTTAAATCTGAGATAGCTTATATTAAATTCAAATCTGTTTATATTTTCCATCACTGTTAAAAGTACGGTGCCGATGATTTTTATATTTTTTTTTAGGTCCGCCCCTTCGTCGATTGTCGAGCGCCTCTGAAAGCTCTAGGAAGAATTTCCGGTTTGACGATATGTTCTGGGCTAAATTCTCAATTTTTGTTCCAAAGTTTAGATTTTTTTTATATTAGGTTTAAACGGCAGGCAGTTAAAACAACTGATAATGCCGTATCTGGATATTAACTACTAGTTTTCATTTACAGTTAAATATTTGTCCAGTCGGTTCTTAAATTGATTGGTGTTATCAGCGGTGATCACATGTTCTGGAAGCTGATTCCACGCTGTGATCACTCGGTTGCTCAAGTAGAAACTGGTACACAACTTTAAAGAATGGCCTCTCAGATGGCAACAAATATCTTAGGACCTTTAACTAGGTAGGTACATATAGCCCCAAACTAAATAAAAGGTATGTCATGCTACACAGAGTTAGACTTTAGATGTTACTTAATCTCGTTAAAATATAAAAATAAGCTTATTTAAACACAAAATCATTGTTCTAATTACCAAAAAAGACGAAATTAATGTTTAAGTTTGCAACCACCTTAATAGGTCTAAAGATACAGGCTGTTTCGAACGTGGTTCCAAAAAAAAAAAAATTAATACTTAACTAATCGGATTACGGAGTTGACCTCAACTTTAGAAAGGTAAATTACTGGCTGTAATTAAGTATAAAAAAACGGTCGGTACATATGGTTGGTCTAACGTCCATTGTTCTGGAAAAATATTCTTTATACGTACATACAAACGTTTTTATCAGATTTTCGCACGGTTCAACATTAACTGTTCATATACACAGGCTGTTTGGTAAATTTATGTATATTGCAGTGAAAATATGGTTAAAATTGCGTATTTATTCAAAATTCACTGTTATTTGAGACAAATTCCTAGTTTTGAATGAAATATGGATCTGTTAGTTAAAAGTGTGATAGTGACAGTCAGTTTTTAAGGTTGTTATATTGCGGTCATTGTTATTATTTTAATGTTATTCTTAGTTGTATTCTACATTCAAATTAAATTATATTTTTAAATACATGTTTTTATTACGAAAAAAAAAAAAATTATTAACCATTTACCTCAAAGTCATGAAATAACTAAGTGGTTGTGAAATATAAGAAGTCAATCAATTCTAGGATATATTATATAATTTTAAATAACATCAATAACAATTAAATAACATCTCATTCTATTTTCAGTATCTGTTTAATTAAAACTTAAAACAACAGCCTGTAGAGAGATTAATACGTTTGTGTAGTGTAGCAATTAATGTTTGCGCCACTAGTTACGCCACTGTTGCATCTATCCTTGACGTTGCTTCTGACTCCCGAAATATGCCCCAAATGTGCAACCTTGCACCAATTTCAAACATTGTCTTAGACAAATATCTTTTTGAGAATGTATTTTTCTTCATAATGATAAAAAATGCATGTTTTTGCAGGATTCTTTTGAATAAGTAAGTCTTTAACTACATACAAATTTGTTTATACTTAAGTTAACTCATAAATAATCTATTTACTGGAGTGAAAAAATGTAAAATAATAATCAGTCTTTAATTTATGGTAACAAATTAGTGTCTCACAGTAGACATCACAAGTGTGATAGTCAAGATGGCTGTAATACACGCGATGACAAGAATTATCTAGTCAACCTTTATGTAGACGTTTAAGAATTACATTTGTTGCTTCTAGAATAGTATCTCATATACTAGGAATATTCCATGGCTTCATTTCAGTCTCAGTTGTTTAACCAAAATCATAAACCAATCGCATTACATTGTATGCTTTGAGAACAAAACTGTATGATTGTAGGTCAGATAACAGTAGAACATTTTTATTTATTGGAGAAAACATGAATATTCGATGTTTAAAATTGATAAGAGGTTCTTTTTTAAAATTTCGTAAATCGAATTCTACGTACGCATACTATGGAGGTTTAAATACACGCTGTGCATACAAATTTCACTCGTGACGCGACTTCCGTTTGATGCTCCGATTTGAGTATCAGCTGATACGTTCCTTTTTTAAAACAACCAAGAAAAAAATAGTCGTTTTTTAAGGGACATGCATGGATTTTGTGGTATGATTTGACTTATAACTAAGAACCAAAGATATAAGAGTGTTTACCAATTATATGTTATTCAATGTAGATTGGCATTAAGCAATGTAAAGTTACTGCTATTTTCCGTCTTTTAACTGTCATATCAAACCAACGTTTTCGCTTCATTATCACAAAATTACTACAACAATAATAAGCAAAAAAGCATACAAAATTCACACAATTGTAGTCCTTAACCCCTCGCTATAAAATCTATAACGGTCGCACATACAACCTTGACGTTTTCTACACATTAGTGCATTGTGTCGGTAAAGAGGTGAAAAGATTTTTCCCACGAAAAAAGAAAAACTGTGTGTGTGTCGAAACTTCTTGCGACATGTGATTATTGCGTGTCGTATGGAAGTTGGTGAATGGCATTCGAGGGTCATAGTGCATTGACATTATTAATAAAACCGTTTTATTATAATTAATATTTGCCAAAAATCAAACACACTGTATTCGTTTTCAAATAAGTATTTTTTGTCAACCGACTTCGAAAAAAGGAGGTGGTTCTTAATTCGACTGTAGGTTTTTTATTATGTTTGTTACCTCATATCTTCGGAAGTAAAACACCCTTGATAATGCTGAAAAGCAATACCGGTCGGTGAAAATAAATGAAATAATTATGTGGAATAGTGTAGAAGTGTGTTTGTTCGTCATATACAACTGCTTAGTCCCAATAAGATCTGCAGTATTTTTTTTTAACACACACATATCACGCGTATATCCCCGAAGGGGTAGGCAGAGGTGCATTACACACCCACAACTTGCCAGTATTTTTAGTCCCACGTAATAGGGGGCAAGCCTATTGCCGACACCGGGCACACATATAATGGGTTATGTCCAAAATGGCGGACTTAATTTAATAAAAAGTAGCAGCTATATATTTTAATTTGGAAAAAAAAATTGAAACCCGTTGCCTTGCGATGAAATGCTGATGAAAGGCAACAAAATCTTACGTGCCAGCCGCTATGGCACAGCCAATTAAAGTCCTGGGTGTCTCGAACTAGGATTTTTTTAACTACTATCGAAATGTCAATTGCCGGGTTGTTCAAGTGCCCAATATTGCCGGGCTGTTTGTGGTTAGCAGCAATAACTTCTAACTATTATGTGGAACTAAAAAACTGAGACTGTTAAGTGAAGACATTTTGTGTAGTTTGTTATTGAAAACTATAAGTTGATCTGAACTAGAAACGACATTCACTCATCTGTTTAATGGATGAAAAGTACTCGCATTTTTTGTCAAAGTTAATCATTTATGTACATACATACAGTCACACCTCTTTCCCATTAGTCGAACTATGGAATTCCACATGCTAAAATCCTGGCATACTTCTTTCGTTTCTTCCACTCTTTTCAATCTTCATTTACGGTTACGGGTACTCTTGACCTGGCCCTTTGTCAAAACATCTCCAATTTTGTCGAAGTACGTTCGCCTAGGTCGACCCTTACCTGCATCCATTCACACCCACCTTATGTATCTGTTTCGTCAATCTTCTTTCATCCATCCTTTCTACGTGACTGAAACTTCTAAGCATCCCTTTTTCTATCTACGTCACTACATCTTCTGACACACCACAACGTTCCTGTATCACGTTAATCATATTATGTATTAAATTATCTCGAGAGGTTTGTCTGAATAACTGAAGTCTGCAAAGGTTAATTTCCATACATCGTGGCGACTGCGACTGATTTAGCTTTATGTATGGGAATATAATATCAGATAACCATCACAACTTGATCTACATTATATACAAATTAAAAAAAAATAACTGCGTCATGAAGGATCTTATATTCTTGGCCAAACTATAAAAAAGTCATAATTTATTCTTGCATGACATCTGTAGATACAATTATCGTAGTTCTGAAGGGCATTAAGTAAGTGAAAAAACTAAGTTTGTTACAGTACATGGTTCTGTACAATATTTGCATTTGAAACCCTAACTTTTATTGATGGTTCATTATTGTCGGTTGTTTTATGCCCAATTGAAGTCAATTGCCGTCACAACTAAAAATGATTCGCCAAAATGTATGTACTCGGTGTACTAACTTCCGAACAGCTCCACCAAATTAGATACATACCTAATATTTTTTTTTTATACAAAATATATTATTAAAATAAGTTTAATAAAATTTAATAATTGAAAGTAAAACCTGAGCGATATTGCTACCTCAGGTGTCCCGGGTACAACACTCAGATCTTGTTTTGTAATACTGTCTGTAAATATTGGTTTCGGAGTTTAGGTGCTTTCAGATATTTAAATATTTGTCAGTTACTTAATTTTCATGATACAGAATCTCTTTCGGTAAAGGAAAGGGAACAGCCGATCCGTTCTTGAGTTGTGACAAACGAACTATACGAAGAAGATTTAAGAAGATAGATAGATTTAAAACTCTGTTTAGTTTAAGGTTTAAGACTAGATGACGTTGTATTTAATTGTTCTTACATATTAATTTATTAGTTTACGGATCTCTAAAACTGAAACACGTGCAGGAGTATTTTTCCACTTTACCTCATAGATTATTATTATTATTAATCACTACTTAATCGACTTATTTGCCTCCGCGTGCCAATAAATATCTTAATTAATTAATAAGAGTTAGTTAGGTACATATTTTATTTATAATCTAATGTAATAATAAGATAAACATTCATATTTACGGTTTGTGAAACCGATAATTTTATTAAAATTATGTTTATATGTTTCTTACATGGGTTAAGTTACTTATTTGTTACGGTTTTTTTACTTAACTTATTAATTATATACCTACCTATAATATATTTCATTAAAATGTTAATTGATACAATCTGGTTTGAATACATATTGTATGTATGTGTGTGTGAAGGCGTGTGTGTATATTTACAGTATAAAAACCGCCCAAAGAGCTAAACAGGCGATGCGTAAAGACGTTACTGATGCAAGAAAACCGAGAGGCTGCCTCCCGGGCGGATCTTACCACAGCCTCATTAAAGATTCTAGGTCGTTCTGCAATCGTTAATTACGTAGATAAGTACTGTATTAATTGTGTACGCCATTGGAGACGGCTATCTGCCATCTCGTGGCGAGTGGTGTAAGGTTGTGTTTAGAATGGTCAAATGTATCGCGGATTTAAATATTTCAGCAAAAAAAAAAACAACTTTGAATTGTTGGAATTGGACCAAATTTAAATGGGACCACACATAAAGCACTAGCTTTCATTTATCAAAATTGATTCACCCAGTACAAAGTTATGAGGTAACTAACAAACATAAAAACATACACTTGAATTGGGAACCTCTTCCTTTTTTGTACGACATTTGATTCTGATGTTAACGTGTAAATTATACATACATACAGTCACGCCTCTTGCCTGTTGGGGTAGGTAGAGACTATGGATTTCTATTTGCTATATAGCATATTCCTTTCGCCTCTTCAGCTTTCATAAGTATTTTCCCGCAAATGCTCCAGTTGTTACTCTTAGCCTAGGCTTTTAAAGAGACATCTCCGTGTAAATTATCAAAGATGGTGTTGTTGTATTCTAATATATTTATTTTAGAACAGCTGTTTCCCCAAAGGAGATAGGTAGAATTGTGCCTCTACATTATACCGACCAACATTTTGCCATTTTTTTAACTGAACTAGAAAACAATTCCTCAGAATCTCATTCTAATACCAACACTAGGTTGGTATGAACACAGCTTTACCGAAACGTTTTTCGTTGCCCGCATTCATTTCGTACATTTTGTGATTAAGTTTGAGGTCATTCGTACTGTTTCTAAGCTTTTGTAACTCAAACGAACACATTACAAGTAATTAGATTAATTAAATAAAATTGCTTAGACGCTGCCATATTTGAAATTTCAGTCGAATATAAATGAAATATTTTTATTTCTTTTTTGAGTAATTTTTGAGCAATCTATGCACAGTTTTAGTTTTTATAGCCGTAGTTTTGAATTATAAATTGGATATTTTAAATTATATACAGAGATGGCTTATCAACTAGTTTTGTAGTTTTCTTCGCATTTACACGCATGGTTTAACATTCAAAATACTTAATTATTTAAATAATTTAACATTTTATAAGTCAGTAATTAGTTGTATAGGTGTTTTTTTTTAAATTTATGACTCTTCTGTCAATGAAAATAGCGTGGAAACACGCTTGAAAAGAAAAACGCTCTAAGATAAATTGAGGTCCACCTTCTATGACCAACGTACTCAAAATGGTAGCTCTTAGCTAGGAAGGCCTTTTCAGGTATATTTTTATTCATTCAGATGTCGTTGTAGAAGGCAAGGCATTCTGAAAGAGACCTGACTCTGATTCAAATACAGCCAAAGACTATTAATTTTTGCGATTTATTGTACCTACTAGTACGGTGTCTTGCGCGGTGTTCCCGCTGCACCACGCCATAGCTTTTGTATTATAACTTTTGACCCCTTAGGGCTTGGTCAAATTTTCGATTTTTTGGCTTGCCTCCAGATCGGGGGCTATCCATAGAGGGGTCAACCATCATTGCAGCATAAGCAGTTCTCGAGAGCTAAGGGGCACATTCCCCATTTCTATATATAGATTATTTTATCGAATGTCTGATATATTGAATGTATTTATCATTTTTTAAAGTATGTCTATCTACTTACATAAGTACTTACTTGAAGTGTTAGTTGAGACACTACTGGGGGTATTAAATGTTGCTTACCTGAAAAAGAAAACAATGTTATTAGCTTAAATACAAAACTCTTTGTAACATCATAAAATATGCAAATAACAGTAGTTTTCAAGAAGAGCCTACTAACGGACCAACCTATGTTTGTTTGTAAATGCCGAAAACCTCTCAGAGTATGTCTTTAACAAAGGTAAGAGCAACACAAACGTCGGGCTTACTGCTCAAAGCAATTTTTGACAAATAATATTTTCGGACATTTTCACACAATGTCATCTAGCCTAAAAGAAGCTTTAAGCTTATGCAATGGGATTTAGACAACTGATAAACATACTTATATATTTCTAAATACATAAATAATATACATAGAAAACACCGAAACTCCGAAACAAACATTTGTGGAGCACACAAATTTTTGATTTAACCCGGGAATCGAACCCGAGACTCCGGAGTCGAAAGCCGATGCACTACCGACCACGTCACCGAAGCAGCAAACAAACATTAATGAATTTTAAAAGATAATTTAATGCATTTTGTAATGTAACAGGATGTTTAATGTGATTTTTTCGATAACATCAACATAATTTTATAATATTTAAGATGGTCAAAAAACTTGTAAGAATAACAAAAAAAACCACGTATTTTTAATTTAGTCATTATACTCATTTTGACTGCCTCGGTGGCGCAGTGGTATGAGTATGCGACTGCTGTCCCTGAGGTTCCAGTTTCGATTCCGGGTCGAATCAAATTATTTGTGTGATCCACAAATGTTTGTTTATTTTCTATGTACTCGTATAATATGTATGTATTTAGAAATATATAAGTGTGTTTATCAGTCGTCTAGATCTCATAGCATGCAATTTGGGCAATATGGGCCAGATGACGTTATGTGAAAATGTCCAAAAATATTTATTATTATTTAATTATTTACTTATTTAATAATTATCACATAATAAGTATTATTTGTAGAACGTTGGTATACTAGATATGCGATTTAACAGAACAAAAGCAAAGCACCAATTTCCCCGACAGGGTAGGCGGAGGTGAATTACACACCAACATTTAGCTAATGATTTATCTAAAAAAATATTATAAGTAATAAATTTTTGATATGGTGAAATACGATTCAGCTATTAGGTAATAAGAAAGACTTTGTAGGTAGTTGAAGAATTCACAGTTCTCTTAACTGTGAATCTAAAGACATTATTTTAACATCAGTAGCAATCAGTGTCAAGTTGGTGAAGGAATGTAAAAAAAACACCAAGTTCCATGAAAAATTCAAATCAAAAGTTTCAAACGATCGAGTGATTGATTCCCAAACCGTATATCCTCACGCCCCATTCACAGTAGTACCTACCAACACCTACAAATTCGGATGTATAGTGTTGCGAAATTAGAACGGATATTGCTCGTTCCTCTCCGTGGCTATTCTGATAGAAATTTGAATTTTGCCGGTTAACTGCCGCCGTCCGGCCCCGTTACACCTCTTTGTTATTTGGACATGTATCTGAATCGCTGAAGGTGGCGAAGCGTTAAGTCGCCATGTTATTTCGCCAGATTTGAGAAGTATTTATTGTTTGCTAGGTGCAAACTAATTAACATACATACATAATAATCACTCCTCAGCTTAAAGCAACACTTTGTTTGCGGACTGTGTCTGGGCTTCACTAATATAATGTGAATTGACCTTTAATGTGCTTTTCGACGCACGGAGGGATCTCAGTGTCTTAAGAAATGGTCACCCATTCTAATACTGACCTAGCTAGTGTTTTCTTAACCTTTGCAATGTGTTAACTTAACTGGTTACCAGTACCACGAGAACCCTCATTCTCACATTGGGGTACAGTGTAAAATTAGGTGTTTGCCAGACACGACAACATATACTACTTACACAATTTTTAACGTTCCTGCGTACCTAGTACCCTAGTACCCTAGTACCCTAGTACCCTAGTACCTACTATGTAAAGGGAGTAAATCCAAGTATATTTACGACGAGCATTTAATACAGTTAGTGATGCGTATTGTCGAGAATTATATACGCATTAGCGACGCCTTCGACCGTAGCAGGTACTGGGACGAACGTCTGGTGCGACAAAATGTTGGAAATTGTAATTCTTCACTCTAAGTTTGGTTTATTCTATTCTTTGTATTTATAATTAGATGGATTGTGAGGGTCTCACAGGCAAGTGGTACACCTGGTGATCAACTTACCAAATCAAATCGTAATCAAAATTTATATATTATATTCGTATGCGAGCACTTAGGTAATCGCCACTTTTTACAAGACAGTATCCCAAGGAGAAGAACGAGCCAGAAACTCCTTGGTTTATTCTTTTTGAACAAAATTACACGTCAAAAATTGACACAACAACCGAAATGGGACCAAATAATTGTCGGAATGGGACCAAATTCAAATGGGACAATTGTAAAGTAGGCGTTCAATTAAAAAAAAAATTACAATCGGTTTACCTAGTCCAAAGATATGAGATAACAAACAAAAAAAACATACAGTCGAATTTAGAACCTCCTCCTTTTTTAGCAGTCGGTTGAAAACTAAAAGAAATTATTTACATTATTGTGATGTCCAAAGAGGCGTATGCGTCAAGACCAGAGCAATTTTTTTTGTTGGTCTAGACTCTAGACACATACGCCTTTTCCCTGTGGAAACATACATGCATGGTAGGTATGTATGTTTGTGTATGTTCACCCACATAATTTACGAGTGATAATAATATCAATACCAATCAGTTATAATTACAAAGAGCTGCTATAAATACGAGTAGCAGGTAATTACGTTATTTATTCAGCAATAATTGCGACAAGTTAATGACGCAGAAACTGCAGAAGCTAATGGGCGATGATACAATGTTTCAGTTGTAAAATTACTTCTTAGTACGTTAATGACCTACCTATAACTAGATTTATACAGTACACCTAGCCTTTTCCCAACTCTGTTGGGGTCGGCTTTCTAGTCTAACTGCGATTCGGCTGAACTTCGATATTTTCCGTGAAGCGACTGCCATCTGACTTCCACAACACATGGGCGATATCGAAGTCTTGTAGTTAGACCGGTCGGATTTTTGATTTAGGGCTTCAACAACCCCTAACGACTGCCACAGATGTTCGTATGACAACCGGGACCGACGGCTTAACGGGCTCTCCGAGGCACGGAGGGGTCTCAGTGTCTTCAGCAATGGTCTCCCAGCCTAAGACCAGCCTGACTCGATGTTGCTTAACCTTTGCAATATATTACCACTAGACCACGAGATTCGCATGTATGGGAGCTTATTTCAGTGAAACATTATTAGAAAGACAGACAAAAATCACAACTTTATCTCCGGAGGAATGGACCGAGGAGCTTATTACGCCCAGATTGCCGTTAAAGATGTTAAAGATGAATACATTTGTACAGAAGCACATTTGTTCGTTTGTCAGTATTGTACCATGTGCCGTTGAAGATACCGTGAGCCCTGAAGACGTTGGTATAGCCCCTAACTTGGTGACCATTCATTCACTTTAATAAGCAAAAAGCGACAAATTAAATTAATAGTTGCTGTTAACGTGCAAAATTTGTTAAAACAAATATATTTTAAAACTTTAAAGTAGTCTGAAGATGCCAAGTGAACCCGAGGCGCGTCACGGGTGGGCGCGTACGCTAATTGCGCGCGCGCACCGACCCGTGACGACAGTTACTTCACGGGAGCGCCCGTGTGATCACCTCTCGCGATGCGTATTGGTACCAGCCGAGGAATATCCCGTTTTTATTAACAAGAATATGAGAATTATCATAAAAGCTGATGTATTCTGTATGACTGAAGCCGTAAGGGAAGAGGTTGGCCCATGAAAAGATGGATAAAATGCGTGACAAAGGATAGTGAAAAGAAAGGAAAATAGAAAATCACAAATATCATTCTGGCAACGTGAAAGTATAATAGTAACTGAAAGTTACGCACAGCCTACCATAGTTAGTATAACCTGTTGCAGATGTGAATCGATACCCTGAATCTCGGTACTGATAATATCTATTATCACTTTATGTGAACCGAAATTTGTATATGAATTGATCAAACACCTCTATTTGAATACAAATTTTGGTAGTTAATGTGATGACTTGGTATGTTAGTATGCGTTCCTCTTGAAAAGAAATAGCCAGTGGTTCACGTCCACCCCAAGACTATAGTTTTTGTCGACAATCGTCACAAAGACACTTATGTATGTATGACAGTCATAAAGAGTAATTCTACGTTAACATTTACCTACTGCCAGATTCGCAAAGCAACAGGTAGAGCCTATGAGTAGGAATCTGGCAATAAATCTCAATTTCAAATATTGGTACAGATATTTTGCCACCGCGAGCTGACTATCAGGCGTCTAATCTCTAGAGTGGAATACAATCGGTACTACAACATTGTCAACTGGTGTATCGCGTGGTTATAATGTAATGAAGGTCACTCGGCCACGGCTCATCACCGCCACACCTAAATGCCGTCACAATATATTACAGGATGATATTAAAGATGTCCCCGTATAATATGTCATATTGTCATATATTTTGACCCTTTCTGAATTCATCCAGGACAAAATTATATGTGATGAGCACAATGACTTGTTGGGTCAGGTTGTAAATTTAACTATATCTAATATTTATGTTTTAAGAAGTGGCTATGTTTGTTCACACATTGCATAGCTTAAGCAACATCTAGCCAAGCAGGTCTTAGAATGGGTGACCATTTCTTAAGACATTAATTTCTTAATTCTTAAGACATTAACCGTTTGGCCAGAGCACGTAACGGAAGTTCTTAAAAGAAATATTTTTTCCCTGTTTTTGAAACATAATTCACTGCTGCTCTGCTCCTATTAATTATAGCGTGATGTTATATAGCCTATAGCCTTTCTCGATAAATGCACTTCTCAACAAAAAAATATTTTTTCAAACCGAACCAGTACTTCCTGAGATTTGCGCGTTCAAACAAACAAACGAACTCTTCTGCTTTATAATATTAGTATAGATATAGATGCCATAACACAAGCTTATTACCTTACTTTACTTGTACCATTATGTTCCAAGCTTTGGGCTAGCTGGCCTAGTGGATGTGTGAAAATTATTACAGACAATTAATCTACTCAACGCTCAATAGTTAGTTATCATGAGAAACGTAATAAATTTCTCACATTGTGGGTACATATAAATAAAATTAAGAAGGCAGTCTTAATTTTATTTATATGTACCCACAATGTAATGGTTATAATGCTCAGTCCATCGTCATCGTGGATAAAGTATTGTGGTAAATAAAACATTTTTTACCTGTTGACCTTACTAAATATTTTTGAAGTGTTTGTGTGTAATTTCAATTTAACAACTTTTCACTAAATGCATATGAAATTAGGTATCTTTGAGGTATATTTACGGTGCCTACACATAAAAAACTATTTTCAAGTTTTTCTCTAATATTTTTGTTTCAATAAATTTTTGAAATGGCTAGACTGATTTTAGCGGGATTTCACCGGCGGATAGCTGATGTTATAAGGAGTAACTTTAACTATTTTTTGTTTTAAAACTGTTATTTAGTAGTCATACATAATTACTATATAGAAATGGGGAATGTCCCCCTTAGCTCTCGAGAACTGCTTATGCTCCAATCATGGTTGACTCCTCTATGGATAGCCCTCGATCTGGAGGCAAGCCAAAAAATCGAAAATTTGACCTAGCCTTAAGGGGTCAAAAGTTATAGGCCAATACCTATGGTGCGGCGCGAAGTACCGCGCAATACACCGTACTAGTAATACATAAATATGTTAGGACAATTTACACAACGCCATCTAGTCTCAAACTAAGCTACTACTAGATAAACTGATATAAATACTTATATACATAATTTTTTTTTGTAAATACATACATATTATACATAGGAAACATCCAGGCTTCGGTACAAACGTATGTGTCATCACACAAAGTTTTTCCTGACCAGGAATCGAACACGAGACTCTGGCGTCGAGAGCGGATGCACGCCCGACCACGCCACCGAAGCAGTCGCATAATACATAATTAATACAAGCTGCTCTGTTTAATTTTGCGTTATTTTACTTTATTTAACGTTATGTTTCCCTAATATTTTTATTTATAGTCTAGTGAATGAACTTATTGATTTGACTTTTAGAAACTAGTTCTATGTTAACCGGTATTTACGTTACCGCAGCTTGCCACTTCATAATTTATCAAATAAATAAGTAGGTACCTAAGACACTGCGTTAAGTTTTAGAATAAGATCCGGATTGATGTTTGTTAATCAATCACAAAATACTATTAAACTGATTTGTGTGAAAACTCGTACACCTTTTTAATTAATAAATATCGTAGATTTTTGACTGAGGGAACGAAGTGACCGAAGGCTCCGTTTCAACTTGCAGACTGGGGAGAATTTCTTTCGTATGTATCTACGGGTTCTGTCAGATCATGTTTGCGGCCGTATTTATCAACCGATTTTCATGAAACTTTACACACACACTCCTTGCTTACAATGAATAACATTTGAATGATATTTTTTGGATTGGATGACAAATGCAAAAGTAATAACGAAAATTGAAAAATAAATTTTCTACACAAAGCCGCTCCCGAAGTCTACGGTTCACAGAACCACTAGTTTATTTTTTCAGTTAGTATTGCAATTTAAAAAATATAAAAACACATCATACATTAACACAAATCCAACTTCAAATTACTGGGACCAAATAATTGTCTAAAATAAACCAATGTGAAATGAGACCACACGGGATTCATCTAGTCGCTTTGAGGTAATTAGTCCGAAACGCCCAGGACTTTAATTGGCTGTGCCATAGCGGCTAGCACGTAAGATTTTGTTGCTTTTCATCAACATTTCATCGAAAGGTTTCAAATATTTTTCAAAATTACAATGTAGCTGCTACTTTTTATTAAATTCATTCGGTCATTTTGGACATAACCCATTATAAATGTGCCCGGTGACGGCAATAGGCTTGCCCCCTATTACATGGGACTGAAAATACTGGCAAATTGTGGGTGTGTAATGCACTTCTGCCTACTCCTTCGGGATATAGGCGAGATATGTGTCTGTGACACCTAATTTAACAAATATTTTAAAATCTTGAATGTATTTCTGGGTTAATTTGTTAAGTATTAAACGAGTTATTTATTTATAGTATGGCTCATCATCTTGTGGAATAATTAACAGATAAATAATAATATTAAATTATTATGTTTAGACATTCTCACACATAGAGCAACGCGGTCGTCGTACACTACTTCTCACACAACGCCATCTAGCGCAAACTAAGACGAACTGATAAACATTATGTACCTATAAATTTCTAAATAGATACATACATATTATAGGTACATAAAAAACCTCCAAACTCCAGAACAAACTTTTGTGGATCATACAAATATTTAATTTTGGTTCAACCCGGGGATCGAACTCAAGACTCCGGCATCGAAAGCCGATGCACTACCCGCCACGCCACCGAAGAATGGCCATGTCACAGGAAGTGACTAAAATTAGATGACGTTAGTGTTGCCTGCGTACGCGCATATCTACAACGTGACAGATGGGGCGGGCGCGGCTCTCGATAAATTGAATATGTTAAACTGCTTTTTTGTACTAAAGTACAGTCGTGAAGAAAGGTGCTTTTGGATATTTTTTAATAAATAAATTTATTATAATAAGTACATAATTATGTAGGTTCATAAAAACGTTAGGGTGTGAAGCCCCTGATGAATGAAAGATGGTAATCGGTTTCCTGTGTCAATCGTGACGTCATCATGGGTTAAAATTTGGTGTAATTTATTTAAATGATTATAAGTAAATGAATATTGTGGTGTAATAAACCAAAGTGAGAATGGCAGGGGTACGCAGAGGTATATTATATAAGTAGCTACATATTGCAGGTAAATTTAATGTTCCTATGCAGTAGAGGGTGAGCCTGTTGTCATATTATCTGCCACCATTACATGGCGAAGTATCGGAAACTTAATAGGTAAAGTTAGGCAAAAATAAAACGCATCTTAACCATAATACCTATATCGCGTTTTGTTGTCGACTGTACTTTGTATATGAACCACCGCTACGTAGAACCTCAACCGCCCACAAGCGAGATGATTCGTGGTTTCTCTCCGAGTTATAATCGCCTAGAATCGTCACAACAGTTACAATTATTATTACTTTACGTAACACATTTAACTGTAGATCAGTCTGTTGCGAACTGGAGAGATTGAAAGTACTTATGTAAAATCGGTCCTGGTTCTTTGAATTCTCTTTGGATTTCAGAACTGTTATTGATATTCTACAACTTTTAACTTAAACTATTGCACACACCATTCTTGTTGTATTTTTACTTATTTATCAAATGTAATTAATAACAATAATGTTTTGCTATCTACGAGTAGTAGAGATGTAAATTTGCCAAGCTTATACACAAGTCACTATACTATTAACACACACACATACATATCACGCCCACATCCCCGAAGGGGTAGGCAGAGGCGCATTACACACCCACAATTTGCAATTTCGTCCGTCCTAGATCTGTCATTAGGTACACCGCGTGCATGTGAGGATGGGCTATAGAGATATTGATAAATATTTATTGATTTGTTGAATCAATGTTCATATTAATATAGTTCAATTTCCAATTACGAAAATACTACAAGACGCTTTTCAACCTACTTGCAAGAAAATAGAAGGTTCTCAATTCGATTATGTCTTTTTTTATTTTTTATGTTCGTTAAATTGGGTGAACCGACTTTGAAAATTTCTATTTAAATTGAAAGTTACTACTTCCCAAGTGGTTAGATTTCGGTGATTTAAAGTCGACTGTTGTGTCAATTTTTAACGTGTTTTTGACTTGAAAATTTGATCTATGCTTACATATATGTATTACCGGCTTATTGGTATATTAAGTACATAGAGAATCGCATAAACATTTTATGGGAATACACGCAACTTTATTGCTTAAGTACCGTCAGCAAAAACAATAGAATTATTTTATTAAATTCACGGTTTGGAATATAATTTTTGGAAAGTAAATATAGTTTTGTTGCGTCATGAAGGTAACGCTTATCACGAAATAAGCATTAATCATCTGATGAGCTAGAATATGTTCAAAAACCTTCACTTTTGAACATGTTACCTGTACTTATAGGTTTTTGTTTACATGTCCGTTTCTTCAGTATCTTTTACAATCTGTGCCAATTTGGGGTCCCAGATTTTGCTCTTAACTTTTAGACGCAATGCAATTCACTATATTTTCTCAAAATAACTGATAAAAAATGTTCAAAATATTTGAATTTCCAATTTAAAAATAACATAGATATAATCACGTCTATATCCCAAAGGGTAGGCAGAGGTGCATTACACACCCACAACATGCCAGTATTTCAAGTCCCGCGTAATAGGGGAGAAAGCCTATTGCCGTCACCGGACACACGTTATCATGGGTTATGTCCAAAATGGCCGAATAAATTTAATAAAAAGTAGCAGCAATATTAAATATTGAAATAAAAATTGAAACCCGTTCGATGAAATGTTGATGAAAGGCAACAAATTCTTACGTGCTATGGCGTAGCCAATTAAAGTACTGGGCGTCTCGGATTAGTACACCGATATAATAATATAAATTATAAAAATACCTACACTTATTTGCGATGAGATGGGGTACCGACTGTTTTAATTTTTTTGGTGCTTTAAGTATTAGCTATTTATAAAGCTTGTTTTGCTATCCGTCCTGTACATTCGCGTCCGCTTGCGGTTATGCACGAAGCTAACGATTTTTCCACCGCCATAGCACCCGACCTCATAGTGTACATTCGAGTACAACAGTCAAGCAATAAAATTAATTTTGATCTCAATTCTATAAGTAACATAAATATTTTACGACATGTTTGAAAGTTTGTGTTGAAAAATATTATTATATTTAATAAAAATAATATATATTTTCATGTAGTTTCAGTGGTTCGTACCGGTGTATGTTATTCTGAACACAATAATAAAAGCATTGGTCGTTTTCGAGTAAAAATAATGTTGTAAAAGCAGCTTACTTGTGGTGAAAGTAGAAAATATTTAAATGAAAAATCAAATAACTAGTTGTTTATGACTAGAACAAAGAAATATAGTAGTTATATGAATTCATAAAGCAATATGAAGTACAGTATCTGAAGAAATACATAACAGCAGTATCTAAATATTTTTGACACGGTTCTAAGACTTTAAGAACACAGTAGAGTTAAAATACCGTAATTATTACGCATTTTGGAATGCTTATTGATTTTTTCAGTGACGGCTGAAAACTATAGGATATTTTAGGTGTGTCAGGCACATCTTTCTACCCCCTCGGGGATGCAGGTAACATAATAATTTCCGTAAATATTACGCAGTAGCTTAAAATATACCACGGGTTTGACGTACTTAGCTTCTAACGTAAGCAAAACATAGTTATATCATTGGAGAAATCTATAATAATAATAAATATAAATAAATAAATATGTTAGGACAAATCACACAACGCCATCTAGTCGCAAACTAAGCAAAGCTTGTGATATGAGTACTAGATAAACTGATATAAATACTTATACACTTGTTTGTTTCTTAAATACATACATATTATACATAGGAAACATCTAGACTTCGGTACAAACATATGTGTCATCACACAAAGTTTGTCCCGACCGGGAATCGAACCCGATACTCCGGCGTCGCAAGCGGATGCACTACCGACCACGCCACCGAAGCAGTCAAAAAAAACAATCTAACAAAATAATACATTACTGATCATTCTATACGACATAAATTATATTTCTTTTCATATTTTCTTATCATTGATAAATTAATATGTTATAAGTTTTTGTCGATTGACGTCATTCTATGATATTTATTATTTAAATACATTGGCACATTTAAAATAATTTTAGACAAATAATTTTATGGTAATCGTAAATATTTGTGATAATAGGTAAATTGTGTTTAGCACAAAAAATACACATAGATATAAAAACGTGGAAACCGAAAGACGAGCAATCAGTCCCCTACAATAATATTATCATATGAATCTCTCAAACTGGTGCTAACGCCACATGCTAGTTTTAGAATTTAAAAGATAAAAATAAACTTGAAAGTTGTATGCATTTTTGTACGCGAGTGTACTTTTGCAAGTACAGGTAATTCAAGTACTACAGCAATGTAATAAGAGCACCTCGAACTGAGTGTACACATATTTTTTAAACATATTTCACATATATAAACTTCTGCATATTCTCATTATATATGTACAGGTACCTTATTTTATGTACTGAATTCTTACTTACCGAGGTAAGTAGTAAATCAACTGGGTAAGAGTCAATTCACCTTCATTTTTATTACTAGCTGACGCCCGCGTCTGACGAGGAAAGTTTCTTGTTATCGATGTCAACAGCGATGGAGGGCAAAGGCAGGGATATGTCACTCGCCTAACAATCGCAAGAAATACGTGACGTCAGCTACAACTTGAAGTTGTAAGTCAGTAAGGGTTATCTCTTGTTTGTGGCACGGCATTGACCATAGAGTTGATATTGAGGCATTAACGTCATAATTATTGGTCAAATTATACTGGTATATATTTTACTTTACTGGACAACCCTAACGTTCGAATTATGTTGTATGTAAACAAAAGAATGTGCTTTAATTAACGTCGGAGTGCAAGTACTGTATGTAAGTACTATTCCCTATTCTACTACACTGCCAATTCTTCAATATTTTTGTGACTGTATGTACATTCATTTAAATTAAATTGAATTTTTAAAACATTTTTTTTACTGCGAATCACGAAACTGACATCTACATCCAACTACTAAAATATATTATAAATCGTGATTAAAACGAAGAAGTAAAACTCAATATTTACAAAATAAACCAAACGATACCTACTAAATACCTAAGAACTTAAAAAAAGAAAAAATGAACACGCCATAAAAATACAAAACTTATTTATTTACAACAATACGTAAATTTACTTATTTAGGTATATGTATATAAACTTACACCTACTACAGTCTCTTTTATCTTATATTATTTTAGTATCGGTTTATTCATTAGTTTTAAGACTTAGTCCGAGACACCCAGGATATTAATTGGCTGTGCCATAGCGGCTGGCACGTAAGATTTTGTTGCCTTCCATCGACATTTCATCGCAAGGCAATTTCAATTTTTTTTTCACAATTACAATTTTGTTGCTACTTTTTAATAAATTCATTCGGCCATTTTGGATATAACCCATCATAATGTGTATCTGGTGACGGCAATAGGTTTGCCCCCTATTACGTGGTACTAGAAATACTGGCAAGTTGTGGGTGTGTAATGCATCTCAGCCTACTCCTTCGGGGATATAGGCGTGTGTGTGTGTGCAGTACTTACCTAAATTTTGTTTAGAGCTAGGATTTTACTAATTACTTCTAATCAAATACCTAAATGTCACAATATCCAAATCTGATTCAATTTGCTGTGTTTCTTTTGAATGGACTATCTTAAAATGTTTCGCTTGACTAGGCTAAACTATGACAGTATTATGTTAATGCGACAATGACAAAGCACAACACTAATTTAAAAAATTAAAAAATTCCCGCTCTTCCACGAACCCGTTTTTTTCTTTTCAAATTTCATTAACATTTTCAGTCAATTACCATAACAAAAAGATTAGAAAAGAGGTTTTAATTCGTAATATCGGTACGTCATCATAACAAAAGGAGCTTTTTAAGCGTCAAGGAGGTCGGCAGAAGTGACAGTCATGGTCAGGTGGGCTTGTGTTCTTTCTTAAATGGATTTATTGAGCGTATATTGTATCTTGCTTGTTCGTTTATAAAGATTTACATTTTGATATGACGGATTTGATTTTTGAGACGCGTAGGAGTTTGAAAAAAGAATCAATCTTCGTTTTTCAAATGACTTGTGGTCGAACGGCTTGTGTAAATTTGTTACTTACTTTTGTTGTTTTTTTTGTAATAGGCAATGGAATGCGAACTTCCGGGTAATCAATAGTTTTGTATTTGGAATGTCGTGTTTAAAATCCTTATAAACAATTTAAATAGATTTAAGTCTCAAACTCAGCAAAGTTTGTGTTATGATATGAGTACTAGAAAAGTGTTACAAGAAAATTAATTAGCCTAACTCGTACAAATATTTCCATTTCACTAGACCCGGGTATTGAACCCAGGGTTTCTGAGGTAGCAATCTCACACTCACGTTTAATCGACTAAACCACAGCATTTGTACAAACTGCAGTACGATTAAAAAATCGAATACTGGATTGGTTAACAAATCAAATTCCACAAACAAATGATCGAACGAAAAAGTTAGTGAGCTAGCATGTATATCTTAAACGTCTTTAGGTGGATGTTAACTTGATGGATATATAGGTAAGCGGGAGGCGGCAATAGTGTTGAATTATAGTGTTGTTCTTAAGTCGATTATTTTATTAATATCGATGAAAATAGGTACCTATGTCATTCAACAAAGTCATTGCCTATACCTAGTATCAAATTTACAGTCTTAGGAGCAGCCGCCGCCTTTAAAACTAACAAAATAACCCAGTTGGGGTTGACTTACGATTCTGCTGAATTTCGATATTTTCCGTAGAGCGACTGCCATCTGACCTCCATAACTCATAGGCGATATAGAAGTTCTGTAGTTAGACCAATCGGATTTTGGACTCCAAATCCCCGTAACAACTGCTATAGATTATGACAACCGGGTCCGACGACGGTTTAACGTGCTCTCCGAGACACTACGCGGTCTCAATGTCTTAAGAAATGGTCATCCATCCTGGTTACCATTTTAATGGTAACCGAAATGGTTAACATATTGGAAATGTGCCTTACCACTAGCCCCCGTGGGACCAAATAGTTATGTATGTATAAATAATTATGTTTAAATATATATATAACCTGTTGTGCTGTTAGTTTTAAATGACGCACAGACATTCCAATTTTATAGATATACCTATTTGATGATTGTGGCTACTGGATTTATGAATGTACATTCATTATATCTTTCACTATGAAGTGTGTGACGCCATTGGCTGGTTCATCATTCACCGAACCTTTTCCCAACTCAGTTGGGGTCGGCTTTCCAGTCTAACTGTGATTCGGCTGAACTTCGTTATGTTCCGTGAAGCGACTGCCATCTGACCTTCACAACCCATGGGCGATATCTAAGTTTTGTAGTTAGAACGGTCGGATTTTTAAGGGCTCCAACTACCCCTAACGACTGCCATAGATGTTCGTATGACAACCGGGACCGACGGCTTAACGTGCTCTCCGAGGCACGGAGGGGTCTCAGTATCTTAAGAAATGGTCACCCATCCTAAGACCGGCCTGACTAGATGTTGCTTAACCCTTGCAATGTATTAATATTGTCGGTTACCACTAGACCACGAGCCCCTCCATTGGCTGCCCCCGCCATTGGCTGGTTATAATAATATAAATACAAGATCCACAGATTTACAGCCCGTGGGTTCATTCGTAATCAATTCCAGAAAACTTAAAACAGTAAGAAACTTTTATTGTTGAGGTCAGATGTTAGTCGCTTATGTTAATTCACTTTGCAGTTAGACTGAAAAGACCCCAACTGGGTTGGGTAAAGGCTCAGTGGATAATGACATGTGAACAAATTTAAATAGACGTAATGCCAAAAAAGTACAAACCTCTTTTTGGTTTTTATTACAACAACAAATTTTTGAGAAAACCTATTTTGATACAAACAGACAATTTAAACTGTTATAATATAGGTAGTTAATATAATACCAATTGAACCACTCTACTCGCTAGAAAGCCATTACTAAGAAGTGTTATCTTACAGAAGCAGTCCATCTCTCATTTTTAGACCGCACGGGTCGAAGCTGAGAGGCGATAAGAGCGGATTAACTACGACTATTTATCATTTTATTCTACTTTTTTGTTCACTACCTCTTTCGTATCAATGATATTTTTAATAATATTTGAGGTTACGTTCGATCTCCTTACGAACGGCGACGTGGCTGTATAATGCGAGTGCAACTGACAGGTTAATTTTTATTTTAAGAATCCGCTAACAATTATAATGTTTGATTTTAGAATTATTCTGTCATAGACTAATTTTAAGAGTTACAAATAGGTAGAATACTATTGTCCCAAAGGCATTACGACATTATAATCATTGTTATTGCCCAGAAGGGGTACCCAAAGTTATATTAGGAACACTGAACACACTTTTTACTTAACATTAGTAAGGTAATAGGGGATGTATCTATTACGTCTAATACCCGACAGCTGCACTAATTAGGTACAGGTGATTTTGACTTGAGTCTCAATCTCAACTATCCCACTATGACTGAAGTACGAGTACAAGTCGTAAACTTCTGAGCAGTAGTCACAAAGTCATCAATTAGGTACGTCACAACAGAACAATAAGAAAGAATACAGATTAAGTACGTCACGAGCGTCGATAACAATACCCACAAGTGTTGTACAACTAACTGCGTTGTAACATCACCAACTTATCTCAAGAGAACAGCTGATCAGGAACAAAGACCAAAAAGTAAATGAACTATTTAAATGAAAGCAACATAGATGTGAATGAACTACCTTGAGGAACTCCTGGTGTTGGTGCAAATATAAAAGAACAATGCCCTATTGTTGTCGGCTACGTCATAGGTCGGAATATAGGTCAGCCGAGGTCCAAATGTGGTGATCAGCTGATCGTGGGATCGGGCATTCAATGGCGAAGCTCCCGTGGCAGACGGTAGACGGTTTTTGTCTGGTTTTTTCGAGTGTTTTTATAGATTACTTTAAATTAGTTATGAGGTGGGAATAGAATGAACAATGATGTTTTATTTAGGTGCAGTTGTATTAGTGGGAATCAAATGTAAGCAACTAGTGTTTTGTATTATGCTAAGTCATTACGAATAGTCACATACACATTTATTGCCTGATTGTTTTCTCACATTTACTTTTTTCTGACCTTCAGATCATCTATTTCACTATACATATATGTGTAAGAAAATAAAATTTCATTGTCTTTGCTCATCTCGTTTATAGAAAACGACTTACTGAAAGGCCGTTTCCAGATAAGGTACATAGTACATCCATTCGTACAATTTTCAAATGTCATAGATTTTGTTACATTTGAAATTCGAAACTTATTTTTTTTTTAATATAGTGACACACAGATATTGTAAAAAATGTTCGAATCGGAACCACATATTAGAGATGAACAGTTCACAAGTACCTAGATTGATGAAAGTACTTGAGATTGTGTGATATATTAACGATGTTCCACTCTCAACATCGGCAACCGATCTAACTACTGTCAACGCGTGGGTGTAGAATAACTCAATGATAATCTTAAACGAATCTTTTTGCATTATCATGAAATGGCATTTAAGTATTTAAATTCCAGGTAGGTATCTACCTATAGCGGTTCTAGATCATAGAGAAAGACATCCCGACACAAACAAAGGTCAGCTATCCTCAAATCTAGGCCTAGTTTTATCAAAATTAGGCCAGCTGTTAGAGAGCATGAATTAGTAACAAATTTTGCAAACAATTATATTATACCTTGCCTACCTATCTACTTTCATACTTTCGTCTTCTTAAAAAGTATAAGATTTTTAAGTCTTTTTTTGCTAAGATTAAGGTTTTGCATAGGATTTACTTATTAATCCTATTCCAGTAAGATCGACTTCAAAGGTATAGGCTCGCAATGATAATTTCTCCTAGTGATGTGAATGGCCGAAGTGCCGGCCCAGAGACAATAGCACATTGTTTGTTTTCGTCCGCAGCAATTATGTCGACCACGTGCACACTTTGTTTACCATATTGTTATCTGCCATCTAGGCTGTCCTTGAGATTTCATTTCATTGTTCTTGATGGTGACAAGTTTCCGTCAGATTTTTTGACGTTTAACTTTCGTTGTGTTCCAAATGACGATTTTTGAACATTTCGTAATAGGTAGGTAAGCTCTGTTGCGCGCCAAAATAGATTTCGAATTACGACTGTAACTGCTCGATAGGTAGTGAATTTTTTCTCATCCATTGTAGACAGGCTAAGGCGTTAGACTATACCGCATAATTTTTTTTTAAATACAATATCTTGTGGCCTTACCTTCAGTCGTAAGTTCTGAAGAACTAAATTGAAGACATTTCAGTTTCATATACGACAGTAATTATCGTGACCTACCAACCTTACGCACAAATTAAATAGTAACTGTACAACACTAATAAGTACATAAAATTTTATTGCAAGTAAGTACCTAATTCTGTACAATTTTAGTAGATACACGTTTCATAAATTTTAAACCTATGTCACAGTTTGTTTTGAAACCGTTAAGTCTAGCACAGAAGTGGTGTTGAAGAAGAAGAGATTTATTACTGGATCAGGAGCCCCGTTGCTTATAGGTACCTTGTCGTCAAAACGCCAGCATTGACCTACCAAACACTGATTGATGGTGTAATTCAAAGTTATGAACGTATAACAATAAAATTTGTTAGTTTATAACTACATGTGGTTTTCTAGAAACATTTTAGGTTTATTGCATTTACTCATAATGTCTAGAGAAAAGTTACAATATGTTGTCAATATGTAAGTCATAAAGTTGAAGAATTTGACTTACGTACAGTTAAAACAGGATATGATGGCTACCTTTTGGACGCGGTTATGCACGGGGTCACGAGTCTTCATAGGTAAGTAACGTATGACTAATTACTGAAAAGTACTATTAACTATTAAACAGGTTTTAAATTATTCTTGTTTAGTCACTTACTTAATTATGAATCTTAAATTATGAAGGAGGTTGTTCAGTTCAATGACAATTTAAAAAAAAATCTCAACCTTTTTAGAACTTCTATTTATTTTATTCCATTTTTAAATCGTTCGAAACTGTGACATCACGTTCTAATGACGTGTGTTCATTTCATTTTTAAACGCAAAAACGGCGCGAGGTAAATCATTGGATTTGGTTTTACGAGGAGTGCGAGCGTAACTTAGTTTTGAAAGCTATTGCTGTGCACGCAAATTGACGGTATTTCTTGAAATCATTCACTTGATGTATGAAGGTTTTCATGGAATATCTGGTTTATGGTCTGAGAAAAAGTAAGACGTGGATTTACGTGTTCTTAATGGATAAATAAAGATAAAAAATATTAGTTCGGTATTTATTGTAACATATGGAATACTTTTAAAAAGTTTCGCTTAAAGTTGTTTTATTTCTGAAATTATGGACAGTAAACTTTACTTTAATTACACGTATTGTTAAAACCATAAACTTATGATTGAATCATTTAAGATAAGATATAGACACGGAATTGCAAGACCTTAAGTTCTCAATTTAATTTAAATAATTTCTCCCTCACAAGTCACAACTATTTGGGTCTATAATAGGTCCAAAATAAGTCAAAATTGAAAAAGGAATAATCTCTAATTCAAAAAATTCCAAAAAAATATTTTGGTAGGTATCTACGAAATACGAATAGTCGAATACTATTGTAAAAAAAACAGAATCTTACTTATTATGAAACGAGAAAGATCAAAAGTTAGAATAATTATGCATCGATTTAATAATCGACTAAATACTATAGTCGAATATCAGTAACCAAACACGATAATGTAGATCATTCGAGGAAGCGATCGAATTATCTGCGGGATGATTTTATGTGTCTCTGGTCTTTTACGATCAACAACAATGTTGCAAGGGGACCTCAAGTGATTTATTGGGAGTTACGCATTTCTTGAAATTGCAACTTTTTGAATCTGGTATTTGATACATTGTTGGGTGGGAATGATTGATGTTTAATTTGGAGAATTACCTCAGATGTGTGATGGGCGTGTTTTATTACTTTTTTAAATGAAGGTTGTATAAGGGTTGTATACTATTAAGATACTTGTCCCTGTGCAGACGTTGCATAACTCATACCTACTGTCTACCTATATTCAATCTAATGCAGTCTCTGCACAGTACGGGCATTACACATTAAAATAGGGTAGGTACATCTAAAAACCTAATACCTAAATACATTCATTACAACAGCTTACTTTATACCTACCTCATTCAAAGTAATACCTAGTTCTCACCACATAATTATGTTTGTAGTTATACGACTGGAATATAAAGTAAACTGACTCGGGTTCAAAGTAATTTCTTCGGTAAAGGGGTCCGTACCTAATCCGCGCGCTAGCGAAAGGTGAGCGGTCACTGTAGTGCTGAAAACACACGGTACTTTAATTTCGTGAACAAGCTCGATACGTAGAAATAATATTTAAAAAATACGTTAGAGTTGTTATTCTTGGAGGACTGCTTCGGTGGCGTGGTTGTTTGTCGGTAGTGTAGTTTAGAGTAGTCTCGGGTTCGATTCCCGGTCGGGACAAACTTTGTGTGATGACACGAACATTTGTGCCGAAGTCTTGATGTTTCCTATGTATAATGTGTATGTATTTACAAAAAAAATGTATATAAGTATTTATATCAGTTTATCTAGTACTCATATCACAAGCTCTGCTTTAGTTTGAGACTAGATGGCGTTATGTGAATTGTCCTAACATATATTCTAATTGTATCAGGCGATAGAGTAAAAAGATATCTTTTTACTAAGTCGGAATAAGATGACCTTATACCTTCCAGCTTTCAAACTATCTCTATTCCAGATTTCATTGAAATCGTTGTAGACGTTTTTATTTCATACTTCAACGAAGAAATCAACTATGATTTCAGCATCAGAATATTTTACTTAGTCACCCAAACTTATTTTAGTCTTATATTATGCAAAATTATGTAATATTTTGTAAAACATATATGTCAAGATTAAACGTTGGTAAATGTAAGTACCGTATTAATAGCAGTTTACTCAATTGCTGACATTACATCTCACGACCACGACGTTATTCCTATAAGAACTCAAACATATTTCAGCAAAAAATCATACCAAAGTGATATGTCCATGGCAGTTTAACCAAAGTACCTAATCAAGTAAAAAAAATATAAATGAGCATTTCTGCAGGTCGTATTGCCAGATCGAATACCAAGCCGTATGTGGTCGCAATAAACAGCGTGAAACATGACGCCTGCCGCCGTTTTTGAGCAAAATACTGCACGTTAATTTAACACAGTCCAGTCGGTCATTTGCGGCTCGCCTTATTCAAACTCTTTTTACATATTTTTTTGACTTATTGCTTTTCGAGTTTGTGGCGATTCGTCTCGATTTGACGATGGAATATTATGCTTTTTTTTTAGATTCGATTGGTCTTGTTGGATAGGTATTTGTAATTTGAGTGCCTGGTTTATGCTTTATGTGATTACAAGTTTGTATAAAACAACGTTGAATATCTTATTTAATACTCTTTCAACGTGGCTTTAAACTTTACCGCATTATTAACGCCCCGGCCTTAAAACCCACCCTCGAACTAGTTTCCTAGACGAACATACAATTATATGTATAGATGCAAGGTAATTAATAAAAAGTCAGAGAATAATGTAGTTTAAGGTACCTACCAATCTAAACACTTAATATAACAGTTAGTACCAAATTATATATAAATATATTTAATTATAAGCAATGAAGTAGGTACATATGCTAACTTTTTCTCATATATATATGAATCAAAAAAACTAATAGTCCCGGGCCGGAATCAAACCAGCGACTAATTCCTTTCCAGAAGGAACGCTCTACCAACTGACCAAGGTACCACTAGCAAAAGACATCTAATTTTGTGATCATATTGTGTTAATAATACGAGTATATTATACGTAGGTCACACTATAAGTTTTGCGTAACTTAAAAAAACAATATATTATGTTTATTGCGTTTCAAAATACTCTCCTTTACATTTTAAACATTTTTTTAATGCGATCGAACCATTTTTTAAAACAGGAGGACCACAGATCTGAAGGCATGTTTTCTACGTGCTGATTGAACGCTATCACTGCCTCTTTGGAGTTGGTAAAAGTGAAACCTCTCATCAAATCTTTGATTTTGGGAAAAATACAGAAATCACAGGGTACTAGGTCGGGACTATGCGCAGGATGGGTGACGAGTTGTACTTTTTCGGAAGCTAAAAATGACTTTGTTTTGTTGGCCGTGTGTGAAGAAGCGTTGTCATGATATAGGAGAACGCGGCTTTTGGGTCGTCTTTCGCGAACTTTTTCTAACACCCTGGGTAAACAAATGGTAGAATACCACTCTGCATTAACACTCTTTTGATCTTCAAGTGGAATTGTACAGATGGGACCCGTAGCTGAGAAAAAAATGCGATCATTTTTTTACCAACGTTTCTCGCCTTCCTCACTTTTGTTGGCTTGTTCTCATTTTCAAACACCCATTCACAAGATTGCTGTTTTTTTTCGGGTTCAAAACAATAAGTCCATGTTTCGTCTCCTGTGACAATGTCATAAACAGCATTAGAATGTCCGTGGTCGTACTTCAGTAGCATCTGTGAGCACCATTCCACGCGAGCCCGCTTCTGCTCCGCTGTCAGTTCATGAGGGATCCAACGACAACAAAGTTTCCGAATCTTCAATTCTTCGTGTAAAATTTTCTGGATTTAACTCATACCAATCCCCAATAGTCCTCGAATTGTCTCATAGGTAATCCGCGGATTTTCTTCAATTAACCGCTTAACAGTAGCCACATTATTTTCGTTGACGGCAGTTGAAGGCCGCTCTTCACGAAATTCGTCATGTAAAGAAACTCGACCTCTTTCAAATTCAGCAAACCATCGCCTCACGGTGCTCAAACAAGGTGCTTCTCTCCCAAAAGCATTTTGAAGACGAGCGGCTCAGTCTTGCGAAGAGTGAGAACTTTTAAAATCATAAAAAATCATCGCTCTAAAATCTTTTCGACTGAATTCCATTTTCGTTGCATACGTAGACCTTTGATATGTGATAAAAAACAATTGACAAATGATTTCCCGCCAATTGTTTTTTTTTATTACTAAGAAGGTTGCAACGTTTAAAAAAATATAACATTCGAAATTCAAATAGTTCCGATTGGCTAGAAGTGCAAAACTTTTAGTGTGCCCCATGTATAAGGTACCTACCAATCTAAACACTTAACATAACAGTTAGTACCAAATTATATATAAATATATTTAATTATAAGCAATGAAGTACATATGCTAACTTTTTCTCATAAAATTTTATAATATGAATCAAAATAACTAATAGTCCCAGGCCGGAATCAAACCAGCGACTGATTCCTTTCCAGAAGTAACGCTCTACCAACTGACCAAGGTACCACTAGCAAAAGATATCTAATTTTGTGATCATATTGTGTTAATAATATATACCAAATTATAAAGTTGATATGTCGGTATACCTCTATTTTTCTAATTACTTTATTTTACATTAAAACAAATATAAACGTAACTCGAAACTTTATTAGAACAAAATGCACAGAGGTGTGCTTAAGTCAATATGACTTTTCTTCCAGCAGACCTTAGTGATTGTAGGTACGTATATTGATACTAAAATTAGTAGTAAGTATGCAATACTATTCTGAAACTATAGGTATGCCAACTGCCATGTTGAATCAACCTTTTAATTTATAACAAGTAACTTCCGCATAATAATAAAACACGGCACGAAAGTTGTAAAACATAAGACCCGAGCAGAACCCAGCCACTTCTCACGACGTATTTTAATATCAACTGAATGTTTATAAAACTAAAGTATAACATGAACGTGTACCCGACCCCTGTTTAGACTGATCTTGAATCGATGAATGAATGTAATATGATCGCTGTTCGAATTTTGAATGGAATGAAAATGATTGATATATTTTTTTCTATGCAATGAATAAGGCGATTAATAATCGACTAATGCGATGTTTCCGGTTAGTAACTAGTATAATGTTTGGTTACAACACTATTGAAATGTAAGTTGGCATTATTTTATAGTTTTCTTAAACATTGGTTTTCATTTGGTCATTAATAAAATATTAAAACAAAAAAAAAGTGTGTGTGTCAGCTCCGACGCACGACTGGAGTTTACTCCTTAAGTACGAGTATCTAACCATAACAAATTAGAAAGTTGCGCACTAGAGGTGCGCACCAAAAACGTGACACGATTTTCGTTACTTGTTAGTAGGTTTTACCCCTCGGATTTTTCTCATACCGGGCGCCTTATATATGAAAATCGATTCTTAAGGAGTAAACTCCAATAAAAATAATTCATATTATAGATGTTAATAGAGGATAGTTAATATAGGAATAGAGGGTTTTTTAACATAGCGCACAAAGAAATCTTTATTTAGTTGAATAAAAATCTACATAGATACTTACAGGTCGCAAGGGATAAGCGGAGCTTTGCATTTGTGTGAGTGCAGTGTACGTGAACGTATATGTGACCTCTTTTACACACGCATGTTTTTACTCTACTTTTTGTGGTCAGTAAGTAAGTATTTAGCTAAAGATAGTAGCTGAGTGGTCAGAGCATTCCCCTAGTTAGGGAAACGCTGTGGGTTTGAGTCCTACCGATGTCATTTTCAGTATTTGTGATTTATAATTTCTTTTTAAATATTTACGAACATCCTTATACTTACTCAAGAAAGGTTCTAAGTAATAAATCACTGTAATTATACGTCGCATTAAGATAACTAATTCATATCGATTAGATTCAGCTACGGCGATTCGCGAACCGTGACATTTTATAGTAAACTCACACAAATCATGAGTAGTATCCAACTACGTAAGTAGGTAGGTATAAGTACCTATTATTAATATCTCCGTAATGACTGCTTTCCCTGGGAACTGGGATTTGTTCCTACTAAGTATCACGCAGATAGAGATTGACTGCCTCGGTGGCGCAGTGGTACGAGTATACGACTGCCGTCCCTAAGATCCCAGGTTCGATTCCGGGTCAAATCAAATTATTTGTGTGATCCACAAATGTTTGTTTCGGAGTTTGGGTATTTTCTATGTATAATATGTATGTATTTAGAAATATATAAGTATGTTTATAAGTCGTCTAGATCCTATAACACAAGCTTATAGCTTAATTTGGGCTAGATGACGTTGTGTGAGAATGCCCAAAAATATTTATTATTATTTATTTATATTGTTTATTATTACTTACATTATTTACATTAGAGTATGAGTTACTAACTTACATCTTTGTAGGTACTAAAAAAAAGAGAAAAGATTTAATTATTTTTAACAATTTTTTTTACAAAATCTAGAAACTTTTTATTAGTAATTAATCATAAAGTAGATAAAATTTTAAACCGCGAAAATTTATTGAGGTGTGATTACCATTTTCTTTTAGTTACTAACAACTAAACTTCTTCTTTTAGTTACTTAACTACAAGCTAACTGCGCAGCAATTATTTTTTATAATACCCTACGCAATAAATAAACCGAACGGTTTGACTATCAATGTATAATTGAACGGATTAAAATCGATTATGAGGCCATGGAAAGTAATTTTACTAACTAACTTTATAAAACGAGGTTGTCTTCATTTCATTATCATCATTTAGTTTAATAAACAGAGTCCCTGAAAATGAATCCAGCTCACTCTTACATGAATTAAACATGAGCATTTTAAACAACTCTACCTATCACCTTTAGAGTATATTTGGCTGTGAATATTTAGGTAGGTTTATCTGAGTCACTGCCTCGGTGGCGCAGTAGTATGTTTAAGCGACTGCCGTCCCTGGGTTCGATTCCCGGGTCGAATCAAATATTTGTGGAAACCGTAAATCTTTTTTTAGGTGTTCGTGTATTTTCTATGTAAAAATAAAAATAAAAGTATGTTTATCAAAGTATATATTTAAAGAAGGAAAACTCGATACAAAATCCTATACCAACCCTTCTGGCCAGCGTAGTATATGTAGGCTGAATTCCCCACTCTTTGGAGGAGGCCCATGCCCAGTTGGTGTCAAATGGGCTGCTATGATGATGGTGATCCGAGTCAAATAATTTATACTGAATTATACTTGTCGTTTCAAAGAGTACAAAACTACAATAAACCGTGTTTATACTCGTATAGGTAGGAGTGTAAAGAATTTGTATGCAGTTCACATCTGATGCGCAGACGCAAGTTATTAATACAACAACAGGTAAGTGCCACTTGCGTTCGCACTCAGGGATGTGATGGTCATTGATATGTAGGTAAGGGATTTTTTTACTCGTCCTAGGTTGCCATTTACACTCAGTCTCAAAAATGGTACTCTTGGAATCATGTTTTACAAATTTTACGCTACGTAATTTAATAAAAATCAAGAGAATACAAACATACTTACTTTATAATTATTATGTCGAATTATAAATTCAAATTTGGTTTATTTAAGTACCGGGTTTAACTTAAGGTCAAGGCAGATTTTTCTTCTAATAACATAAATATGCGAGTAAGTATTTTACTAATATTAGCGTTTCATTATGAATATGGAGGTAAATTTTTATTCTGGAAATGTATTAATTGAAATTCTAAAACCTTTTTCTTCTTTTTTTTAAAACGTGACTCCATCGATGTTCATCGATGATTTCGTCAATGTCAAGGTAATGCTTGATTAGTTGATAGTCCCGCACAGAAGTAGTTATTTATAACTAGCTACAGGTGCAGGACAAGAACCGTTGTTCGGTATGTGAGTGTCTGGGAACCCGGTTTTTGCGGAGCGCCATAGCCTAAAAACCCACCAGGCACGCGCTCAGCAAAAATCTAACTCCAAAACAAATGAATTACATATAAATCAAATTATTAGTTTATGGTAAGCGATATATTAACTGACTATGACAGTTACTAGTTGTATATTTTATGACGTGTGGCAACATTGACGCGTGTTAAACGTCACCGCTGTCTTCGTAGACCTAGTTTGGTGACAGTTCTTTTGTAATGTATACACGACTAGCTTGTTAATTCTGCAGGGTTAAGTCGTGTTGGTTAAGAGATTAATGGCTCGATAACGGCTGGACCGATTTCGTTAATTCTCTTTTTGTTGTGTTCGTTATTATCAGGAGAAGGTTCTTATAAATATAAAAAAAAATTGTGGCACATTAGAAAAACTAAAGCGGTACGAAGTTCGCCGGGACAGCTAGTTATAACTAATTGTTATATCTAGTTAGTTAACAAGACTATTATTGTTCAGGTTACTATAACAATTATTTGTACTTTCCTAACTAGATTCAGGAACGATAGTAGTAGAAAAAAAAATTAAAACTGTTTCTGAATGTCACGTCAAATGTCAAAATTTGTTCTCAATTCAGAAACTGGCCGAGAACCAATTCTTCTGAATAAAACTAAGTCATGTGGTTTCAAACACTTACCACTACAAAGAAGTATTCACGATAACACGTGACTTACCTGTAAGCAAAAAGAAAGGAGTTATTAGAGCGAGGTAGCTTTAAGGGCACTTTTCCTGTCATGTTTATTTTCACTAGTGTATGGATCTCGTCCGTATTGCGTGCGAAATGCTTTGATTATATACTGTAGAGTAAATTCTGAAATTAGGTTTGTATTTTATGAATTACTATAGCTGACCTTTTTTTTTATTCCGCTCTTACGTCCGTTGCCGGGCGTCTCTGGTACACCCGCAGAAGGTATTTCCAGTGGCGCCCGGCCACGTGATACAGTAACATTAATAGACATATGTCATTTCATACAGTATCAAGGATGTCCAAATGTAATCAAAAAAGTCTTTATATCGATCAAAAAATGGATTTAAATAACGACCTGTCAATGAACATTACACTAAATATTAAATACTAACAATAGATCACAAGTGGAACAAAAACTCGATCGAAATATCGTACCAGGTTCATTCATGCCAACCCACGCAATAGCGGTACATTTTTTCTTCTGGCAACCACGCATTATTTATTATTAGAATAAGTAATACATACTTATGATTATCTTCATGAACGGTTACATTTATTAGTTTTTTACGAGAGTTTTTATTGGGAAATTCTAGTATTAAAGTAAGGGAAATACAAGTTACTTATATTTTTAAGAAATGCATATTTTCAACTTAGAGTTTTCCACAACTGATTCTCAGACCTACCAAAAAATATACAAAAATTTTCAGTCTTTCTGCATCTGTCTGTATGTAGGTACACGGTAATATGCTAGAAACTAGAAAAATAAGTTAATTAGGTCTTATAACTTCTTGGTTCACAATAATTAAGTACAAATATTACACACAAACCACATAAGGTCTAACAGCCAATTCTATCAGCAAAATAATGTTTGACCAAATAGGTATAACTACATATTTTAATATATAAATAATTCATAAATTCATATCATTCATAGCCAAAATGAGTCAGACATTCGCGAAAATTCGTTTAATTTTCCAGTTATAATATTTTAATAGACGCCATATTGGACGAAGACATTTCAAACATAGTGCCAATGACACCTTGTGCCATTTTATAGGGTTAGCAACAATAAAAAAAGTTTTTTTTGCATATGGCAAGCATGTTTCGATCAGATAGATTGTATATAATGTATAATGCTTACGGTGTAGACGAGTTTTGTTAGTGATTGGTTGGAGACACAGCAATTATATCAGAGCATGAAAGGATTCTTTATTTTATTTAACACTAGCGGACTCCCGCAGCTTCGCCAGCTTGACAAATTAAATACATAAAAACTTTCCTTAAAAACCACTCTATCCATTGGTGGAAACCGCATCAAAATCCATTGGGTAGATTTAAAGATCTAAGCAGGTACCTACATAGGAAACGGGATGACTTTGTTTTATACTTGACTGCTTTCTTTTCGTTATTCCATGTCCGTAGTATAGCCACAGAATAGGGACGAGTACTTACATACAGAACTTACACTCCGACGTTAATTAAAGCACATTCTTTTGTTTACAGAGAACATAATTCGAACGTTAGGGTTGTCAGGAAAGTGCCAGCATAATTTGACTAATAATTATGACGTTAATGCCTCAATATCAACTCTATGGTCGGTCAATGCCGTATCACATAACATAATTCGAACGTTAGGGTTGTCAGGAAAGTGCCAGCATAATTTGACTAATAATTATGACGTTAATGCCTCAATATCAACTCTATGGTCGGTCAATGCCGTATCACAAACAAGAGACAACCCTTACTGACTTACAACTTCAAGTTGTAGCTGACGTCACGTATTTTTTTGCGATTGTTAGGCGATTGACATAGCCCTGGTATAGGTAGGTACCACGGTACCACGGTCCACGTTAGTTTTGGAATTCTACTTCTAAAACAAATAGCTGTCCATCAATGATTGCATTCAGATTTGCCACCTAATTCCAAATTTAAAAGACGACCAGCTGTTTATTTTTTCAGGATATCAATTTTGAAACTAGCCTCCTTCGTTTGATTTACAAAATATCGTGTAAAAATTTTCCGCGTCCGATTGGGAAGGTTCCCAGAATGCTAGCTGCGTTGCCACGTTGGATGCCATCTGACCTCCACAACCCATGAGCGATATCGAAGTCCTGTAGTTAGAGCAGTCGGATTTACTACTACTCGTATTATTCGTACATAATATAAACACATAACGAGTTGTTTGATAATTAATAACGAGTTGAAAAAATTATGATTAAAACGCCAAGACATTAATGAAAATAAGTGAAATGTTAATGAAAAATTTGATCTTAATGAAAATTTAAATAAGGTATGATAAGAACCTTTTATCACTGCGTAAACTAGATTGGATTCAGGTGTAGGGCATCACAGCTGTGTTGTGGTACTAACCTAACTGGGAATAAATATTCCCACCGGGAAAAAACTTAGATTTCTATGTAAGCGTCTTGCTTCTTAGGGTTCCGTACCCAAAGAGTAAAACGAGAACTCTATTACTGAGACTTCGCTGTCCGTTCGTCTGTCTCCAGGCTGTATCTCATGAACCGTGATAGTTAGGAAGTTAAGTTGAAATTTTCACAGTGATGTATTTCTGTTGCCGCATTAATAACAAATACTAAAAAATAGAATAATATCAATATTTAGGGGATCCTAAACAACAAACGTAATTTTTTTGTCATTTTTATAGATAACTAGCTGATCGCCGCAGCTCCGCCCGCGTGATTTCCCGGTTAATAACGGGTTTCCCGGTTCAATAACGGGATAAAAAGTAGCCTATGTTACTCAGGGTGAATGTAGCTTTCTAATGGTGAAAGAATTTTTGAAATCGGCACAATAGTTTTTGAGTTTATTCATTACAAACAAAAATACAAATCTTTCCTCTTTATAATGGTAGTATAAATGATACGGAATCCTACGTGCGCAGATCCGATTCTCACTTGGCAGGTTTTTTCTTTAGATAGCGGTCTTTATTAGCACATATTTCGCTTATAATTTTGGTCCCACATAATTTGTGGTAAAAATTTAGTAAATTTATCACGTAAAATGGGCTAAGGTACTAAGGGGCCCACACCTTCACGTGTTGCACCTGTTGACATACTAACATTTAATATATATATATATATATATATATATATATATATATATATATATATATATATATATATATATACACACGAGTATACCCAAAGTGCCTGGAAACGTATGTATACAGACGGTGTGCCTTAAGACAGTCAATGTATCCTACTAATATTATAAATGCAAAAGTTTGTATGTTTGGATGTTTGTTACTCATTCACGTAAAACTACCGAACGGATTTTGATGAAACTTTACAATAATATAGCTTATACATCAGAATAACACATAGACTACAATTTATAATGATACGGCGACGGGAACAATAATCACGCGGACGAAGTCGCGGGCGACCACTAGTTAAGAATATTACGTTAAAACAGTCACTAGAAATAGACGTACCTATTCTGTCCGAGTCTGCGTAAGAACGGGCCCTATTTCTTTGAATTGAATCCTCAGGGCTACTATCTCTATACTACGTATATATAGAGCACTGACTGGTCTGAACCGCTAACAACCACTCTGCGCGTCAGAAAAGTCAAACAGTCGAGGATGACGTAACGTCACTACAGCTTCCCAGTTTAAGTTGTTGCGTGGCAAAAAATAGAACTAATAATTGTTTGTAGTTATTGTTCTGAGATCTTGTTTTTGACGTGTTTTAATGTGGGGCAACCTATATTAGAGCCGCTTAGTATTCGCTACGAAGAAAACGGGTGACACTCGCCCTCTATATAATATAGAAACTTAATGATTGAGTCGGACATCTGTACTAAGTATACCTATTCTTCAGGTGTCTGCGTTACCTAGTACCAATAGACATCAGCGGCGTTAGTTATAGTTATAGCCTATAGGTATTCACAGACTTCTATGACAATACTTACAGGTATCAAACAGACCGAGTACCGAGTAGGTACTTACAATCTCAATACATTTGCAATTCAAGTTGTGTGACGTAGGTAGCTATAAACTAATTAAATTTCATTACTTATTATCATACATATAATTACACACAGCGCACAGAGAGTAGAGGCAGAAATGCAATAACAGACATTTTGCCATTATTTAAATAATCCAACCATTTTGTACGAAGAAAGCCCAGTTGGAATTGAATTTAAATTTGAAAATTATCGTGTGTCTTGAATTCTGGTGGAACCCGGTACCGATGCTTGGATGCTGTTATTACACACACACACTTTCACTTGTAATAGTTATTGGATTTTATAATGATTTATTTCGAAGAGAAAACAGTTTGAACGTCCCGTGATAGCGGACGGAATATGAAGACAGTGGCGCCACACAGTTGCAGTGGCGCCGGGTGATTTAGTCAGTTGACTATGGTCAGTGTTTTTTAATCTATGGATTAAAAACTTTACATTTCCACCCACCGAAATCCGAATAATAGTTCCAACTGTCAGAGCACTTTTTTTCTAGTACCTACTTTACTTAATAATAAGTAGGTAGATACTAGTGCTTCAACAGTGACCTTAATTCAACTTTTTTTTAATATTTGCATTCTACTCTCCTTCTCGATAGTGTGCAAAATTTCATACTCTTCCGACCGCGCAATCTTCATAAAAAGGGGTACAAAGTTTTTACTATACATATTAATATAAAGTAGATTATAGCCTATGTTAATTTCTCAACAATTTAAATCTCATCCACCGAGCCTTTTAACCAATGCGGTTGGGGTCAGCTTTTCAATCTAACTGCGATTCGGCTGAACTTCGATATTTTCCGTGAAGCGACTGCCATTTGACCTCCAAAACCCATAGGCGATATCAAAGTTCTGTAGTTAGACCGGTTTGATTTTTAATTTAGGGCTCCAACTACCCATGACGACTGCCATAGATATTTGTATGACAACCGGGACCAAAGGCTTAACGTGCTCTTAGAGACACGGAGGGGTCTCAATATCTTAAGAAATGATCACCCATCCTAAAACATACCTGATTTTTTTTTTTTTAATATTTAGGTCAACAAATTGACGCCACCCGCCTGATGGTAAGCTGTGGCGATGTCTGGCAATTGTGGGCAACTCTCACAGTACACAGGAATACTTTTTTTTTTTTTTTTTTTTTTTTTATATTCGGTTCGCCAAATTGACGCCGCCCGCCTGGTGGTAAGTCGTGACGACGTCTAGCGATTGTGGGCCACTCTCACAGCACACATTACTATTGAGAGTGGCCTTCAACTTGACGACCTACTGATGTGCCTCTTCACGCTCCGCTTAAAGAACCCAGGATTATATGTGGGAGGAAACACGTGCACAGGCAGGGCGTTCCAGGCCACTATCGTTCGGCAGAGAAACGAACGTTTAAAACGTTCGGTTCTCGCGAACATGCTATCCACTGTGTGGGGGTGGCATCTCTGCCCGGCACGAGTCGTTCGGGATCGGAAGGAAGAGGGTGGGATCAGATTGAAGAGCTCTTCAGAACACTCGCCGTGGTAAATACGGTAGAATGCGGCCAAGGAAGCTATTGTTCGGCGCTGAGCTAGCGGCTCAAGGCTTCCCGTTACCTCCGGACAACCTATAATACGGATAGCCCGTCGCTGCATAGCGTCGAGAGCGTCCAGCAGATACTTCGCGGAGCCCTCCCAGAGGTGAGAGCAGTATTCGACGCAGGGTCTAATCTGCGTCTTGTACAGCAGACACCTCTGGTCCGGTGTAAAGAATCTCTTTACCTTATTCAGTATTCCTAGTTTCCGCGAAGCTAGCCCTATACATCTTTCGATGTAGTTTTTATTATTGAGCTCTCGACGAACGTCTATGCCAAGGATATCAAGGTTGTCCTTCATTGGTAATAATGCATTCTGAAGAGAGGGTAGGGGAAGGAAAGGGGATTTCTTCGCAGTAAATGCACACGCCTGTGTTTTGCGGGCATTGAACTCGACCAGGTTCTCGGTACCCCATTGAGAGATACTGTCGAGGTTACGGTCGAGATCAGCCACGAGTCGTCGTCTCTCCTCCTCAATCTCAGATCGCCCCGCCGTCGGACGAACCGAGTAACTCCCGTGCAGTGTGCTGTCATCTGCATAGCAATGAATGTTCCCGAGGGATAGCATATCATTGATATGCAGAAGAAAGAGAGTTGGTGATAGTACGGACCCCTGCGGTACCCCGGCATTCACTTGCAAGAAGCGAGAAGCCTGGCCATCGCAGAGGACCCGCACTCGGCGCTCGTTTAAAAAGCTGGCAATCCAGCTGCACAGTTGAGGAGGTAGACCATATGCCGGAAGCTTGGAAAGGAGCGAAGCATGCCAGACCCTATCGAAGGCTTTGGCGATGTCCAGGCTAATAGCCAAGGACTCGCCGTGCCTTTCCATAGCCCCACCCCAGACATGCGTTACGAATGCCAGAAGATCACCCGTTGATCGCTTTGGCCTGAAGCCGTATTGTCGATCATTGATTAGCGAGTGATCCTCTAGGAATTGCATGAGCTGCTTATTTATAAGGAGCTCAAGCACCTTGCAAATGACTGAGGTGACAGCTATGGGTCGATAGTTGCCTGGATCGGACCGATCCCCTTTCTTGGGGATCGGTCGATACTATAGAGAGTGACCCTCAACTTGACGACCCAGTAATGTGCCTCTTCACTACTACACTCAACACATTACAAAGTTTAAGTAACATCACTTAAACTTTGCAATTGTCGGTTACTAGATCACGAGTCCCTCTTTAAATATCAGGTATAATTATTAATTTAACTACTTATTTTCAGAAAATATTACACAAATAAATTCATTAAAAGTTTCGAACAAAAAATGTCCAAATAAAATAAATCTAATTTGCATTATCAGCGATCCGTATTTCTTTTCATCGATATGGGACACAATTAGTGTCGGTCGAGTCAAAGTCTCGCGATATCGATGAATCGCACGACATTCGGAGACAAAACGCGATCGTATCTTAAAACGACTCTTGATTCATGTAGGGCTGAGGAACTAGTTTAGGGTTAATCGAATAACGCATTCGTTGAATCGATTTTCTAATTGTAATCTCTAATAGTGTGGCATTAGTTTGAATTTGGAAACAGTTCCATTTAAAAATTCTTATTTGGAATTGCAGTTGTGATTCTTTTTTTATTTTGAATAATAAGCTCAAAGAACAAATTTTACTGCCTATTTTAATGCAAACAAAGTAGATTCATCAAATTATATATTTTCACTCCAGCTAATTATAAATTGAAATAATTCAGTCACTCTGAACGTTTCATTGTGTCACAAAATATATTTCGACAGAACTGCTAAAGTATACGTCACAGTTAAGCTTATTGAATTCAAGATTGACGTGTGCAAATCACGTCGGACTTGGATTTTTGCGGAGCACGTGGCTGGTAGCCTTTCGGGTTACCTCTTGCAATAGGTACTTAACAACGTTTCCTTGTCCCGCACCGCGAACTAGTTCAGAGTAACTAGTTTTCTGTGCGGAAAAATAAAGTATTACCTTGACATTGGCGAAATTATCGGTGAACATCGATGGAGCCACGTTTTTAAAAAAAGAACACGAAGAAATCACTACACAATAAAATGTATGTACTATTAAGGTGCTTACATCTAAACTAATATTATAAAGAAGAAAGAGGGAAGATCTAATTGTTTATTTACACTTAATAGGCCCTGTACAACTTTGGGCTAAATTCCTTCACTAAATGTAGTTACATTATCCGTGATATAGGTAAGCTACTTTTTTTTCCGGTAATATGAGGCTGTGAGAATTGGCAACAAGAAAAAACAACAAGAAAGAAAGAAAATCGGACATACCATCGAGGAATAATCACCGAAAAAAACGATGGTCCCAAATGTCGTTCGAAAATTTAACACTTCGCTCAGTTTTTTGCAACAGCAGCATGCATTGCATACCTAGTAATTACGATATTCCTAGTTAAATTACTACAATGGTCCACAATGGTCCTAATCCTATCACTAATTCATGTCGTATGGCAATACTCAAGAACTCTCATTTAAACTTGAAATTGGTACATTTAAATATTAAGATAAAAGTTATAAATAAATTATATGATATGATAATCACTTTTTTAGATGACTAAATATTTTTGTCCTATTTGATATAAGTTTGGCATTGCTTTTGATATCCAAAACAACATTTAAAGTAAATAATAAGATATTTATCATACCGCAACTTCACAAACAGTAATCATTAATGAACACTTTCAACTATTTCACACCCGAAAGCTACAACCCTATCAATAAACAGTTTAAATGGTTTAATTCTTGCGCGGGCGCACACCGGCCATTGGTCGGCGGATCGCAATGGGATTGGCTGGCCGGTCGGCGGCGAGTACAAAGCGACAGAGAGGCGGTGTCCAAGTTACAGTGGCTGTGAATGTCCGAGACTATGAATATGGATCGACTTGTTTACGTTCGGAGACTTACTATGAAAATTGCAGGGTTGACACGAAAATAATCCGGTTTTTTTATTAATTGAAAAACGTTTTATTGACAATAATATTATGCTATCAATTCTGTTGTTTTAATCACATAGTTGGTCACCAGTTCATAAAATTGTTGAGAGTTGTAGTTAGTGTAACCTTGATTAGGATTAAATAGTAAGAAAATATAGATACACAGCTGTTATTTGCAAAAATGCACTTTTCAAGTTACTGTGACAAGGTTACTACTAACTATGAGGTTAACATTAAATTTTAGTAAAAATTGTAACATTCTCATAAATAGCTAAATAATTTATGTAGACAGGAATCTATCTAGGTAGGTACAAAAATGAAAATAAACAACAATAATTAGTATATAAATATGAATTTAAACTACCAAGGTTATTACACTGTAACTTTTATTTAGGTACCATCTTCTTAGTACTTACATACATCTGTGCATTGTACCGAAACATTGAAAACTCGATAAAAGAACATTACATGATTTATCCTATTTGAATGAAAAGTTACATAATAATTTAATGCAACATTTCTGTAACTTGCTAACCCTAACGCCACGAATTTAATTTTAACACTTGCAAAGCATATATGAAATCTAGCTGGTGCTACCGGAAGAGCTTTTTTAAAATTCTGATAAAAATATTAAAAAATAATTAATCCCGTTGCCTTGCGATGAAAAAATGTTGATGAAAGGCAACAAAATCTTACGTGCCAGCCGCTATGGTACAGACAATTAAAGTCCTGGGCGATTAATATAGTACCTATTATACACATTAAATCACTTAATAAATGTGTAAATAGTAATACAATTAATTTAAATAAGTTCATATGAAAATACGCCCAATTGCCTATATGAGTTGTTGCCAACTGGCAACAAAGACGTGATCAATTTTTCAGTACTACTCTTTGTGGCTATGTATGCCTATATCTTTATGAAATACTTTAGAAATTTGAAATAATGTAAATTAAAAAAAAAAACCTCTGTCTCTCCCTTGTATTCGATTTCCAAACATGCTAGAGCTATGACATAGAAGGAAGTGATGTCTTAAGGATTTATATAGTCTGTGCAATTAATAATTAATTAAGTCTATTGAGTTAAACAATAACATGAACAGCTCAAGTGCGTTTTGCTGTTGACCGTAATTGTATCGGCGTAGACGATTAATTACGGAATGAAAGATTAAATTACACATTGCTAATTATCTGATTATTGGCGATTTGAATTTCCTAGATAAACGTTTTAATTTACGTAGGTATGTGTTATCTTGCTAATCCTGGGTACATTAATCATTATAATGTTAAGTATTGCAAAGTGACTACTAAATAACCTAAAATTACATCTAAAATGAAAATTCAAAGTACTTATTATGTGACTCTACAAATTTTTTAAAGTGTGCCTTGGGTTTTTGATTGATAGCTTTTTAGGTTACCTCTGGCGGTCGGTAAAAACCCAGGTCCAAACGCTCTTTTGCAGTACTGAGCAACGCGTCATTGTGCCACAACGGGAAATAGTTCGGAGTTCTGCTTCATCGTCCATCGATAATTTTGAAGAAGAAGAAAGTGGCAAGGTCGCCCTTTTGAAAGACATTTCACTTCAGTCAGGTTCCATGTGTCATTGTGACAGTGCAGTGGCAAAAAAACGTCAACGTACATTTGTTAAGTAAGTATTTAACAAAATGTACTTCCTTAGTGACAAGAGGCTTGGTAACAAAAATTTGCAGCTACCAAATATCAGGAAATAAAAAAAACAACAAAGGGAAAATCCTTTTTATACTGTGCGGACGTGACACGACAACATGCGCACGCGCACCTCTTTAAGTGGTCGTTTCTAATCAACCGTACTCAAATTTCAAGTGAAACTACACCTTTATTGGTTGATTAACAACTGGGGTCATGGTTCTATTTATAAAAGACTAGCTGAATACCATGGCTCCGCCCGTGTGATATAGTTTTCTCGTCTTGAGCTTTAATTCCGGCAGCAGAACATAATTATCCGACTTTAGATGTGGAATCTGACGTCTGAAAATTAGGTTCTGCGGGAGAAGTTGTGATTGGTAGGGTATTCCCCTAGCGACTGTTTCAAGTACCTACCCAATAGACGTAGTGTGGGGGATCGACCCAGCGTATGTGTACATACTAGCTCTTATAGTGTGATAATGACGCAGACATGTAAATTTAATGATCCCGATGGACTCCTCTTGAAATTTCCTGTGATATCATTCATCAGATCATTCTGATACAAGAGTGAGCCTATGGCGAGATAGTTTTTCCATACTTGCTTTCATCCCACCGGCAGAAAAACCACCCCTTAGACACAAACTCCCCAAGCCAACCTGGAAGGCGCTCAATAGGCTGCGTATGCGTACCCAGGTTGGCAGATTGAAAGACAATCTGTCTTTCAATCTGACAATCTGTGAGCTACATCGACTCTAGCGAGAACCAGTGCGAATATGGCCTTCTCCACAAACCATGAGCCACATGATGTAGTGTCCGGGCTGCCCAGGGACATGTACTTTAGAGGACCTGTACGAGACAAGGCCAAATGCAATACGCGTTGCAGAGCACTGGACTAAGACAATATAAAACAAAATTGTAGTGTTGTCCATCAACACGAGCAGAAGAAGAACAGATAATACACAAGTATTGATCGATTACAGAAATACCTACCTACTTCAATGTTTTTAATAAATGAGTTGGTAGGTACTTACAATAAAAAAAGTTTTGTATGACATCATAATGTGGCCCTATAAATTGTTATGTCAACCAAATACGTTTTAACTGTATACCAAAACGAATGACTGTTTCTATAAACGAAAATCTAAACTACAATATTAAAAACATACCTAACTGGCTGACGCACAATATTATACTATTCTAAACGACTATTCGTATTTATAAATATGCATTAGGTGATGTGAATGACAAAAACATACGCACAATCAGACAAAAAAAATCGCAACTAGTCTGGCCATAAATACTGTTACATTAAAACTTTTCTTTTTTTTTCAACTTTTTAATTAATTAGAATTTGAAACACGTATATTATTTTAAATACTTCTTTCGATTTCGCGCCATTTCACATATATATTCGTTTTCATTATCGAATTACAATATGGAATTGGGTGTTAAAGAAAATAGGATCGCAGTGATCGCCTTGCACAAAGCGGGTATGGAGCCGCGCGTCGGCCATATTCCACTCTTCAAAAACTTGGTATCAGCCGTATGTTCGTATATCGTACTATCAATAGATACAACAACACTTTGTCTGTCGAAAACCAGAAAAGATCGGGGCGGCCGCGTGCTGTTAGAACTACAAAGGTTATTAATGCTGTTAAAGTCAGAATTCGTCGAAACCCCATAAGGAAGCAAAAAATCTTATCGCGAGAAATGAAAATTCCCGCTAGGACTCTGTCACGTATTATAACACAAGACCTGAAGCTCGGTGCTTATCGTCGATATACAGGACATGCCCTAAATCAATCTTTACAATTAAAGAGCGTGGATCGATCAAAGCGCCTTCTGTCGCGATACGCAGGTGAAAGGCATAGAAATATCCTCTAAACGGATGAAAAAAAATTCACGATTGAAGAACACTACAATAAGCAAAATGATAAAGTGTAGCTGCTCAAGTGCTCGGAAAGGTACAACGTGGTCATCATCCTGGTCAGTGATGGTTTGGTTTATATATGTGTCTTATCAGGGAATCACAAAACTACATTTTTGTGAAAAAGGAGTGAAAACTTCAGCAAAAGTGTATCAAGATACTGTCTTGGATCATGTTGTGAAACCTCTCAGCAATACACTTTTTAAAAATATACCGTGGACTTTCCAGCAGGACTCTGCTCCTGGTCACAAGGCACGAACCACCCAAGCCTGGCTAGAAACCAACGTTCCGGACTTTATAAGGGCTGAAGACTAGCCCTCTTCTAGCCCAGACTTCAACCCTTTAGACTACAAATTATGGTCAGTTTTAGAGGACATGTCCTGCTCTAAACGACACAGCGACATTGAGTCTCCTAAAAAATCTTTGGAGCAAGCAGTGGCAAAATTTCCTTGGAAACAGTGCGTAAATCCATAGATTCATGGCCAAACAGATTAAAGGCCTGTATAAAATCCAAAGGTGGCCATTTCGAATAAAATATATTTTTATTTTTTGCTAAGACTTTAATAAATATGTAGGTATAAATTTTAATAATAATTACATTACTTCATTTTAAAAAAATTGCATTTTCATTTGTAACAAATCTTATGGCTGGACTAGGTATAGAAGATTGACCGGTAAATACAATACTCTAAAAAAACCCTTTTTACTTTTTTTGCAACATCTTACTCTGCTTTTATGAGTCGTAGTGTGATGGTGTAGTAGAGCCTATAACCTTCTTCATTAAGTCAACTAGTCCGAGACACCCATGACTTTAATTGGCTGTGCCACAGCGGCTGGTACGTAAGATTTTGTTACCTTTCATCAACGGTCATCGCAAGGCAACGGTTTCAAATTTATTTTATGTTTTTCAAAATTACAATATAACTGCTACTTTTTATTAAATTAATTCGGCCATTTTGAACATAACCCATTATAAATAAAAAAGACTTTTTGAATTCGGACCAGTAATTCTGGACAGTGCTTTCAAACAAATAAACTCATCAGTTTTATAATGTTAGATAAGTAGAAGTAGGTAGTCCAGAATGTAATTATAACACCCGAAGGAAACCAAGGGCTGAGATTAACCTGTTAGTAGAGGAGACGTGGAAGGTCGACCTTCACCCATCTGGTAACCAGATGAGACATTATTTCATCGAGATGGTTCTATGGATTTCTAAGTGACGAATGAATGTCACTCAAATGGCGGGGGTTCATTAATTTTTTACTAACATTTTCTCTGGGAATATAGTTACAATTTATATAATATTCCCAGAAATCTATGACAGTTCAATAACGTCAATTGTCGCTATAAATGCCGACAGAAGCCGAACACGCCCGAATACAGTCGAATCGATTCAAATATGGCCGCACGCATTCCGATTGCATCTAATAACCTCAAAATCAAATGCAAAATGGCGTATTGAATAAATGACGCCGATTCGTTTAGCATTCCGACATGCCATATGAGTGTGCGCATTTTCATTTGGGGCCATTGTCTTTGCAGATATTAGTATTGATTTCAATAAATAAATTAATCGTATGCCTTCGTCAATAGCATCGGTTTGGCACGCGACGTAGGACAATCGATGAATCGATAAGTTCTTGTATGGATGTCTAGATATTAGTGATTTTATATGTTTGACTCATGTTTCGAACGTGAGCCAGGCCACTAAGTTTCATGTAATGTTCTTTGTTAATAAACGAAGTAAATAACTTGCAGTCGCCAATATAATGTGCATAGCAAACCATTTAGACCACACACTGGTCGTTCAATCAACTCTAAGTATGTGAACTGCGAGCTCGAGTTTCGCGCTGTTTCTAATATGCTTTTAATATGAGACTCACTCAGTAGTGGTGCAGTTGTATGATAATAAAGTGCCACTCCCACTATCCCAATTGGGAAACAAAAACACACAAACTTTAGAAACCTCGCCGGATGTTTTCCGATTGATATAGTCGGTGTCTTTGGCTGGTATACTTGGTCACACTATAAGTTTTGCGTTAATTTCGGAGCGCTGTAAAACACTTATAAACAAATAAATTTCGAAATGTTAATATTGGAAATTATTCATCGAAAACTCATCTACAAAAATGTTCTGATGAATTTTACTGTAAAATGATCAGGAAAAAAATTCAATTTTGGGTTGGGACCCCACAAACTTGGATTTAGCTTTACACCATCTCCCCCATGATATCTAAAAAATAAAATTGCGTCCTCTGACTTTTGTACACCCAAATGTAACATTTCAATGGACTATACGTAGAACTATGATGTGTGATAAAAAACAATTGACAAATGATTTCCCGCCAATTGTTCTTTTTTTATTACTAAGGTTGCAACGTTTAAAAATATATAACATTTGAAATTCAAATAGTTCCGATTAGCTAGAAGTGCAAAACTTTTAGTGTGCCGCATGTATAAGATCTGTCCATGTTTTCGTTTGTTGGAAATACCTACTTTTTTTACGTATAATACGTACTTTGAGTCTCACATAATAGGTAACTTATAAAATAGTACAACTAGGAAATCGGATTTCGGAGATACTATTTTTGTATGTAACATCTGACTTGGCTCTTGGAATCACAGAGTGGTTAACGCGGTAACGGCAATAGGTTTGCCCTCTATTACGTTGGGCTGACAAACTGTAAATGTGTAAATGCAGCTCTTTCTGCCACTACAGGCATAATGATATGTATGTTTAAAATCGCAATGTGTGCATTGCCTTTCCAAACTTTCCCTCAAGATCCGCTTTTAGTGCCTTCCAAGTACCTATATAAATTCAAATTATTTTCCTGTTAACTGTGTTCTATTTTGTTTTCTTCTAAGTTTCGATTCCTGGGGTTATAGGTGATAGGTAAGGGTTAAGAGGAAAGTGTTAAGATGGTCATGTAGTCTCAATTTTCCTACAATATTATTGGTTGGATATGTCGATCGCCTAACAAGTTTCCATGCTCTTAGGGCTGCTCGATTTCTGGCTTTTGAGTGTAGAATGTAAAAAATAAATAAATAAATATGTTAGGACAATTCACACAACGCCATCTAGTCTCAAACTAAGCAGATCTTGTGATATGAGTACTAGATAAACTGATTATATATACATTTCTTATTTGAAAATACATACATATTATACATAGGAAACACACAGACTTCAGTACAAGCGTATGTCATCACACAAAGTTTGTCCCGATCGGGAATCGAACCCAAGACTCCGGTGTCGAAAGCGGATGCCGTACCGACCACGCCACCGAGTCAGTCAGCGAGGCCAAAATTAAATTACGGGAAAGAATTTGGACTGGATTTTTATGCCATAAATAAATTTTCTCTTTCTCGATTTCCAATGGGATGTAAACCGGGTTAAAAGTATTCCAACTACCCCTAACGATTGCCATAGATGTTCGTATGACAACCGAGACCGACCTCAGTGTCTCAAGAAACGGTCACCCACCCTAAGACCGGCCTGACTAGATGTTACTTAACATAAACAATTTAATAACATATTATTAAATTGTATTGCAGTTTTTTTTACATAATTGTGTAATTATAATCTGTTTTTACAATGATAATCATTTAAGTTGTACAAACAAGATATAACAACCCAGTTATATCCACTTGCTAGCAGTAGGTCATGACCACGTCTCTAGCTATTTGTATCTCTGAAGGCTTTGTAAATACTTATAATTTAGTGACGATTGCGAGTTAACTAAGTTATGGCATTATGCACTGAAATCTAATGCCTATTTAAAAAAAAACTTTTGATGACTGTCAATTTTGCTTAATTTCTGAAAAAATCATTAAGATTAAGATTTTGGAGTTATTATAATAAAGTAAATAAAGGTACTTTCTTAAAAATATGGCTAATCTTTCTGTGTCGTTAATATTTAAGGATTTAAGTGCAAAAATCTAAGAGAGTGGTGTCTACAGAACAAATTGTACACTGTCAGAAGTCGTAAAAATGTATCCGCATAATTCCTAATTAATGTTCATTTAATCATGGTACAGGTACATCATACCTGTATACCCGAGTTAGAGGTAGGCAGAGGTGTGTTACACACCTCTTTACTAGGAAGTTTATGGTCCGCGTAATAGGGGGCAAGCGTTACCGGGCAGACTGGGGAGAATTTCTTTTGTCTGTACCTCTACATCTACGGGTTCGGTCAGATCATGTTTGAGGCCGTATATCCTTGCTATGAATAACATTTGAATGATATTTTTTTGGATTGGACGACAAATAATGAAAAAGTAATAAAGAAAATTGAAGAAGAAATTTTCTAAACAAAGCCGCTCCCGAAGTCTACGGTTCACAGAACCACTAGTTTAAACCAAATTTCCAACAGCCAGGACCGTTGTTACATACCACTAAATAGAATCTCTGCAGACCGAGCTAATTTAATCATGACATCATAAATAAAGTCATCGTTGACCAACGACCACACAAGGTTTCCTCTCGTACCACAGACAAAAACGTCAACGAGCCGTTTCGCATTCAGGCTGCAATGACAACAGCTGTCACTTGGGATTTTTGAACATGGAATATTGGCAGAATCGCGGAAATAGTTTACATAATGAATTTTTAATTTTCACAAATCCCTTAGTTCGTAAAAGTAGGCGTAAAATAAATCTCCCGAAGCTAAACTTAGTTTCTGTCAAATCCATAACACAAACAACTAGACTAGGTACTTTTTTGTTTTTGTTTTTTAAGGCCGCGGCCGCTCTAACGTCCGTTGCCGGGCGTGTCTATAGACTAGGTACTAGACTATATACATCGCAATGATGGAAGATTATTTGGGAATGTGTTGTATGAAAAACGGGAATTAGAAAACAAGTCCACGGGGTGAAGACAGGTAGGCATCACATAAGATTACATAGGTAGGTAGATCTCATAGATCATGGAATATTATTATGTTTGCCGACATCTATAATATACTATATCGATTAATTCGTAATATCAATTTGTCGTCGGCATAGGTTCGCCTACTTACAATAACACAATGCATGCGCCTCTCGATCCTACGTAGCGGGCGTAGGCGAATACTGCGATTGACATCTCTTGATACTTGACGTCAAAATGACATTGACGTTATTTATTACGGTGTTACATTGTACAAAATCCCTTTTACAGAATCATCATATTAATTTTTTGCTGACTTCAAATAAGGATGAAGAATTTCAATTCGACTGGATTTTGTTTTATGTTTGTTACCTTAATCACAGAATAGGGAATAGTACTTACATACAGAACTTGCACTCCGACGTTAATTAAAGCACATTCTTTTGTTTATAGAGAACATAATTCGATCGTTAGGGTTGTCAGGAAATTACCAGCATAATTTGACCAATAATTATGACGTGAATACCTCAATATCAACTCTATGGTCAATGCCGTATCACAAACAAGAGACAACCCTTACTGACTTAAAACTTCAAGTTGTCGCTGTCGTCACGTATTTTTTGCGATTGTTAGGCGAGTGACATAGGCCTGTTTAATTGTTAATATTTTTGGACTGGAAAAACCGATATTGATTTTTTTTTATTGAAAGCTATTGCTTCCCGTGTCAATTTGGTCCCAATACGACAATTATTAGGTCCTATTTCGGTCAATATTTTTTGTCTTAATTTTTGTAAGAATATTAAGGTACAAAAAATGTTTTTGAGGAACATGTGAATTTACTAACCTAAGTTACTTGAAGTGATAGTAGGACTCGCCCTCCTATTACTTGACTGGCGAAAGGTGGTCGTATCAACCCCTATCTGTCCTTGTCCTTTTCAGGGAGAAAGGTGATAAAGAATACATTGTGTGTTCGAAAAGAAGAAGGAAAAAAATATCCCTGTAAAAAGTTTATTTTTTCTAGCACTAGCCGTTTGGAAGGTAAGCCGAGAACAGACGTACAGGACGGATGGACGTACGGACAGACATGACGAAATTATTAGAGTTCCGGGAATTGAACTACGGAACTAATAAATAGACTGGAAGAAGATGATAAAATTAACGAGTTTGATGGTTTATGTGTAAAATTTCGAATTGGAAATCAAATTGGTAATTTTCTATTTACCTTTACATTACTACAGCAGTCTGACAATCTCAATAAATAGTCTTATAAACGATCAAAACTATATTTCCATAACGTACAAAACTCAATCAAAACTTGGTAACCAGCATTTATATAGTTACACCAACTATAGTTAACTATAGTAGGACCAAAGTGTCGTGACCCTATTGCATGTGTGAGTCATGTTCGCGGCGCGTGCGCAGCACTTTGAGGTTTTAAATTTCGAATATTCGAATTTGCATTAAGTTAGAACGATAAGGCACGGTGCGATCGCATTAGATTATAACGCTATTGGCAGTTGCCATGAAATGGTAAAGTGAATCATAAAACCTTTACCTTGTGCATAATAGAAAATATAAAAGCGATGATATCACATACTAGTTCATGCGTGCGGCTACGCCTGTGGAAAATTCGGAATTCGATTTAAAACATATGTACTAGTAAACGGGCCTCACATTAATAATATAATTGGACAAAAATCCTTTATTAAACGCTACTAAAGACACGACTAAGATGATTAATGGGAAAGGAGGTTGAATCGGGGCCCATGGTCATCATAGTGGTAGATAAATAAATGTAATCTTACCTACTGTAACGTCATTTTGACGGTACCTACTTCTCAAGTTTCGTATTAATTTGGAGTTGTTTAAGTAAACCTTTTGCTTGTGGATTTTTAGGTTACCTCTGGGGGAGCCCCAGAGGTAACAAAAATCGGGTTCCCAGACACTCACATACTGAACAACGTTTCTTGTCCTGCACCTGGAGCTAGTTAGGATTAACTAGTTCTGTGCGGGACTATCAACTAATCAAGCATTACCTTGACATTGATGGAGCCACGTTTTTATAAAAAGAAGAAGAAGAAGTCAACCTTTTGTTCGTTAAAAGATAGGTTTGTACGACCAAAATTACCAAACAAGCTTATTTATTTTTTTCGACAGTAAATTGAGATTTCACATCACTATTGTGGCTAAAAAACCGTCAAAGCTTGCCGTTAGTGTCACCTTTGACAGCTGAAAACATCTGGTTATTAATTTGCCTTCAGGCTCACTAATCGTTTAAGATTCCACTAAGCATTTAGCTAACGAAACCTTCAATCAAACACTTACTAAACAGTCCACCCACAAATCGAGTAAACCTTTCACCAAAGTTTTTGACATCTCTGAACTTAGAACAAATCAAGAGCTTGCAGTTTTAATAACTTAAAGCTTAAATCCAAGGCTTGCATAAATTATTTTATTGGTATTATCAATGAAGATGTTTGAGAATAAGGAATTAATAATATCGAAAAATAATAACTGTTAGTTAGCCAACATCCCAATAAATAAATCTGTCGATCAACGCATAAGGTTATGACTATGACAGACTATTTAAGTTACTAGTCAATGACCATAAAAATAATTTACAAACGACATAATGTGGTCACAATGACTTTTGATTTAAAAAAAAATTGAAAATAGATTCACCCAGTCCAAAGATATGAGGTAACAAACATAAAAAACATGCTATCGAATTTAGAACATCCTCCTTTTTTGGAAGTCGGTTGAAAAGTTATATTCATAATTAGCTATTTTACGCGGGCGCAGCTGTGGTTTCAGCTACAGTGCAATAAAATTCATCGCCCTGTAAACACTAAGTTCACACAGGCCAAGAAGTTTAATGACAGATGTATTGCGTTAAATATAGTTAAGATTTCATCTTCCGTATCACAGATTAATTATATATTCCTTTCAAGCAGTTTGTAACCTAAGAATTATTTCTTAATGGCAGTGCTGTCAGATTTAGCAATATCTATTGCTCATCTGCATGACACATACATTCACGCCTTCATCATCGAGTAGGTAGATTGAGATTTTCATTCCTTAAGCTACCTAGAAAGACAACAGTGCTTCTAAGAATTTCTTTGTCTCTCAGGGTCCATACTATTCCTAAACTACCCACATAAATAAAATCAAAAATCTTTGATGGTTTTTTCCTTTTTTTTGTAACCTTTTTTGGTCGAATTATTAATAGTGGTTTATAAATGAGTTGCATAAACAAATAGTATTAGAACACGAGTTGGGTTTTAAAGAAACGAGCCTTGGCGAGTTTTATTATCGTTTTAGTAACGCTCAAACACTTTTCGTAAAGCTCTCGTCACGCATTCGGCAGGTTACTTCCGAAGTAAATTGTTCGTAAAGAAGTTTTACTTCCATAAGGTATCTTACATACAATGTCTGTTATGTTAAGGCTTTAAAACAAATTTACAGAATAACAGAGAATGTTGGTATTTAACTAACGAGTCTATTATACAATGCGTGGGCGCTTTGGTGCGAACCTTAGTCGTTTTAGTAATTACATGGCACTAATTGAAGTCTTGTTACATTAGGTGTGTTACTAGTTGAATAATTTGACGGTTTCTAATTATTTTGAGTGTAAAATCAACTCTTGTCTAATTTAATACCGATTGGTTTATTGATTAAATCTGAGTACAATCACGCTTTTTGTCCTCTTAAGGTTATACAGAAGCATTTTCAACCGACTTCCAAAAAAGGAGAAGGTTCTCAATACGAGTTTTTTTTTTTATGTTTGTTAACTCATTTCTTTGGACTGCGTGAAGTGATTTTGATATTTTTAATTGAGAGTTCCTACTTCCCAATTGGTCCCATTTCAATTTGGTCCCATTACGACAGTTTTTGGTCCCATTTCGGTAATTTGAAGTCGATTTTTGTGTAAATTTTTGACGTGTTTTTTTTTCGTTGCAGACAGACACATCACGGCTGTATTCCCGAAGGGGTAGTCAGAGGTGCATTACACACTCACAATTTGCCAGTATTTTTGGTCCCACGTATTAGGGGGCAAGCCTAATGCCGATTTTTTTTTGTTGCTTCCATTTAATATTGAAACCCTAGGCAGATTCTAAGCTAAAGGATGGTTAGGAAAACGAGGTTTGGACGATTAAGGAAAATTACATATCTGTTTCACGATCATTAGCGAATTGATCTGATATTAAATCGATAAGGTCACACAACCATTTGTAATAATCGCTAATGTTACTATTAGCCTCGGTAAATCGAATGGTCAAAATCAATAAATACGTGCTTGACACTTCATTAATACGGTTTGTACTGGGCCAGGCGAGGGAAGATGATTTTTACAGGCTTTGGTACAGTATCAAGTACTTCGCCGTACATTCATAGATCAAAAAAATAAAAATATCTTTATCTAATCTCATGTCGATTAGTGCGCCTAAGCTTTTTTGTTCAGAAAATTTTTAGAGGGCAATAATGAGATTTGAATTTGGAACACAAATCTTTTTATAGTAATACATTTCTTTATTTTTCATAGAAGGTGATGAAAAGCAACAATAATTTTACTCTAGAGGCTTAACCTCTAGAGTAAAATTATTATTTCTCAGGCTTACTACGTGGAACTAAAATACTGGAAAATTGTGGGTGTGTAAAGCACCTCTGGCTATGCTTTCGGGGATATAGGCGTGTTATGTGTGTGTGTGTGTAGCATGGTTCTCGAGGAAGGTTTTAGGGCTACTTTTTATCCCTAGGATGTGTTCCCGCGGTAATTGGGAACCATAATACTCTTTCACGCGGGATACTTTGAATCCCTCGTTTCGCTCAGGATTCTACTTTGAAAACCCACGCTACGCTCGGGATTCTACTGTAGAATCCTTAGCTTCGCTCTAGATTCAAAATAGCGCCTTCGACAACAATATATTATCATTTTCCCCCTTGTCATCAAAACTACTATTATGTTATGTAGGACAGATATGACAGATTGTCATTTAATTGAATAAGTTTAACTTATCAAAATTTTGAATTTTTTCCTCGATAAAAGTGGAAAAGCCATCTTCTAAAATCGGGGACCCTAGGAGGCGTAAAGAAGTTTTGTTCAAAACTTTTATGTTGGGGGCCAAACAGTTGAATTTATTATTCAATTAAATGACAATTTCTGAGCTGTCGTAAACGGCTCATCCAGCAAACGGATTTAGTAGTGAAACACTAAGTTTAAATAATGGAAAAAATACAAGGTTTAAACGGCTGTTTAAAATAGAGAATTTTGTTCTACACTGCTCGTACGGGTGTGTCGTAATTTGTTTTAAAATACACGAGTTTAATTTTCTGTCCCTTAATCAAATAAGAAGGAAATCATTGGAGCCTTAGCAAGTACAAATTTCCCAAAAGGCTACCTCCCATATCGATGCAGCCTTTTAAGTCATTCTTTATAGTCAATCAATTTATCCTATAACATCTAACTTGAACTATAATATACCTTACTGTATTACAAATAAGATTGTTTACAGCTGTCAATAACATTTGGTACAACGATATCAGATGTGGCAAACTGAATTAATTGTATTATTATTGATGTCATGATGAGAATTTTAATAGGTACTGTCGGTAGCTCTTTTTGTTTGAATTTCCTAGAAGAGTTTTGTGTTATTCCACGTGTGTCTGAGGCCGTCGTTCGAGGAATTTGCCACGGTATAAATATGTCTAGGATATACTAATAGCACACGGGACACGGGTTCTTTTAACTTATAGATCATTCGTTTGAGTTCTAATCGCGTAGGCATTTCTGAATAAGATAAGACGGTCATTGCATGAATGTAAAATAGCACGAATTTGATTGAATTTGTCAGACACGTTAAAACATTTTGGATGGTCATAAATGCCTAAACTCTAGCACCTGCTGATAGACAAGGATGTAGGTTCACCTCTTATTACGTGGGGCCAAAAAGATGAAGAAAAGTGGGAATATAAAAACAGAACTAATCAAGATCTTATACTACTTATATTATATTACTTATATATATTATTATTAGGTAGGTATTCTAGGTATATAGTAAGACACGACCAGGTCTTCAATTGGCTATGCTATAGCGGCTGCCAAGTAAGATTTTGTTGCCTTTCATCAACATTTCATCGCAAGGCAACGGCCTTCAAATTTTTTTATCAAAATTACAATATAGTTGCTACATTTTATTAAATTTATTCGACCATTTTGGACATAACCTATATGTGGGCCCGGTGACGGCAATAAAAACACTGGCAAATTGTGGGTGAGTGCAATGCACCTTGTAATTCTTCATTATTTTTTTAGATAATGTGAATATTGTAATGTGGAATATTTTAAATAGTTATAAAATTTATGCTATTATGATATATTGTATGCCTTAACTTAATGGCAGGACACTGCTGACCATTTCTTTTACCGCCAACATCTTACCTATGTACCAGTGATCCACAATGTAATAAATAAATAAACCTCTAGTTCGACGCTAACCTTAATAGCGCGATGTAGAAATTATGAATATGATATGAAGCAAAAAACACCGAGGGAGAACACAAGGGGAGTGCCAGCTGGTCAGAGCACTCCCCCTGTTAGGAAAAGGCCGTGGGTTCGAGTCCCGCCGATGACATCAGTTTTTGTGATCTATTTATAATTTCTTTCTTAATATTTTAAATAAACCTCTGCCTACCCCTTCGGGATATAGGCGTGATATGTGTGTCTCTAGGTATATTGTGTTTGTTTAGAATCAGTTACTTAGTTCTCATAGTACAAGCTCTGCTTAGTTTGAGATTACATGGCGATGTGTGAAAATAAAAAAAAAACCTTAGGTGACCTTCCTTACCTTATGGTCAGTCGGGTAAGGTTCAAACCTACGTAAACTTTCACTCCTAATATAATTTTGTAATTCAAACCATTTTATGGCACAGTTGGCATATCTCTGATATTTCCCGGCAGCACTAACGTTTTTGGCGTAATCTCGTGCAACCGCCATTTTAGGCCAGAGACAAGATTTTACACTCTTTTACAGGCTTTATGGTGTATAATTTAAAAACAAAATAAAGCTGTAATTTTTCAAATATGGACTACGGAACAATGTTGACTTACGCCCCGGACTTTATTTAATAATAAATTATAACTTATTATTTCAATAGAATATTAGGGGATATATGCGTAATTATAATAGGTACATGTATGAATTTTCTAACCACTACAATTCGAGTTTCAAACAACAATTACTTCAAATATAACCATTGACAGCTAGACTATAAATAAATATTTAGGACAATTCACACAACGCCATCTAGTGTCAAACTTAGCAAAGCCTGTAATATGAGTACTAGATAAACTGATATAAATACTTATATTGGATGGAATCAGGCGTTACCTGGCGAAAGTCCATGACATGTTCTCTCTGAGACAGTCTTGAGAATGCCTCGTGTAGAGGTGAAACATATGTCGACGTTGTAATGTCTTCTATTTTAGCGAAATAATGCTATGAATTTAAAAAGTTTTAACATCATATTTACCATTGCTTTATAAATACTTATGTAAATTTTGTTTTGTTAATACATACATATTATACCTACATAGGAAATACCCAGACACGGTACAAGCGTATGTGTCATCACACAAAGTTTGTCCCGACCGGGAATCGAACCCGAGACTCCGGCGACGAAAGCGGAGGCACTACCGACCACGCCACCGAAGCAGACTATTGTCCTTTTTTTAAAACACAAAAGTAGACAGGCCAATATTTCAGTTGTCTTGTTTGACAAGCAATTCGAATCACGATTTAATCAACATAGATCTCATATAATAGGCATTTAGGCAGATATTATTGACAACTACATAGAGACCTGTGCATAGATATTAATTATAATTGTGTGTTATCTATTTATATATCTATTACTTCAGAGCCTTTAAGTTTAAGTATATAACAGACTAATCAAGGTGCAATGTCTTATATACAACTCACTATGCTTTAAATATAGGAGTCAAATTTATATGACCAACTTATTATCGATGATTTAATCGATAATAAGTTGAAAAAATTCGGACAATCGGGTCTTTTACGCGACTGACTCATCTCACTTGCATCAGGGTCGAAACGTTTATAATATTTTTCATAATTTTTTTTTTTTTTGTTTTTTTTTTTTTTTTAGTTCCGCGGCCCACGGCCGCTGCCGCTCTAACGTCCGTTGCCGGGCGTCGATGGTTACAAACAGAACGTATTTCCAGTGGCACCCGGCGGACTTTGACCACCTCTGTGGTCTCTGCGGGGGTTGGGTCGGGATGAGAATCCCGCGTCGTTGGGGCCGGGTTTTATCCCGCGGCAGTGAGTGAATCTGGTTGCGTGCTATGGGGCAAAGGCCCCGCAGCACGCAACCCTTCTAGCCTGCTTCTGTAAGGACGACGGGTGGCGATCCCGCCGTCCTCAGGCCCCGATCATGGAGGTCGATGGTCTTGGGCGTAGATGAGTCTGCGGCGCCCTCGCCGCTGACTACGGAACTCGGCGGGGAGGGTACGCTCCCTCTCCCTCTCGGCCGCCTCCTCCACGAGCACGACTTGCTCGCAGAGGGACACGGCCGCGTTCCATCTACTCCCGCTGGAGACCATGGCTTGAAGCATGGTCTCCAGCGAGAGAGTATCCACGGCCAGACCCACTACGAGGTCCCGGCGCTGACTCGCCCACGCTGAGCACTCCACCAACGTGTGGAGTGCGGTGTCGTCGTCGGAAACCTCGCAGTTTTGACACCGGGGTGTGACCTCACGACGGATGCGAAACAGATAGCTACCGAAGCATCCGTGCCCGGTAACGATCTGCGTCGCACGATACGTGAGGTCACCATGCTACCTCTGCAGCCAATCGTCGATGATCGGTCTCACCGCCACGATGATGGTGGTACCCCACTTGGGTTGCTCAAGTCGCACCCTCCATGACTCCATAAGATCCTGGCGGAGTTGAGACCGCTGGTCCTCGATTTCTCGAGACGCAGGCCTGTGGTCCCGCTCCAGCGCCGCTCTCGCTTCCAGGTCCCATGGAGGGGTCCCGGCTAGGAAAAAATGCAGCCTCTCCGGAGATCATGCGGTAGCCCCTTATTGTTTTGACGGCCAAGGTCCTCAACGGTCTATTAAGGAGCGTTGAGTTGTTGGCCGTCAAACGCGCCGCCCATAGGGGAGGCCCGTAAAGGGCCATACTCCGCACGATCCCCAGGTACAGTCTCCTGCAGGAAGCGTTGGGTCCCTTTAGGTTGGGCATCAGTCGCGAAAGCGCGACCGATGCCTGTGTCACCTTGAGGACCAAACTTCGGAAATGTGGTCCGAAGTTCCATCGGCTATCAAGTACGATCCCTAGATACTTCATCGAGGGCTTGATGCCGATGCTAACGCCTCCCACATTTATACTGGAACCTTCAGGTGGACCGTTCCGAGGTCTGTGAAAACACAGAACCTCGGACTTGTGCAAGGCCACCTCCAGTCCCAGCCGCCGTATCCGACCCACGACTTGAGCAACACCCGTCGTGACCATGAGTGCTGCCTCCTGGTACGTTGCACCCCGCGCCGTGATGAGGGTATCGTCGGCGTAGCACGTTACGCCGACGCCCTCAGGCAACGCACCCCGCAGCACCCAGTCGTAGCCGATGTTCCACAGAAGCGGCCCCAGGACCGACCCCTGTGGAACACCGCACGACACATCCCGCCGAGCTGGCCCGAGCCAGCTGGGGAAAGCTATGGCCCTCTCCGAGAAATAGGCCCCGACAATACGACGGAGGTAGAGAGGCGTTTCGTGATACACGAGCACCTCCCTAACGCAGCTCCATGGCAAGGTGTTGAACGCGTTGGCGATGTCAAGAGACACCGCCACCACCACCTTGCCCTGCGAGACTGCTTCCACCGTCAGGCTCTTGACACGCATGATCGCGCTCACGGTGGAGCGTCCCCGACGGAAACCGTACTGGTTGTCCGCCAGGTCTGGCCCCACCGTCGAGAGATGCTCGACGAGGCGTTCCGCGATAATTCGCTCAAAGAGCTTACACACCTCGTCGAGCAACACGATCGGCCGGTATCCGGACGGTGAGTCCACCGGCCGCCCCGCCTTACGGATCAGGACCAGCTTCCCCGTCCTCCACACCTTGGGAAACTGGCCCCTTTCGAGGCATGCGCTAAAGAACCCCATCAGTCGAGGCCCGAGTTCTTCGAGGGCCAGGACCCATGCACGGCCAGGAATGCCGTCGGGTCCGGGGGCAGTGATTTTCCGGAGTTTAAGCCGGAGTACTGCCGCCCCTAGCTCCCCCACCCTGACTTCGGGTACGTCGTCTTCGCCGGTGCTATGCGCGTCGGGCAGAGACGGAGCCATGCGCGGAGGGACGTGCTCCTCCGCGCTCGTCGGAAACAGGGAGCCCATGACCCGCTCCAGCTGCTGCGGCTGGAGACTCTGGGTCAGTGGGGGCGTCCTAGGTCGGAGTTTCTCCCTGACCTGTAGGTACGGGCACCCCCATGGGTTCTGCTGCAGGGTCTCCAGGAGCTCCTCGCGGGCCGTCGTCTTGGCCCACTTTATTGTCTCCTGGAGATTACCTTTAGCCTCCCTGTAAGCCTGATAAAGCTCCGCCTCTCGGGTTGCCGCGTTGTCTGGGCGGCGATGCCTCCGGAGAAACTTGGTGTACTGGCGGCGGGAGGAGATGCATGCTGCGCGCAGTTGTGCAATCTCCGGCGACCACCAGTACACCTGCTTCCTTGCCGGTCTGGGTGTAACCCTAGGCATCACTGCATCACAGATTTGCGACATGGCTCCCCTGAACCACTCCGCCTCGGCATCCACATCGGCAGGCCGGTCCGGTGCCGGAATCCAGGCCTGCACGATGGACGCCTCCAGGAGAGCCTCCCGATCCAGGTGGTGAAGTGCCCAACGCGGATCCGGGGGATTTTCTACCGGCTGTGGGAGGTCAGGTGGGGGGACGACATCCCGCCGAGAAACATCTGGCCGTGCAGTAGCGGCACCCCCACCGCTCTCAGCGGACGGACGAGGCTTTGGCCTCGAGGCGGTGCAGGTTGTGCTGCCGACCCGGTGGTCCGCAGTCTTGCCCTCCGTATCGCATCTAAAGCAGCGAGGCGGAGCGTCACAGGCTCTTGCCTTGTGACCGGGCCGGCTGCAGCGGAAGCACCGATCACCCACGGTGACTTCCGCAGTGCACGCTTGGGTATTCTAACCTAACCAAAACCAAATCGGCTCGAAACGAAAATACTATCAAACAATATAGGGAAACTACTAAATGAAATGTAAACACCACGCGTCGCCCGTTGTCCAGTAAATAAGATTTTTAAGGACTTAAACATCGTAATCATAAAGTCAATCCTTTATATTTATCTCTGGGTCTTCATTTTAAAATACCGTAAGTATACCAAAATCTAAGCTCGAACCACCCATCAATACTAACGCCAAAAATTCTGATTTAAGGTGAACGCATACTTATCCGACCCGATCGCGACGAACGAGTCGAATGAAACGAATTTTAGAATTCTGTATATGAAATCTCATGAAACCTCGCACACTTTCCCGCGTCGAATCGTCCGAATCTGGAAGAACCCCAGAAATCCTAGACGAATTCGGATGACGTCATCAGCTTCGGCGCGGCTTATGCGGTCGATTCGACCGATGCGCTTGCATTCTATCAGTTGCGTACGGGTACGATACTACGACAGAGCAACGTGCGAATAACAGTTAATAATAACAGTGCGACAGGCGTAAAGGAAATAGAAATGATTTCTTCGACGCGGTCGATTCTTTCGGGGTGGTCAATTCTTCTGGTGCGGATATGTGTGCGAGGCCTCCTTAACTTTGATTCGTTCGACGCGTTCGGCTCGAATAAGTGTGCGTTCACCTTTAAAAACATATCTTCGAATTCTTTGTTTAAAAGCATGGAGCTTTTGATCGCTCAGATTGGTTTAATTAAAATGTTTAAACATCGATTTTTATTGGACTGTGTGAACTGATTTTGTTATTTTTTTAAATGAAAGCTACTACTTCCCAAGTGGTCCCATTTCAATTTGGTCCCATTCCGACAATTATTTGGTCCCATTTCGGTATTTTGAAGTCGGTTGTTGTGTCAATTTTTGACATATATTTTGGTTTCTGTTCTATGCATAAAAACCTAGGTTATACAACCTTATCACTTAAGGCATTGTTACACCACGTTTTTTCAATAAGCCTGACCTTGGTCATCAGTTAATTGGCTAAATTGTGTACCATTTAAGGAGGCACCACACTGTGATAAAGACATCCTTGTATCACTACGCCAGCCTGTACATACTTAGTGGACTTAATTAAATGGCCGCCTTATTAGATACTTGAGTCGGTCGTAACACAAGTCAGTAATGTCTCTTATGATTTGAATATACGCAGGAAGCTATAAGTTATTGAAATTGTTTTTTTTATTGTAGGCATTGTAGGGTGTCAACTGGGTATCGATAAAAATCGTATCATTATGTATTGATAAGGTCTAATGAACTCTTAGCACATTACTGATTAAGCACTGATGGACCAACTATCTTTCTAGATTTTCCATAAATTATTCTTTTGCCTTACATTTGTTTCATACCATCTTCTTAATGTAGTATATTCACATCTGTATGTAGGTATTTAGCTTTAGTCTTATATTATTAAGTTCTTATGTGTATGTGTTTAATGTCGCAACAATCGCAACTACAACTTGAAGTTGTAAGTCAGTAAGGCTTGTCTCTTGTTTGTGACACGGCATGGACCATACAGTTGATATTGAGGTATTGACGTCATAATTATTGGTCAAATTATGCTGGTATATATTTTACTTTACTGGCAATCCTAACGTTCGAATTATGTTCTCTGTAAACAAAAGAATGTGCTTTAATTAACGTCTGAGTGCAAGTTCTGTATGTAAGTACTCGTACTATTCCCTATTCTGTGGCATAGCCTTATACGTCTAGCAGCAGACACTCTGCGAGGAGATAAAGATTACTAGGGCCCTGGAGATAGTGATAAAGTCCCTGAGCACCATTAAAAGGTACCTATAAATCTCAAAAATATTAAAGGTGAAAAGTATTTACTAATAGTGTAGATGACTGTCAAGTCAAATCATCTTCTTTTTATTTTAACTGTCAAAACGGTAAGTATAACTCGTGTGTATGTAATGGAAGCCTATGACGTCACTTTTATTTACTGTCAAATCATTAACTACTAGTACTTTAAAGTGATGATTAAAAATAAATACAAGAAAATTAATTTAATGTAATTCGAATATGTTTTGGAATTCTTTAGTTAACAAATACATTTTTTCAACCGATTTCTAAAAAAGGAGGAGGTTCATAACTCGAATGTATGTTTGTTACTTCATATCTTTGCACAGGGTGAACCGATTTTGATTTTTTTTAAATGAAAGCTACTACTTCCGAAGTGGTCCCATTTCAATTTGGTCCCATTCCGACAATTATTTGGTCCCATTTCGGTAATTTGAAGTCGGTTGTTGGAAAATTTTTTGACGTATATATTGTTAATTATTTATATTACTATAGTCCGAAACGCCCAGGACTTTAATTGGCTGTGCCATAGCGGCTGGCACGTAAGATTTTATTGCCTTGCATCAACATTTCATCGCAAAGCAACGTGTTTAAACTTTTTTCAAAATTACAATATAGCTGCTACTTTTCATTAAATTCATTCCGCCATTTTGGACATAACCCATTATAAATGTGCCCGGTGATGGCAATTGGCTTGCCCCTACGTAATAACGTGGGACTAAAAATACTGGCAAATTGTGGGTATGTAATGAACCTCTGCCTACCCCTTCGGGGATATAGGCGTTATATGTGTGTGTATTTATATTACTTAGTCTTAGACATCTTTACTATTATTGTTTGAATTTACGCGTACTCACTTATCAACCATGGGAATACCGTGGGTTATGTGAGACGTCGGGAATTCCGAATATATTCCCGTACATATTATATTAATTCCATCCTGCTTATAATAATAGTAACAAAAATAAGGATATTGATTACATTCGTGTTACGACAAAACGAACTTTATTTCCTGTTACATTCTTTCTTTCTTTCTGTTTAAAATCCGACTTCGAAAAATTTCCGACTTTGAAAAATTTCCGACTTTGAATTACTGGAATTGCACTAAATAATTATCGAAATGGGTACGAAATGGTTAACGAAATAGGACCAAATTTAACTAGGACCATACGGAAAGCAATAGCTTTCAATTAAAAAAAAATCGGTTCACCTAAAAGAAAAATAAAGTACAGTCGAATTGAAAACTTCCTCTTTTTCTTAAAGTCGGTGAACCTCATAAACGGGTGCTAAGGGGTCCTATCAACATCTCCAGGGCAGGTTACTTACGACCAACATTGACTGATGAAAAAATTTAGTTAATTTTCATGTGTGTGCGACTGTACAATGGAATCACAGGAATTGGAACTGTATTTGTTTTGTAAGTAATTTGTTATTGGAAGTGGCTAAATCAGCTTAGTTGTTACCTACTTATATTTACAAGTACATGTCGAGCAACATTATTTTTTAGTCGGGGTTTATTTCATTAAGCCCGATACCATCTTGCCACCCACGCTGGTTTGTAATGACTTGCCATATCCAACTTTGTCCCGTACAGTCATGTACAAAAGTTTTTCGATAGCATTAATAAAAAATCTATTTTTTTTATAATATACGATTAGGAATATGGCTATAGGTACTTCTATGTATGTAATATTAATTTACAAGCGTATAGATGATGTTGTGTGTCAGTTATTTTATACATAGCACAAGCTCTACTTAGTTTGAGACTAAAAAGAGTTTTGTTCAGTTGCACTTAAAAAAAAATTGTTTCTACATATCTACTTATTTACAAATACCAAAGTTATTTTCAAAAAAAAAATGTTTCATCTAACTATTGATTGGATCGGAATGCACTAATCTTAAAATTTACGACGTTAGATCTATAAGGGAAGCTTTTAGACTAGTGATGTTTTACTTCAGGTGAAACAGTTAAGGTTTTACCATGCTTTTACCTGTTTATGTTTGCAACGCAGGACAAACAGGTTGATGAAGCAGTGAAGCGATGATAAGCTTGGTGTTATGCCAAATTGTGTCTGGTTTTTATTCAAATTTGCGTGAGAATATACCTCATATATTTGAATAAGTAAATCGTTAATCGAAAAAAAATATTTCGTTTATAAAATTTTATGTCAAACAGAACAACTATTTGATAAACAAAATGATTAAATTGAGTAGATAGGTACATCATTTAATTTAATAATAATATTTTTCGTTCATATAATGTAAAGTTTTAGTAAAAAATCTAGTTTTCTCCTTAAATATTTTACAATATGAACAGTGAAAACATAGTCTTTGGGCCGGATTAGGACCAGTGATTCATTGTAAAATTAGTTCAAAGATTATTCTATTTCAAACAATTCGGACTTGTTGGTGGCTGACATAATTTTTTTTATTTTTGTAAACATATTTTTAGCAATATAGACGCCTGGACTCTAAAGACTGCAAGTCAACATCAGTCTTGACTATTGGAATTTAGAGTTCAGGTTACAATCAGTATTGATTGATATGGCATGTAGTGGTAATCAAACAAACTATTTATCTTTATAAAAGTGTCAAACACTTTTTGTTTCACCTGTACAAGGTTATAGTACGCATTGCGTCGTGAGGAGTTCATGTACTCGACTCCTGTTTAATCTCCGGGAGAAAGTTATATTAGACGAGGTCACCGCCTTTATTTTAGACATATTTCAATATCATAGTTTTAATTGCCTTGCATGACAGAATAAGGAAAGAGTATATAGAGTAATGTTGCACCCATAGAAGGGAGCGAAGCGAGCGCCATCCCAAATCTCTGGTTGCACCAGTGAATGAAAACTTATGAAGCGACAGGCTGTCATGATATGGACATGTTATGAAAAGAGAAGTAATGTGGATATAAAGGTACAAAGTATGAATGTAGAGTGCTTAAGAAGTAGAGGTAGGTCCAAGAAAAGATGGATGGAATGCGTGAAAGACGATATGACAAGAAAAGGTAACTGAGGAGATGATGTGTGATAGGGATGTATGGAGCAGGAAGACATGCGTCGACCAGACATAATTGAAATAAGGGCAGGTAGATAATAAGTTTTAAATGCACCCATTGCCCTAATAATCTTTAAACTTGATTAGCCTTAATTAGCCGAATCTTTTCTCTAACACTTAATCTTAATCTAAATCTACAAAACACAAAAGTTAACATATGTTTTTATATCAATTTAAATAACATGGATGACTTAGGTATCGAATACCTAACATACAGTTTTAACTATCGCACTACTTTTAAAATAATCGTGTAATAAATCCTTATTGATAAAACTAGTACGGTGTCTTGCGCGGTGCTTCGCGTCGCACCACGCTATAGGTTTTAGCCTATAACTTTTGACCCCTTAGGGCTAGGTCAAATTTTCGATTTTTTGGCTTGCCGCCAGATCGAGGGCTATCCATAGAGGGGTCAACCATCATTGCAGCAGAAGCAGTTCTCGAGAGCTAAGGGGGGACAAAAATTACATTCACCATTTCTATACGAGTATATAGATATCCGGTGATAGCGACAGGTAATTTAATTAATTAATTACTTAAAGGTACGTAATCACGCCGATATTTTGACTGCTTCGGTGGCGTGGTCGGTAGTGCATCCGCTTTCGACGCCGGACGCTCGGGTTCGATTCCCGGTCGTGACAAACTTTGTGTGATGACACATACGTTTGTACCGAAGTCTGGATGTTTCCTATGCATAATATGTATGTATTTACAAAAAAAATGTATATAAGTATTTATATCAGTTTATCTAGTACTCATATCACAAGCTCTACTTAGTTTGAGACTAGATGGCGTTGTGTGAATTGTCCTAACATATTTATTTATTTATCTATATCCTCAAAGGGGTAGGCACACACACATTTTCCTAGTTATTTAGTTGCTTACGCGTAATAGCCGAGCCTATTTCCGTTACCTGCCAATGTATAATTATTTAACAAAATGTTTCTTCAATACATTTTTATAAGTTCAGACAGCGATGGGACGTAACAGTTGCTACGGTTCAAAGTCAAACCCTTTAAGTGACTAAGCACAAAATACCAATCTTGTAGTTGATTTGAAATGTAAATATTTTAAAATATGAAACATAGCCAAGTCCATAATGTTATTCAACAAGGGACGTGTATTAAGTTTCAAACTTATTATGTTAATTAATTGAACTGACTAGTAATACGAACATCTATGGCAGTCGTCGCGGTTATTAAGAGCCCTAAAACCAAAACATGGCTGGTTTCTAACTACAGAACATCTAAAAATTATAAGAAATTAGAATCATTGAAATTATTTTTTTTAGTATAATTTTAAATTTATGAAAATGAGACTTTTTACTATTTAACATATTAATAAGTTTTATTTAGTAAATTAATAAATGAATAGGTGTTTAATTAATCATGTTAATAAGTTTTTATATTTATTATCGTAACTAAAAATCTAATACAAAACCTTTGTATAAATTTAAATTTTGTGTTTTGGAAATGTAGTTTTGGAACGTTTGTATATATTTTAATCAAATATACAAACTTATCAGGAAAAATATTTATTTATGTATGTAATATAAATGTGTAAAATTATGTTAATATACCCATATTATGTATTATTAAGTAGTTACTTAAGTAATTTAAGTTTGTTTAAGGTGTTTTTTTTACACAACATGGTCAATTAAATCATCGCTTCAACAGCTATTTATCTGCGTGTTATTATTATTTTTCCCCATCAAGTTTAGTTAAACATAAAACTGGTTTATACCCGTCAAGCTTTTATTGTATAAAAATAGGTATGTATGTAGGTAGTTACATAATATAATATCAAACAGAGAAGTAAATTAAAATTTCAAAATCAGAACAGAGTAAAAATAAACAGTTCGAAATTTAAAAATATGACTTACCTAGCATTTTACTCAAGTCAGCATTGTGCAGATCCGGATTCTCATCAGCCAGCTTCTTCCTTTCCACTTTTGCCCACACCATAAAGGCATTCATAGGCCTCCTTATCCTAGCCTCTTTCAATGCCTTTGCCTGTCCCATCTTAGTCGTAAACGGGGCTCTTGAGTATTGTTGAGAGGCGTACTCTCGTCCTGTATCGTATGGGCTACGGTAATCGTATTGTGTCCTGTACTCCAAACCGTATGGCAAAGTAGACCATACAACCAATTCTGGACTGGGTTGTTCTTGAACTGAATCAGTACTATTATCGACGGCTCCTTGCACATATTGTTCGTAGCTTCTGTGGTATGTGGGTGGTGACTCTGCAATGCCTGCTCCTCCAGAATCCATCATGCTGAAATAAAAAAGATACTTTAATGAACATGAAATGAAGTAGATGAAAGGAGATTAGATCAAATTCAGGTTACGCCCTATGGAAACAACAAATAGTGGAAAAAATAATTTATATCGATCCTTAAACACAACGAATTATTTAAAACAGAAAGTAAATAAACATAATTGCATTTTATCGTTTATCTATTAATATTTTTATTTTACACATTTTTAAATACATTTATAAAAAACACAAATATATTTAAAAATATAAAAATAGTGACCCACCAGTAGCGGAATAGGACCCAAACTACCGGTGGAGGCTACAGACTGAGAAACCTCCCAACAATACGGCACGTGTCAAGGATAACAGCCTTCTGAATCTGACTCTTGATCCAACAATCTAACGAGAGTCTCTTGAGTTGTTGATCGAGACTCTTCGCTATTAATCCGTTTGCCGAAACGACCACCGGGACAATGATCGTCGAGTCTACGTCCCACATGGCGGTTATCTCGAAGGACAGATCAAGGTACTTACTAAGTTTGTCCTTCTCTGCCTTCACGAGAATTTCATGGTATTATTATTTTTATCGAGTTCATACATCATATTTCATCATTTCAATTATTTAAAAAAAAAAAAATTTACCCCACACACATACAAAAACAAATTCACATAAATATGTATCCCACATTTCACCCTGATGCCGTAAAAAAAAAACGTAAAAATATTCCCAACGTACCTATTTAAAAAATATTAAATTTGGAATAATAATAACTAAAAAAAAATACATTCTCTCAACAAAACAATTGATTGTAATTTTTTGTCACCTTTAAATCAAATCGCTTAACTTACTTTCGCATTTTGTTGTTATATAAATAGTTGGTTTCTTGTAAATTATTATGTATGGCAATAACAACCATTTGTTTGTCTGTTTCAAGTCACAGTCAATCACACACTGGCCGGTCACAAAATACAAACACATACTTCTGCAACTTTAGGTAAATTGGTTGAGATACATATTGAGTTTATTTTCCTTATTAGGTAAGTATGTATTCAATAATAGGCTTTCTGAAAGATTTTGTGATCTTCATCCTTAATATGGGTACACATTTACTAATATTTACGAAAAAGCTTACATATTATAAACAAAGACCGTATGTAGGTATGCTTAGATCTATAAAACTACGCAATGAATTTTAATGTGGTTTTCACCAGAAAAGTTTTTGTGCATATAATTTGCGGCAAATTATTTGCTAAGCGGGCGAATCCCCGGGCGCACGCTAGTTTCGGTAATAAAGTAAAGTTTAACGAAGTAGGAGCTGATTTTCTAACTTTAATTTTATTCTTCTTTTTTTAAAAAAAACGTGGCTCCATCGATGTTTATCGATGAATTTGCCAATGTCAAGGTAATACTTGATTAGTTGATAGTCCCGCACAGTAGAACTAGTTATTCCGAAGTAGCTCCAGGTGCAGGACAAGAAACGTTTTTCGGTATGAGAGTGTCTGGAAACCCGATTTTCGCGGAGCGCCACAGGTAACCTAAAAAGCCACCAGGCACGCGCTCAGCAAAAATCTAACTCAGAATTTTATTTTTAATAGTGTACGAAAACAGCTCGTAGTGTCATGTTGGGTCTGACGTTATTATTTTGCTTTTCTTTTTTTTCGAGGCTTTTGTCCGTAAGGGGCACGTCAGCCTTGGTCTGATGTTTTAATATGTAAAACAGTCATTTTAATCAGAACAAAATTGAACAAAACACCAGTGACGTCATGCGCTGTAAGTAATTGCTGTTTCAGTCAAAATGGCGGATTGCAATATTTTATTGAAAATCTTATCAATCTCAAGTTGACCTGTGCCTCGGGGAGCATGTTAACCCTTCTCAGTTGTCATACTACCATTTATGGCAGTCGTTACTGGTATTTGGAGCCCTAAACCCAAATTCGACTGGTGTAACTGGTGGTCAGATGGCAGTCGCTCCACGGAAAATATCGAAGTTCAACCGCATTGCAGTTAAACTGGGAGGAGCACATCAGTCCACCAAGCCTTTTCCCAACTCCCAACTAAGTTGGGAAAAGGCTTGGTGGATGGATGTGCTCCTGTGGGAATTGGGAACCAGAGAACATTCCCAAGCGGGTGAAGCTGCGGTAATCAGTTCGTTCACTATTGTAATTATACATTAACTACTTACTTTACTACTTACTTAATAGCCACTAAGACTTGTTAGAAGGCAACACTCGACTATAACTTTTGATTTTAATTGCAATGTTGCCATAATAATAAATATCTAACAAGGTTTTTATTTGCTGTAAAGCCAACTGTTGAACTCGGAGGTCGTAATTTCGAATTACAACAAGGACAGAAGCTTGTTCAGTGTCAGGGTGTAATTTATCTAAAACTTGCGGACCTCGGACGTAAATCTTCCTCGAGAACAACTCTATCCATTGATGAAAACCGCATCAAAATACGTTGAGTGGTTTTAAAGATAAGCATCCATAGTCAGACAGCGAGAAGCGACTTAATTTTATACTTTGTTATGTATGATATCAATGTGTTTTAAAGTACTTAAGTTTTTTTATTATAAACGCATGCAACATAACACGAGCTTAATGGCACCACAAAGACCTTTGAAACCATGCCAGAAAAAAAACATAAGTTTATATTAGTTACATAATATATTTGTCTTAGTTATATGGAGACGGTATCGTCGAAAGACTTTAGCCTGCCCATAATTGGGCGAAGATGAAAAAAATATAAGTTAAATGACACTTTGTAAAATATGTTTTAAAAGTTATTTACATTACCCAGCAGTTATTATTACACTAATTCATTACTTACATAATTCAATATATCTCACAACATCACATAGTAATTCATAATTAGTTAGCACGATTGCGTAAACCATCTGTTTCTAGAATCGCTCTTATAATTTCCAAGATAGGGCAACTCGATCAGCTGTCTGCCACCTCAAATATCCCCTGTAATCTGATGACATAACCTCCCAGGGTGTACATAGCTGGTGAAGTATTATATGGAATTTGAAAAATCCGCAAGAAGAGGTGTCGTATGCATATTAACCAGTATCATTTACCGCGAACAGGGCATATTGTCAGGAAACTAAGTAAGACGAGCTCATTTGTTAGTACTCGTATCATTGGTCTTCAATGGACACCGATGATAATATTGTCTCGCCTACTGCGTTGCCAACCCCTGCATGCCACACGCATGTTGTATGTGCGTGGCCATAGAGTGATTTAACCGGGTTTTATCATAGACTCGGAATTATACGAGTAGTAAGTAGGTCCGATGTTTCTGTACTTACTTATAGAATAAGCTCTGCTTAAATTGAGAAATGTCATAGCATAAAAAGAAGATTAAAATGTTATAGACAACGCCCTTATTAGACTAACTACCAAATTCAATATGTTATCTCAATCTATATTTTGCTATCCGGGACTGATTATTCCATCAAAATCTGTCAATGTCAAATTGGGAATTGTATGAATTATCAATCCCGGATAGATAAAAAAATGTGTATTGTTATAATATTTGGATGGTAATTAGTCTAAAAATGGGGATGTCTATAGCATTTTAATCTTCTTTTTATACTACGACATGGCTCAATTTACGCAGTACTTGTTTGATATTGAATTTGGTAGTAGGTCAATTAGGTAGTTGATTATTTTATTTTCTTACGTCATTAATGTCAAATTTAAAAATAGAACTAGAACACGTCACATTTACAATTGGATTAAACCAGGAGAGCAACGAATTTTCGACCCGTGTAGCTCTATGGCTTCGAGTCGAGTCGAGCGGGCGAAGCCGCAGGAGTCCCTGCGGCTTCGCCCGCTCGACAAATTATTTACACAAAAACCTTTCTCGAGAACCACTCTATCCATTGGTAAAAACCGCATCAAAATTCGTTACGCAGTTTTAAAGATCTAAGCATACATACGGACGGACCGACTTTGTTTAATTAACTGAGAAAGCGAAGCGACCGAAGTCTCCGTTTCATCTTGCACGCTGGGGAAAATTTCTTTCGTCTGTACCTACCTCTACATCTCTACATCTACGGGTTCTGTCAGATCATGTTTGCGGCCGTATTTATCAACCGATTTTCATGAAAGTTTACACACACACTCCTTGCTCTCAATGAATAACATGTGAATGATATTTTTTGGAATGCATTAAAAATAAAAGAGTAATAAAAATAATGAAAAATAAATTTTCTAAACAAAGCTCCCGAAGTCTACGGTTCACAGTAACATGTAGTGATAGTGATAGTGAAGAGAAAAATTAATTTAAATGAATTCTTTTGACATAAATCATTTCAATCACATTTTTTTATTAATAAATGTAGGTTTTTAATTGTAAAGTAGGTTACCCAATACATCTCTTCACACTCTCTTGCAATCACACTTAAGAAGTATAAATTACGTGTAGGTCTGTAGGTAAAAACTGCAAACCCTACACAATTATAAATAATGAGTAATTCCAAATTTAAAGGAAAGCATGCGCGGGCGCCGAGTAAATGACACCGATGTTTCTTAGTACGTTGGTTGGAGGACGCCATCGCCACTGTGTGGGAACTGAGAGCCATTATGATTGTGCTTCTGATTTCACTTGACTCTTGGAACTCATTTAGTACACTATTTTATTTTCTAATATGGTTATGAAGACTATAATCATACACACATACATAGCATCACGCCTTTTTCCCCGAAGGGGTAGGCAGAGGTGTGCAAACACACCCACATCTCGCCAGCTATGTTAGGTCCCATGTAATAGGGGGCGAGGAGAATTATACATTATCCACCAGACCCGGGAATCGAACCCGAGACCTCGAGCGTGGCAGTCCGTACATAGTACCATTGTGCCACCGAGGTAGTCTATAATCATATACCTAAATATACCGGTATTTTTTAAAATTCCGCTGCCCAAGGCCGTGGCCGCTGTCACGTCCGTTGCCGGGCATCTCTGATTCAAATATACTGCCTAGTATAGTTTTTTCGCGTACCTCTTGGAAAAAATTGTCAGGATAAAATGTCTAATTTCTACCTGAGGCACAGAATAGGGAATAGTACTTACATACAGAACTTGCACTCCGACGTTATTTAAAGCACATTCTTTTGTTTACAGAGAACATCATTCGAACGTTAGGGTTGTTAGGAAAGTACCAACATAATTTGACCAATAATTATGACGTTAATGCCTCAATATCAACTCTATGGTCAATTCCGTATCACAAACAAGAGACAACCCTTACTGTCTTACAACTTCAAGTTGTCGCTGACGTCACGTATTTTTTGCGATTGTTAGGCGAGTGACATTTGCCTGCCTGAGGTCTCAAACAATCTTCATTCCTTTAATAATAACTAGTTATCACGGCGAACTTTTTATCACCTCAAAGATAAAAAAAAAATATAAAATATAAAAAAAAAAAAATATTAAATGTATGTAAATTGAAAAATGTGACGGACGGACAGACAGACAAATTGTCGTATTAAATATATAGATTTGCACAAGTAAAAAAGCAACTTAAGTAAGTACGTGAAAAACACGTCAAAGTAACAAACATTGAAAAACTCCTCCTTTTTTGAACTCGGTTAAAAATAAACGATAAATGTCATAAAAATATTACCTTTCGGTACCTAAGTACACATAAGCTTAACCTAACCATTAATCTACAATAAATGTTGATGTGACACCTAATGTTAAATTAATTGTTCCACTCACGGCATGTGCTAACTAAAATGAATCATCTTTTTTTTTAATAAATCATCCACCATGTCCTAACTATAACTATATATTTTTACGTAGGTTTATATTGCGAAAGCACAGAAAAGCTGTCATAAATGTCAATCATTTAGTAGTGATACATACTTCGACTTAGGAATAATTAATTTAAAAAATAAAGTTTAAATATACGTACTGTTTTTCTCAAATTCCTCAAAATTGATATAACCACAGATATAAGAATACTATACTAGTGACATAACCTTGGCATTGATTTTATTTTCTAGTCACCACTGTTATAAAACATAGGACCTATTGCAATATAAAACTCACTTCACTTCAGTTGCAACAAAAACTAGAATTAACCATAATGTCATTGAAAACTTTTATTAAAAAAATCATTAGGCGCCATTACGTCATTTTAAATTTAAATATAGAACGAATGATGATCCGAAACACAACTATCTGATGCCGATATTGTAGAATAGTATCTCGATAGTCACACAAAAGAATATCGTCGTCTAAAAACGTTAAACTGCTAACTCCATTTTGTCCATAATGACATTTTGATGTCGTTAGAAAGAGAATAAAAATACCTTTGCTATGTAAAACTGATATATACAATTAAAATTCACCAAACGTATAAAAATCCATCCAATAAAAAATGCTATGTACAGTGTTTGAAAATTGGCGCGAAATAAATGCTAACTCCGCCATTTTGTTAGTGCGTCTGCGACAATACAAAGTGCTTGTGATATTTAATTGTAAAATAATAGTTCTTGCCAGTTAATCCTCATTCTGGTTTGACTTTAAGGATAAGGTGAGTACATAGTGTCATTTTTTAATTAGTTCCGCTCTTGCTACTTAATAATATGAAAATAATACACTTTATTCAAACGTTCTGTTTGAATAAAGTGGGGTGAGGAGATAGCAGCTTTTATTTTTCTTGTTTTGATGAAATAATGAAACGGTTTTGGTGAGATGTCACGTTTAACTTCTTATTTCTTAATTAATTGTTTGTTTAATAAGAATGTTGATTGAACTTTGTTATATACATACCTACACGCCTACTTACTAATCTGGTATGTAGGTAACTACTCATAAAATTGACACACCAACAATTTTATTGTGTACCTAAACTATTTATTTTATTATACGTTTAACCTACGTACTTAACGCTTACTTAGGCTGCCTTACGAGCCTAGGTGTAGGTAGGTAAGTTCTAATTCATACCTACTTACTATTTATTTACTTAACACTGTTTAGAGTAGGTATAAATGAATTAGGTACCTACTTACCCACCTATAACTTAATTTTGATTTTGCATAAATAATTGCGTGTGCTATTAAATTAATAAACGGCTTTGTGTACTGTGTTACTGTACCTTTAACTTCGGCATTTTAGGGCATGGTTTGCGGGGCTTACTTTGTCTTCATTGTTTCAGATAAGCAAAAATTATAATTCGAAAATGAGTTCAAATCATTTTCGTGGAAGACGCCTTGTTGATATGTGCACGAATAAAGCTTTAACTTCCAAAGAGCATGATGTCCCTTCTTCATCAATGACTTCTACCTCGATCTGTGTTAATGCCGACAACTACTTTACTGATAATAAATCTCACACATCACCTTTTCCTGCAATACCTTTTCGCACTTCTCCAGCAACTTCAAACTGCATTGTTGAGAACATTGCCATTCCTTTCAGAGGCTATCGACCCTAACTCAAACATTGTAGTTATAGTAATAGTTACATGGATTACGATGAAAATAACACTCAAGTAGATATTAATAGTTTACCTGTACTTGTTGCTACAACGCAGGTAATTGAAGAAGATTACTTAATTTTAGAATCTGCCACTACAGAGGTAGAAGTAGAAAATGAGGAGTCATGCACCTCATTATTTACCAGTGCAATTCTTCCTACAACACCAGTGAATTTCATCAACGTTGAAGAAAATGACTTTGGACTTGACGTAGACATTATCCGAAAACCTTTGGTAGCGTACAGTTCATCAGATTCCGACACAGAGTTGCCAGTAAAAAGTACAACCAGAAACCGAAAATCTAAAGTAGATCGTAAAAATTGGATTGCGGAGAAAAACAGAAAACTGAGGGAGACCGGAGCAAAATACTATGGTAGAGTAAAAAAAGATTCAAAGTGGAGTTATGACAAAGTAAAAGAACCAAGACACCTTAAGGAACGTTGTAAATGTAAAGAAACCAAATTAATGAAATGTAGCCAAATAAGTGAAAAAACCAGAGAAGAAATATTCAATAAGTTCTGGAAGAAGTTGAATTGGGGTGAAAAAAAAGTATACAGTGACGAGTATGTCAAATGCCTACCAATTAAACGACGTAGAGATAGAAAAAAAACAGATGAATCACGTAGGACGCAGTCTCTGATTTATTATTTACCTGGAGAAGAAAAAGAGTTAAGAGTCTGTAAAACTATGTTTTTAAATACTCTCAACATAGGACATATGACAATCGTCGGGTGGAAAAATAAAATGTCAAATAATGGAAGACCTAGTGAACAACGGGTTACGTCCCAAAATGTTCCCCGTTTCAATGAAAGCCAATCTAATCTTACAGCATTTTTTGATGTTATTCCTAAAATGGAATCTCATTATTGTCGCACATCTACTTCAAGGAAATATCTGTTACCTGAGTGGCAGTTTAAAAAATCGCTGTATGATTTTTATGTATTAGACTGGTGTACAGCGCATAATACAGTGCCTGTTTCAACGACAACATTTTTTAAATCAATGGATGAGCAAAAAATTTCACTATTTCGACCAAAAAAAGATGAATGCGAAAAATGCGCATCTTACAAAGCGGTTAATCTTAGCGAAGACGAGTACCGCCTACATATTATTAAAAAAGAAGAATCTAGAGAAGAAAAAACACATGATAAAGATGACATTTCGTGTGTTGTAATAGCAGCTGATGTACAAGCTGTGTTGTTGTCTCCAGTTTCAAAAATCAGTACACTTTATTATAAAACAAAGTTGCAGGTGCATAATCTGTGCTTCAAGAATTTAAAAAATAGTGATGCGTATTCTTATATTTGGAACGAAACTGAGGGAGGGCTGAATGCGGAAGAGTTTGCCTCCATTTGGGTAAATTTCTTAGAAACAAAAATAGTCCCATCATTGTCTCCTGATTGCAATCGAATTGTATTTTATACAGATGGATGCGGCTATCAAAACAGAAATACAGTTATGTCTAATGCACTACTAAATTTTTCCGTAAAACATAATATGTGGATCGAACAAAAGTATCTAGAATTAGGACATACTCAAATGGAAGTTGACTCCATGCATGCAGCCATAGAAAGAAACCTGAAGAATAGAGTTATAAATGTTCCGGCAGACTATATAAACATTATAAAAAGTGCACGCAAGGAGCCTTACGTTGTACAATATTTAACTCACCATTTTTTCAAACGATTTGATACTGTTCAGGCGTACAAGAGCATTAGGCCAGGACGCTCAGTTGGGGACTCCAAAGTCAATAATATTCGTGCAATTCAGTACAGTCCCATTGGAAAAATATTATATAAGCTACGGTTTAATGATCCATGGACCGAACTTCCTCAAAGGAAAGTCATAGTAAATAATTATTATTTTCATGAACTGCCAAATTTACACGAAGATCGTTTAAAAATAAAGGAGAGAAAATATCAAGATTTACAACTTATTAAAAGAGTGCTTCCTGTTGATTACCATGAGTTTTATGACAATTTGCCACATTAAATGACGTATGTTTCGATTTGTTTGTCAGTTTAACACTTTTTGAATTCTTTTTAAAAACATAAATATTATTATAAAAATAAATGTTTAAATAAATATAATTAAACCCGTGTTTTAATTAAGCACTTTTTTTAAATATAAAAAATGATAACTCCAAATAAAATTTAGAAACTACAGAAATTTAATCTGCTAACTCCATTTTTTTACTGTAAAATCATTTAAACTTAATTAATATGGTTGTATGTTGTAAAAATAAGTAAAATACGATATTATTTAGAATTAGGATTTTGCGTTTCTTATTTAAAGCTATAGATCAAAATTGATAACGTTTTTTTCGTCTACTGAAAAATACAGTAAATGGAGTTAGCAGTTCAACTCTTTTAGACGACGATATATTAGTTGCAATTATTATGTAGATGATGACAAAACTAATTCAATCACCGCGTAAATATTTACAAAACATAGAAATAAATTTCTTTTCTTCGTACACAAACTAGTGGTTGTTCGATCATCTTTCAAACAAAATCTTCAACACAATAAGTGGATAGCGTCCTATTGTTTTTCACACTTTTATAGCATTATTTATAGAAGATATGTGTAAATAACAAACTGGTTGACACAATCCAATCGTGTCGAACATAAATGTCGCATACCACCTCATCTAAACAAACTCGAAGAATAAGAAATAACACGATAATATTTTCTATATTATCTTTGTGATGGATTCTTCATTCGTAATGTGTTTAGAATCTAAATACGAGGTCATTATTATTATTACTGTTAGAAGATGTCATCTAGTTTTTATAAATTTGCTAACAGATTTTTGTAACACAGACACGTAATAAAACTTATTTTGCAGACGAGAATATTAGAGGAAAATGCGTCAAAATCAAAAATTGAGGAGCGATCGACTGTATTATAAGATAAGAGGAAAAGAATGTGGTTAGAAAGGTGTAAAGTATGAAGATTAGAAGGCTTTAGAAGTAGAATTAGGCCCAAGAAAAGACGAAAAAGATGGATGACGTCTGAAAGGTATGTGTAGAGGAGGATAACATATTGCACCGACTACAAATAATTGAACTAAGGGCAGTTAGGGTTCGGGTTTGGTCGGCATATCAGTAAAAACATTGACTGGTCTAACTACAGAAATATTCTATGTGGCCCATCAATGGGTTATGAAGGTCAGATGGCAGTCGCTTTACGGAGCATACTTTTCGAAATTCCGCCGCTTTGCAGTTGGACTCGACAACCGACTCAAGGATTAAGAAAAGGCTCAGTGGATGATGATTTTTTTTTAATATAAGATATGACTTTATTTGTTGTCTCACAATAATTTAGGTACATTTGAAATTCATAAACTATATAATGTGAGAGACTGGTATCTGTACTAGGAGACCCTGTATGACAGATTTCCAGCCTCTCCGGGTTCTGTACATGTGGAAGCAGGTAAGTACCTTACGGGGTAGGACATTATTTCATTTTAGAGTCTTAACAAGTTCTATTGATGTAAGTTAATCCACCACCATGTCGTCGGGCGCCACTGGAAATACCTTCTGCGTGTGAACCAGAGGCGTCCGGCAATGGACGTGAGAACGGATTGGGAGCGGAGCGGAGAGGGGATTTAAAAAAAATCCACCACCATCATGAATTTCTTTTCACTTTTTTAGTTTAACTGGAGAATTTGATAGGAGTAACGGGTATTTTAAGTAAGTAATTTAAAAAAATATATAGTATGTACGGCGTTATGGAGAGTTTCGGGGATATTTTCTCTATGGTATGGCACACCTACCACAAAAGCTAATGTGGTTTTATTTAGTGGTGCCTTTTACTTATAGGTAGGTACTATATTCCCTATTCTGTGCTATAGGTACTATTCCAACATTCTTTTCTTCCACTCATAAGGAAGCAAACCGAAAATTGTACATGTATGGGTTTCAAACAGAAGCTTAGACAGACATTCTCACAAACAAAGCTTGGACTAAACGTCATTTCTGTCATATCTTTACTTTTTAATTACACTGTCACACACACCAGTCAAATCTAAAAACAGTCTCGTCAGACCATTAACACCCTGACAAGTCTACCTTGAAATTTTACTGCACTTAGGAAGGCCGATGTCCATATATTATTTGAAAACACCGTGGATAACAATAGCTATTGTTGACAAAACGGTCTGTCAGCGTTCAGAGGACCCGCACCGAGATATCGATTAAAAGTGCACACGGTAGCACTCGATTCTTTTCTCGTTTGAATCGATTTAGCTGTATCATGAAATTTTCTCACCTCTGCTTAAGAAGGCTTTTTATCGAGCGGAAATTGCATGGACCTCACGTCACGAGCTATCGGCGAGGCTTTTATGTCGAACTCATACCAACTAAACCTAAAACCTGACGAATACTTAGATAAAGTTCCCTAGAAGTTTAATAAGGAGTTAAGTATTCAAACTATGATGACCTATGAACTATTAATAAGGCTATCCCGCCGTCCTCAGGCCCCGATCATGGAGGTCGATGGTCCTGGGCGTAGATGAGTCTGCGGCGCCCTGGCCGCTGACTGCGAAACTCAGCGGGGAGGGTACGCTCCCTCTCCCTCTCCCTCTCGGCCGCCTCCTTCGCGAGCATGAATTGCTCACAGAAGGACACGGCGGCGTTCCACCTACTCGCGCTGGAGCATGGTTTCCAGCGAGAGGATATCCACGCCCAGACCCACTACAAGGTCCCGGCGCTGACTCGCCCACGCTGAGCACTCCACCAACGTGTGGAGTGCGGTGTCGTCGTCAGCCGTTTCACCCTTTGGGTACGGATCCTTAAATGGTTTTAGCACATGGTCGATTACGAAATTAACTCTCTCTTAACACAAACACTTACCTAGAGAAGCTAACGTGAATGCAAGTAAGACTTACAGACTTACTTAGACAGACTTACAGACTTACTTAGACAGCTTTACTTAGATAGACTTACAGACTTAGTTAGTTACAGTAAATATATTTCTATTATAAGAAGTAATAAAACTTCCATCCAGTTTTACCTTCATATAAATATTACTCGGTTTGCAAAGATTCTATCAGTGTGAACATTGGAATTTCGGATGTTGGAATTTCGATTAGAATTACAAAGTGGTTTTAGATTTTCTATAATAGTGCCCAGTAACGTCAATAGGCTGGACCCCTATTACGTGAGACCAACAAAAGTACTGATAATATGTGTAGAATGTAGCTCTGCCTACTCCTTCGGGGGTATAGGCGTGATAATATATACCTTTGATTATATGTTTACTTTCATAAACAAATAATACTAAATGATTACGCGCCATACCGAGGGGCTCGTGGTCTAGTGGTAACCGACAACGTTAAGACATTGCAAAGGTTAAGCAACATCGACTCAGGCCGGTCTTAGGATGGGGACCATTTCTTAAGACATTGAGACCCCTCTGTGCATCGGAGAGCAAGTTAAACCGTCGGTCCCGGTTGTCACACACACATCTATGGCAGTCGTTAGGGGTAGTTGGAGCCCTAAATCCGACTGGTCTAAATACAGAAATTCGATATCACCCATGGGTTGTGAAGGTCAAATGGTAGTCGCTTCACGGAAAATATCGAAGGTCAGCCGAATCGCAGTTAGACTGGTAAGCCGACCCCAACTGCGTTGGGAAAAGGCTCGGTGGATAATGATTACGCGCCATACGATGATACGACTGATACCTTAAATTCTCACAAAGAAAACCCGAAACCATAACTTAATAAACAGAATTTCGGCTACATATTCAGAACTTAATGAGTCATTCGACTTGTATTGTTCACATACTGAACGTCACTTCATTGCAACTCGTATGAATCATTACTTTAAGACTTATGATATTTTATTATTATATATAATAAGTAGGTAGTATAAGAAGTAAGCAGATATACAATTACTAAATAGCTGTTACCGGCTGAGCCTGCCTGGTAAGTTCTGCAACACTATTCGTCGCTGCTTACCTCCTGTAGGTCGTGGCGTAATGTTATATAGCTTATAGTCTTTCTCGATAAATGGACAAAACAAAAACACTAAATTCAAATTCTAATCAGTCGTTTCTGAGATAAGCGCGTAAATTGAAGTGTCAGTTTGTAATTGCAAATTTACAGCTTTTAATAGATAGATATGTTTTTTTTTCTCTATCCGACTGTCTATTGTCTGTTAGTCTGTCTATCTGTTTGTACCGACTTATTTCTTAACTTACCGAATGGAATGATATTATAAATAGTACTCTTTTTCACGGAAATGTACCGCCCGCGAGAGTTAGAAACCAACCGTGGACATCAGTAAGTCACAAATTAAAAAATATGCGAATTGAGTTCCTTCTCTTTTATAAAGTCGGTAAAAACCAGCAAGTTGTTTGGTTCAATTTGATCGTAACTAGTCTCCGGTCCGTTGCATACGAGATAAAACCGAGATCGCTCTGATAACTTATCACTACGCACTACTAATATATAAATGTTTGCTTTGCTTTGTGTCAACTGTTTGACAACATACTATAAATATGTAGTATATCTATGTTTAGCAGACATTACATAGAGATAGATACTATAAATACATGATGGGAATTACCTGTTCAAAGGCTAGCAAACTCTATAGCCAGAATAGATGAGCAGCGAAACCGATTAAGCCATCATCAGTGTCGGTTGCCATTCGAACTTCTACTCATAGCGGTAGTCGTAGTTGAAGCTCTAAAAATTCCGACTAGTCTAACTACAGAATTTCGATACCACCAATGGCTCGTGGAGGTTAGATGGCAGTCGTTTCGCTGAAAAATACTCGAGTTGGATTCATAGAGACTGGATAGGTAACCCCAGGTGGGTTGGGAAAAGGCTCAGTGGATGAGGATGTCTAAAAGTGGATGAGGCTCCAAAACTACTCATCCGATTTTGAAAATTCTTTCACTAGTATACAGCTTTATTATCCCGGAGTGCGTTTGCCGGTAATGTAGTTTTCCCGTGGGAATTGTAATCAGCAAGTATGTAATAATTATAATCCCACAAATCCTATAATAACGTACACATCGGATCTTTCTCCGAAGCGCTTTGTTGTGCTCCGAACTCCCCGTACTGGGGCTGTTTACAGTTTGCGCTATGTGTATCACAATGAGCGGTGTTTCCATTTGCGAATGCATATTGTAAACTAAATCGGTATTTTTTCATTATCATCTGCGGGAATTTCTTGTGACGTTGTGTGTGATATTCATAAGTCTATAATTTCTAGAATATATAATAGTCCGAGACGCCCAGGACTTTAATTGGCTGTACCATAGCGGCTGGCACGTAAGATTTTGCTGCCCAACATTTCATCGCAAGGCAACGGATTACACGTTTTTTTTTAAATTACAATATAAGTGCTACTAGGTATTCGTAGATTCACAGATGTCAGTCTGCCAGCATTTCTGTCGTCGGTCCATAGCACCGAAGAATTAGTCAGGAAAATTTGGTCAAATACACTGATTGATTCCGAGGTGCGATGCAAGACCGATGCCATAAATGCTTGGAGGATGTCTTGCCCCGACACTGACCTGCCCTCACGCCTAGGCTCACAGCGACTGTGGGATTCACCGCTCTGTAAATTGAGAATTAATACACTAATTGACACTTCTGTCAATATTTCAGAGCGTGCACGCCTACTAGCTGTTGGAGAATGGGAGTCAGGGTTATGGATCCAGGCGATCCCATCGCCCAACATCGGTACAATGTTGGACGACACAACCTTCCGCATTGCCACTTGCCTTCGGCTGGGTACACCTTGTGTATCCCCGCATCATTGCACCTGTGGAGTAGGCGTCGATAATCTGGGACACCAAGGCCTTTCTTTCTTTCCTCGGCACGCTATTCTAAACGACATAATTCGTAGGGCTCTTTCCACCGCAGGTCTTCCGGCCGTACGTGAACCAAATGGTTTAGCACGAAGCGATGGAAAGAGACCGGACGGTATGTCGTTGCTACCGTGGAAGATGGGAAGACCTTTGGTGTGGGACGCTACATGCGTTGACACCTTAGCACCTTCACACCTTACAAGCACATCCGGATGTGCCGGCGCTGCTGCTGCAGCGGCTGAAGGCCTTAAACGGCGTAAATATTGTAACCTAGCAGGTGATTACATATTTGAGCCGTTTGGGGTTGAGACACTGGGGTCATGGGATCCGAGTGCTCGCCGCCTTTATAGAGACATTGCTAAACGCCTAATCGATGCTTCTCAGGACCAGAAGGCTGGCTATTTTCTGGCCCAAAGAATAAGTATCGCCATCCAACGTGGCAACACAGCCAGCATTCTGGGAACCTTCCCAGTCGGCAATGACGCGGAGGATTTTTTAAACGATATTTTGTAATGTAAATATTTTTAGTTTATAATTATGTTTATTTTGTAATTCTTATTGTATATAGTAAAACATTAACCGCTTAACTGCTACTTTTATTAAATTCATTCGGCCATTTTGGACATAACCCATTATAAATGTGGCCGGTGACGGCAATAGGCTTGCCCCCTATTACGTGGGACTAAAAACACTGGTAAATTATGGGTGTGTAATGCACCTCTGCCTACCCCTTTGGCGGCGATATATATAGGCGTGATATGTGTGTCTATGTTCTAGAGTATATTAGAGGCAGCTGGCTTAGTGGTTAAGTTAAGCAACATCTAGCCAGGCCGGTCTTAAGATGGTTGATCATTTCTTAAGACATTGAGACCCCTCCGTGCCTCGTTGAGCACTTTAAGTCGTCGGTCCCGGTTGTTATACAAACATCTATGGTATTCGTTACGGGTATTTGGAGCCCTAAAACAAAGTCCTCGTGGTCTAACTACAGAACTTCGATATCACCCATGGGTTGTGGAGGACAGATGCCAGTTGTTTCTCGGAAAAATTGGAATTTTAGCCGCATCGCAGTTAGTCTGGAAAGCCAACCCTAACTGACTAGGGAAAAGGCTCAGTGGATGATAGTTAGAGGAAGCTTATATAATGGTTCCCAAGAGAAGTGTTATGAAGACAGGGAGGCAAAGATAGAGGTGGCGTGACATATTTAGTGGAAAGCGTTGTATTGGACTCGATGAGAAGGGCACCCTTGCGGGTGGAGGGCATTGAGAGGCATGGGCAGTGTTTAGGGAGGACTATGTCGTAGAGGCAACTTCTTCAAAAACTTACTTCTTAAAAACGTTTTCTTAGGTTATAGGATAGTATGCTTTCTCACCTAAAACTGAACCTATTTGGTACAGAGATAGTCCAGGTAATCTGTTCCTGCTGGAGTTAGGAACGACAAAACTAAATAGGTACCTATTTCTCACAAACGGAGCCGCAGTCATAAGCTATTAATAATACGTGGTACCATTCCCTATTCTGCGGTAATACCTATTGTCTCCCAACTTGAAGAAAAGTATGTATCTACATCATTACAATATAAAATAAAGTCCTCCGCCGAGGGCCGCGTCTGTCTGTTCGCGATAAACTCAAAAACTTCTGCACAGATTTTAATGCTGCTTTCACTAATAGATAGAGTGGTTTTCGAGGAAGGTTTCAGTATGTAATTTGTCACGGGCGAAGCCTTGGGCGCCCGCTAGTATAGTGTTAAAAAATACATAGTTCAATGAACTATTAGAATGCAGTTACTCCCCAATCTAGTACCTACATATTACGATACTTACTTACATATGTCAAGTATGTACTTGTAATAGTTCTAGCACGTGTAATCTCCTATCTCTTATCTGTTATCAATGCATTGTACACAATGTTATATCTAAATAATCGTGTATGAGATTTGATTTACAATCGTGCAACGAGATTTAAAAATGCATTACTTATGTTATTACTTGGGTGTTTTTATTTCGATAAGGAATATAAATGCCGCAAATCTATATTATCTGACTATGACTTTGACTATGATAATGACTATGACGGCCTCGGCTGCGCAACGGTATATGTATGCGACTGCCGTCCCTGAGGTCCCGAGTTTCATTAACATAAATATTCTTTATTGTACACCACAATTTAGAAAATACATTAAAAGCATACTTATAACTACTAAATGTACAAGGGATGCCTTATCGCTAATAGCGATCTCTTCCTGGCAACCTTAGGATGGAAGGGATCGTAAAACAAAATATAAAAAACCTTAATACTTTACAGGTTCATTACTGGGTCGAATAAAATATTTGTGTGATCCATAAATGTTTGTTTCGGAGTTTGGGTATTTTCTATGTATATTTAGTAAGTATTTAGAAATATATAAGTATGTTTATCAATGTATATATTTAGAGAAGAAAGACTCGACACCAAACCCTATACCAAACCGTCTGGCCAGTGTGGTATATGTAGGCTGAATTCCCCCCTTTTTTGGGAAGTCAATGCCCAGCAGGGGGCGTCAGAGGAAAAATTGGAAAGCTGCATTCACCCTGAGTAACATAGGCTTTTTATCCCGGTAATGTGTTCCCACGAGAACCGGGAACGAGTAAACTAAATCACGCGGGCGGAGCTGCGGCGATCAGCTAGTATTAAAAAAAGATTTTTTTCTACTTTTCGATAAGCAAGCAAAATTCAATTGAAATTATTATAATAACCAAATAATTCTTTAAACATTAGAAAGTTATATTAATCAGAAGTAACTTATGGCTTTTTTTTTGGCTTTTTCATTCATATTTCGAACTTTATTAAGAGCTTAATCAAAAGCCCAGTACCCTTTGCGAACGTGTCCTAATCTGACAGAAAGCACGCTTCAGTCACAGATAATTAAAAATAAACCTGCTGTCAGCTTGTCTATGAATTTTAAACCGCATAGACCGGTATTTGTTATTCACTGTAGAGAGTATTAAATACGGATCCAGTAAAAGTTACGGATTCCGCATAGCCTACGTAGTCGGTTTTGATTGTTTGTTTACACTCAATAGGCTACGAAACTACTGAACTAATTTTGAAAATTCTTTTACTAATATTAATATGCTTGGACATGTCACAATGTCATCTAGCCCAAACTAAGCTATAAGCTTGTGCTATGGGATCTAGACGACTGATAAACCATACTTATATATATCTAAATACATACATAATTTACATAGAAAACACCCAAACTCCGAAACAAACATTTGTGGATCACACATATATTTGATTCGACCCGGGAATCGAACCCGAGACTCCGGAGTTGAAAGCCGATGCACTACCGACCACGCCTCCGAAGCAGTTGCAATTTTGGCGTTTAAAAAGAAACATAGGATAGGCAGAGGTGCATAATACACCCACACTTTGCCAGTATTGTTTTCGGTCCCACGACCTGGACCAGATTACATACTACTGAATAGAATTACAACATTTAGACCAATTTAAAAAAATGTCGGTACCTATTTAATACACACACACATATTACGCCTATGTCCCCAAGGGGTAGGCAGAGGTGCATTACTCACCCACAATTTGCCAGTATTTTAGTCCCACGTAATAGGGGGCAAGCCTATTGCCGTCACCGGGCACATTTATAATGGGTTATGTCCAAAATGGCCGAATTAATTTAATAAAAAGTAGCAGCTATATTGTAATTTTGGAAAAAAAATTAAACCCGTTGCCTATTAATATGTTTTCAAAATGCATAATAATGGACAATAATACGAGTAAACAGGTAATCTGACTGCTTCGTGTGGCGAGTCCCGGGTTCGGTTCCCGGGTCGAATCAAATATTTGTGTGATCCACAACGGTTTGTTTCGGAGTTTGGGGGTTTTCTATGTATATTATGTATGTATTTAGAAATATATAAGTATGTTTATCAGTTGTCTAAATCTCATAGCACAAGCTTATAGCTTTGTTTGGGCTAGATGACGTCGTGTGAGAATGTCCAAAAATATTTATATTTATATTTATATATTTATTTATTATTTAAGATTCGTCAATTGTCATATAACAATTAAATTAATAATACATATTAAACAATTCAATTGAGGTAATAGTAATAAATAATACTTTTTAATATAATACTGATACCTACTTTAATGTTCTTATGTGGTAACTATTGCGGTTATCCCATGAAATACCACATTAAGTATATTTATAATCCTACTAATATTATAAACGCGAAAGTTTGTGAGTATGTATGTATGTATGGATGGATGGATGTTTGTTACTCTTTCACGTAAAAACTACTGAATGGATTTTAATGAAACTTTACAATAATATAGCTTATACATCAGAATAACACATAGGCTACAATTTATAAAGATATTGTGTGAATTGTTCAAAATATGACAATAAGTGTTAAGTAAGTAGGAAGCGACGATGACAAATCGAGTGCGCGATACTACGGGAACGGGAAAAAATCCAAATTACCACGCGGACGAAGTCACTGGCGACCACTAGTTATTAATAGATATAATAACAAGTATTAACCTCTGTGTTTTGTTCTAAAACAGAACGGAAATAACCGGCTTTGAAATTCCTATATTATTATGTATCCTTAAGAAAAACCCTTATATGAGCACAGAACAATTGGGACAGATTGTGTCTAAATAACAAAATGCAATAATCTACCTAGCTATTGAACATTTATTTATAGCAGGGTTTTACTTAAAACTTGACATATTGAAAATAGGTTGATGGGGTTTTTTTTCGTCATGGTAACACTGGTTGTACTTAGGTCTTTTTAAAGATAGGTAGGTACAAAATAAACAAGAATAGTCTTTGAATAAATTAAGGGTAGCACTGCTAATCAAAACAATCTTCGTTTTGTACCGGAAAAAAGAATCCCTTTCGTAAGCAAAATACTGATTGCACAGCAAATAATTGCCTCAAAATATATTAATTTTAGCAGCAATTTAAGTTCGTGACGCATTTATTTAAGAATTGCAAGCTAACCTAACCTAACCTAACCTATCCAAGCCCTAAGACTTTATTAAGTTTTGTTGCGCAATCATTATATTTTGATATGCAAATCAATTTTTTTGTACCCTAAACATCTTTTTTTGACGCATTTGAAGAAAAAATATAACACACTATTGATGTATATTTTTGAATTATTTCTAATACTGGTATTCAAGGAATCAATCAAGGAATCAATTTCATTTATTCAGTTTAGGCACATAAAGAGCACATATGAATGTCAAAATTTTACAATTTTGTCAAGTAATATTATGAAAATACTAAATTAAGTAAGTACATAAATAACCATTAGAAAATGATTCTTTCGCTGGTTCGGTAAGTTGGTTCTCCTGAGAAGATACCAGCAAGAAACTCAGGTAGATTATCCATTTTCTTTTTTAAACTTTGTTTTCTTTACATTGTTACAATTAGTTTATATTGTATTATACGAGTGGCCAACAACAGAAGATTAGGGTTAGGGTGACCATGCATTTTTATCATTAAGATATTCGTCTACATTATAGTAGCCTTTCATCATCAAACATTTTTTAACTACTATTTTAAACTTATTAAGAGGCATGTCAACCAAATCCTGAGGAATTTTATTATAAATTTTTATACATTTGCCTACAAACGAATTGTTAAACAATTGGTTTATTTGCAGGGAAAAAAGTATATGCTGTAAAAAAAGTTTCTTTGTTGCTTATAAATTGAGGGGCGATAAGTTTTTTGCTGTGCATCTAAATATATCCCATAAATTATTACTATAAAGACGAATGATTTGATTTTTTGAATAGGTTCCATAACTATTTAATCGTAACTGAAAATTCTTTCACAGAAATGTAACTACATTAAACCTGAGTAACATAGACCAGTTTGAATTCCGGTATTATGTTCCCACGGGAAACGGGAACAAGAAAACTATACACCGCGGGCAGAGGCGCAGTGATCTGCGAGTAGGTGCAGAATAAAATAGCAGTCTATATTGTACTGTAATACAATTTAAGTCAAAAACCTTGTTGTAAATGTATGCAAAAATAGCATGAAAAGTTAATAGTTATTGGTGCTATTCCAAAAATAAATTATAGATTTGGTCAGAATTTGTTCTGCTAGTATTTTTCTATAGGTATCAGTAGTACCATAAAAAGCAACATGTACCTATGTATATTTCGGTACCTAAGCAAATCGATACGAATAAATTTTTTGAACGATATAATTTTTTTTTTATAAAATTTATATCATGGTAAGTAAGTACTTACGCGAACTATAAGCGGAGCTTTGCATTTGTGTGAGTGACCACAAAAAGTAGAGTAAACACTCTTTTTGTAGCTGTGTGTGTAAAAGAGGTCACATATAAGTTCACGTACACTGCACTCACACAAATACAAAGCTCCGCTTAAGCCATTTTAACTATACCTACCAAAATAAAAATATGTGTAGCCCGCACTATTGAAATCGCATGGATTTTGTACCACGGCAATTGGACCCTCATATTGTTGTGCCTACCTACTCGCGAAAGTGGTCACATAGATATTTTGACAAGTCATTATTGACATCATAGATTTATATATTGACATATTATTACATATCGTGACTCATTAAGTCATTAAGTATTGTATTAGCGTTGAGCGCGAGAATAGGGAAGATGCCTACGATTAAAACTAATAATTCAAATGAAGGTATTTGTTAAATAAAGAATTCCAAAGAAGATTCGACTATTCTGTTCTATCCAATGACTTTTTGGATTTCTGAGTTTGGATTCTATCAAATTAACTTTCATATATTTGCCACAGCGGCTGGCACGTAAGATTTTGTTGCCTTTCATCAACATTTCATCGCAAGGCAACGGGTTTCAATTTTTTTTTCAACATTATTAAATTCATTCGGCCACTTTGGGCATAACCTATTATATTTGAGTCCGGTGACGGCAATAGGCTTGCCCCCGTGGGACTAAAAATACTGGCAAATTGTGGGTGTGTAATGCACCTCTGCTTACCCCTTCGGGGATATAGGCGTGATATGTGTATGAGTGTGTTTGATATTTATTTGTATTCATCAATTGAAATGGTACCTACTGATTTGACAGTAAATAAGTTAAAATGACGTCATAGACTTCTATTTCATAAAAATGTCTACGTACGCCTTCCCGTTTTGACACTTAATAAAAAGAAGGTGATTTGACTTGGCAATTCAAGTGCCTTATTCTGTGGAATCCACTCACTGATTTAGGCTTGGTAGGATTATGGACTCATCATCACCCACTGAGCCTTTTTCCAAACCAGTTAGGTTTGGCTTTCCAGTCCAATTGCGTAGCACCTGAACTTAAATTTTCCGTGAAGCGACCACCATCGTACCTCTATCACCTATATCCGAAACCGAAGTTCTGCAGTTAAAGCTGTCATTTGTTTTTAGGGTTATTCAGCATAAAAGGTTTATTTTCAATTCGAACTATTAGTTCCTGAGACAAGCACGTTAAAACAAATAATTAAATTCAAAACTTTATGATATTGGAGACCACGAATGTATAACAAAAACGTTTAGGTACCTATATAATACGAATTTACATCTATATTAGAAAAGTAATGTAAACAAAAGACATCTCTGCCAGCGACCTTGGGCCGACCATAAGTCCAACAGAAAATAAAACAAATTTGCAAACATATAAAGAAATTGAAAGATACCGGCGTGCCCGATGCTATCGCAAAATTATTCCAAATTTCACCGTTTTGCCTCTCTGCTCTTATAAACTTTTTTTTTTACTTTTTTTCTGCGGCCGATGGCAGTCGCAGGCAAACTCCCATAAATTATAGTTCGGAAGCTCTGTTAAAGGGGTTTTGGAGTATTTTTTATTTTACTTTTGCCCTTTGAAGAATTTATGTCCCCGTCTTACTTAGCAGCGGCGGTCAGACGGTAAGTTGTCCGACTTCGAGATGTTGGGCTTTCGATGCCAAACTTACAACGCTATAAGTATTTTGTATGAAGTTTCCGAACTTGTGATACACGTTTTGGATTTATTTTGAACTGGACCATTTATTTATATTGATTCAAAAATTATGCGTAGGAGGAGCTGTATATTAGCTATCCAAAATTTCAATGCCAAATAGTTATTTAGACTTCTCTTCTTACAACAGCATTATAAAATATTGCAATGTTATTGCAAGAAAGAATCGCTCCAAGGGTGATAAAAAAAGCTTCTGACAAGAGCGTATATGTATGGTTGGCCATTTGACCAGAGGCTCGTTACTTCGTGAAATTTTCTCCTTTCTCATAGACTATTCATTCTTCAATTTCATAAATAGATAGAATAGTATGCTTCGTAACTCTATGAATCGTATAATGAATGAATATAGTATGAACAAACCAATTTCATTCATTAATTTTTACAATGAAAAACAAAATAGTCACAGTTGTTAATAATCTCAACAATTTCCACTTACTCATACCTATTCAATAGTTAATTTTCATCATACTATAGTAATTCATTTTAGTTTAAAACCACATAACCCATTAGGTATCTACATAAAACTATGACGTAGAACAATGGCGGTAGAAACCACGTGGCATAGATAAGTCGTGACAGTTCAGCGCTGATCATTTGCAATTGTTCAATTCGTAATAGAATTGTGATAGCATGAACTTGGTATGTAAGGTTATGTTTATAGGTAGGTATCTACTTTCCTACCTAAATGATTCAAAATGAACCGCCAACGTATTTTTTTAAATTTAAAACCACAGATATAGGTACTAGGATTATGATGCCTATAATTTGTGGTATGACTTTTTAATTTTTTTCTTCTTTAAGGTACAATGACCAGAGAAATGTGTTGAGATGTTTATATTATTAGGGTGTATTATCATCATCATCATCAAAATCATCATTTTCGCCGATTTGACGCCCAATTCTGGGCATATGCTTTCCGCAACGAACGCCACAACAACAGGGTGTATGACTAATTATAATTATTAAAAACTCTCATACCTCGATATGAAATTAAATCTTTTGCTACATAATTTGAATGAGTATTGCCCAACCTTGTAAGTGTTTATTACACAATGTCTATTTTTATTTTTCATTTTTCCACTATTGATCACTACATGATCTAGTCCGTTGCCTTGGCTATTTTATCCAAACCTCCAGCAAAAACTTCAGTCACCATGAATTGACGACAACCTCTTTATAGTACAACCGTAACAAGACAGTGTCTGTACTAAACAGTATTCGGGGTAGTCCTAACAGCATTCTGAAGACAATAGATTGTAGTTACGAATCGCCAATGGTGCGATCACTTAAAATATTATATATATTAATTACTAACACAACTAACATAGTCATAAGATAAATATCGTTTGTAACTAATAATACTAATAAAATATAGATTTTTATTATCCGAATTAAATGTTTTGAATTGAATTGAATTGAATTTATTCCCTCACTTTCTTAAGAATTATATTTTCGAACTATTTCGAACATATTCTGTTTACGAAATTATGTTGTATTTTTTTTGTTTAATGCAGTGATATATTATAATGTCCAATGTAAAAATAATAAAAATTAAAAAGTGAGAGTTCTATTTTTAAAACTAGTCTTGAATTATTTTTTTTACCCTTAGAACGTTACTTTATCCCTGAGTATGAGTGATAAATTAATTAGGAAAAAAAATACGTGCACCGAACTGCTAGGTACTAATTGTAATAGTAGATAGCTACAATGATCACGTCTTTATCCCCGAAGGGGTAGACAGAGACGCTTATTACACCCACATTTCGCCAATTCGTAAACCTCCACGTAATAAGTCGGTACGCTTATTGCCGTTTTCAGAGAGTATTATTTCAAATACACGCAAAACGCATTACAAATTCAAATAAGTATTTCAAACTAGCTAATCACCGCGGCTCCGCACGCGTGATATAGTTTTTTCGTTCCCAGTTTCCGTGGGATCACATTACCAGGATAAAAAGTAGCCTATGCTACTCAGGGATAATGTAGCTACATGCTAGTGAAAGAATTTTCAAAATCAAATCTCTTTATAATATTAGTTTGTATACATGGATAATGTTTTATCAAAATGATTCTAAAACACTAAAGGCAGACAAAACGGATTCCGAATACTGGCAATTGGAATAGTTTTCAGTTTTTTTCGCCGCGTTTTAAGTTTGGAAGGCATCCTAACGGTATTTGGCTGACATAGCTTGGACGGACGCGACAACGTTTTTTATGTTATTTTGCTGTTGACCTCAGGGCTCACGAGTTATTTTAAAACTGTACAAATATATTATATAAATGTTTGAATAAATATAGAATGGTTTAATTGAATTAATGTTTGTAATATATTTCTTAGAAGCAAGTTTTTTGGAACGTATGATGTAAAATCAAAAACCAAAAAAAAGGAAGTACAAATATTTATAAGTCTAACACAGTTGTTGAATGACACGTAGGTACATCTACATACGTATACTGGACCTTTTTATATATTTTATTAAAATTTTTCCTTTACAATCCCGCACGACGTTTAGTGTCAAACTTATGTTATCTGACGACTGAGCGAAAATCTCAGACTACAGACGCTTGAATTTTTAAAATGAAGTTTTCTCGCCCATCTTTGATTATGACAAAAAGTCATTGGTTAGCTCTAATTACATTCAACGCCGTCTAATATTTTAAAAAAATAGCACCATAAGAATCCCGCCTATTTTTAAAAATGGAACCTGCCGATGATGCGTCTAATTAATAAACCAATCACGTACAGTCGAGACGCGGCGTCGAGGTGCGGCGGACGTGCGGGCGCGGGGGATGAACGTTCGGAAATTCGAATACTATATTTTTTCTGCACTCAAAGAATTGCAATGTTACTTGTAATTGGCTTGACGGTAAATGATAACGAATTTAGAATGCAATCAATTATTTATGAGAATTTATTACAAGAAATTATGAGCATAGACTAAAAGTAAGGTAGTTATAACTAGTTGCTTTATCAGTCTAGAATATCTTCTTCTAGTACAAACTACTATTTAGTATTGATATCGACTCCATGGACAATCTCATCAAATCGATATAAAACTTCTGAATGCTTTCTGAGAACGTTATTATGAGTATACGTTAAAGGATTATATGACATGGAATTATATTCTCCCTTTTGATTGAATGGATGTGAATAAGAAGACGCCTTATAAAATATGGTAAGTATCAACATTGACTTCTAAAACGATTGTTTATAAGAATTTTTTAACTTATAGAAAAAAACATTAATATAAATGTATCTGAACTATTTCCTTCGAATAATAAATACTCTGGCAACACTGAACTCGAGGAAACCCGAAGCTCGGCGAAAACGGGCGAAGATTAGCGAGTGCGCGCTTTTTGTTGGCATCAATCGATGCGCTCGCGCATTCGCACGATGAATAATTCAGGAATTGACATGAAATGGCGTATGGTTCTTTTTTAAATGAAAGGTGCCCGATTGAGGACTGTAACCGCCTGACGAATTCATTGGCCAACGGCTTTTTACTTTTGGTAATTGTTGCATTTAGTTTATAGTTGAACTTTAAATTAAATAAAACGTTTAAAAATTAAATCTTAACTTTAATAAGTACCGTGATAAATTATTTCTATGCATACTCAAAAGCATCAATCATTTGAGGAGTACCAAACCAAGGTTGTATAACTCATAAACAAGGATTTACAAGCAAACCGCACATACAATATCTCACCTTTATAATGTAAAAATACGCAATGTAGCCAGAGATGTAGCATATTATTCCGAGTACCTGTTCTACACAATCACGAACTTTGTAAATCTTATATATCTTATATACTTATGAATGATGAAAAGTATTTTCATGATTGTAAAAGAACCTGTTTAATTTTATTCGTGAATTGCCGTTAATGAGGGAGTGAAAACTTGAATTGATTTCCAAGTATAATTGATCATGAGTGTCATCTGAATTCTGACTGCGATTGGTCAAGAGATCGCCAAATGCAGGTTTCGGTAAATGACTTCATCCCGCACTGCGGGTCGCTGTCAATTCCTTTCCAAATTATGGTTATGACGGCTTTTTCTCATGTCATGAATATAATTTAATTATGTTGGTTGTGTACATTGCTGTAATTTGACTGTAGCGCTTGCCAAAGACAAATTCATACGCTGTAATCGAATTTCGAAACAGGTATTTTTACTATGACGTTGCTTTTAGTAACATTATCTCAAGGGAACTGATTGCCTTTGTACTATACTTGTAAAAAAAACCAACGCAAAGAAAACCATATCTTCTGACTACTCAGAAGATATGTTTTTCTTTACGTTCTCTACGTTTTCCTTACCTAGGATTTGAATCTACATTCAGAAGAATTGTTCGAAAATACAGCTAAGCAATGCTGATAATCTGACCTCGCATTAGTGACGTACTCAACCAATGATATCGCAGAAAATTACGGTCGCGTACTAGCGTCACCAAATATTGTTTATTTGGTCATGTGACCGAGCTTTTCTGCAATGTCATTGGTTGGTTATGTCGATCAACTAAAGTTGACTCTTTTGACCGCAAATCTTTTGATTTTTAGTATTACCAACCACAAAAATGTTATTCTTTTTAATTTTAGAATAATTTTAAACTTTAGCCTGTTCATGTATATAAAAAAGTTTGTGACATAATCACATTGTTATAAAGTAATTATAATGGGTCTGTAAATATACTTACTTATATGAAGAAAATGCCATATTGGTGTCAACACAAGGTTGTTCGTCCACCGCGCCACCGGTTGTAAGCATCAGGGTGTTCATTCGGGGTTAATTATCGACTTAAAATGATCGATTACAATCTATTGTTGCACTACACTATTGGTTCAAAGTCAACACGTGCGTCGAATGGACGCGATTGCACATTCTGCACGTCACATCACTTGTGTCTTGTAACTGAAATAGTAAAAAAGGGATTATTAAAATCGGTTTCTGCACGAACCATTGCAAAATTCATAAAGGGAGTACCAGTGCTACCAAGATTTATTATTTTACATAGAATAAACAATATTCAATATAGATCTTTATCTCAGGCAGACAGAGGCATTTATTAAACCCAAATTGGTCCTACATACTAAGGGGTACCTAAGTAATTTACTTGTCTCATCTGGGCCAGGCAACATCAGCACCGTTTGGTGTAGTGTCGGATATTACATTCAGTGCTATTGGTCGTCTTACTAGAAAGATCTCAAATTATTGAAATATATATGCCATCTACCCTCTTATTATTCATTAGGTACCTATCTGTCATAGTGATAACTAAGATCCCATTCACATAGTGTTAATAAAATCAATTAACAATGACAGGACATTTGAAGTGTAAGCATAATCCGATTAAAACGGTCACCAAGCAGTCTGTTGTACAAAACATTTTCTAATCTTATGAGAGCCCTGTGTCAGATTTGACGGAGATAGCAACCCGTGTTTGTACTAGAGAAACCGGCCCGCCGCCATCTTGGACCTGATTGACAGCTGTCAAAGTTGGCGGCACTGCGACGCGTCGCCGCGCCTGCGCACTACGGTATACCGCGCGCCACTAATTCGTTTTGAAAATAATGTTCTGTTTTTTATACGATTACACAATTGTTGTGATACTCGTACTTTATTATGTTTAGCTGTTGAATGTAGATTAAAAACAACGTTGTTGCCATTGATGATGTTAAAATTTTATGTAAGAGTATCAATCAAGTTTTTGGTAGTATTTCTGGTTGGTATGGTATGAAATTCACGTTACTTCTACATTATTGCACTAATAGCAAAATAACTGGGTTTTTATTGTTCGTGTGACCGAAATTTTCTCGTATCTTTAGTTGAGTATCTCAATCGACTAAAAGTCAACACTAATATGCTTTTAGGGCTGGTCTTCTTGAATATGCTGCAGGTATCACTGCATTTAGAATATGCTGTGATCCTCAAAAAATGGAAATCACCAAAATCAGTATCGTTGGCAAAACTATCACAGTAGGCGTTCAAAACATTATGATAGTAGTGACATGCTAAATAGTTCTACAGGCTGGTCTAGGACATAGCGAAAGCTAGATAGCCTAGTAGACTAGATGCTTTAAGGCTAGCCGTATGCTATAGCCACTTATTTAGAATGAAGGGCTTAAAGATTTAGTGGGTTTTTGTAGATTCTCAAAGCAAGGGGATGGAACATACACCTAGAAAATGACCAGTTAATGAAATGACCAATTTTAACTTTATTAAGAAAACCAAAATAGTTTATAATGTTATTTAAATATAACTTTAAATTTATAATGGCTCTCCTGTGAAATTGCAAATACTGTAATTGTGTCCTTGTATCATCGTAGGTGCGATATGTAGAAGAAAAACTATTGTTTAAGAAGTTTTTTTTTCTTCTGTCTTCGTCAGTATCTATTTTTTTTAAGTCTTATAATAACCGATTACTAACCGAACTAAACATGACGTGCGCAGTATGCCAACTGACAATATTTTACTTATTTAACAACCAATTTATGACGTCATAATAATCACTGAAGTACCTAATTAATAAAGTACCTTATACTGTAAAGTATATATTATGTATATGATGGTATTCGTTATGATTTATCTAATGTTTTGCGTTTACTGTGATACTAAAACGGTAATTTATAGATTAGAAACACTGCTGTAACTGGGACATTCCCGGAGTTACCATGTAGAAATAAATGTTTGTTTTTTATACACTTTTAACAACTGAATCTTATTTTTTGTTGAAAAATCCTTTAGTTTTTTTAATGGATTAAGTCAAACACAGTCTTACTTATTTGAGCCGTTTGGGGTTGAGACACTGGAGTCATGGGGTCCGAGTGCTCGCCACCGCGTATAGATACATTGCTAAACGCTTAATCGATGCTTCTCAGGACCAGAAGGCAGGCTATTTTCGGGCCCAAAAGAATAAGTATCGCCATCCAACATGGCAACGAAGCCAGCATTCTGGAACCTTCCCAGTCGGCAATGACGCGGAGGATCTTTTAAACGATATTTTGTAATGTAAAAATTTTTAGTATATAATTGTTTAAATTGTAATTCTTATAGTAAATAAACGTCTGAAAGTGTAAGAATTACTTGCTCTTGAGTGTAGGACGGCAGATGCACTGACAACCTAATAAATTGGTGGGTCTCATTGGATGTATGTAGGCTGGCCTATGTCAGTGGCCTAACAATCGCAAAAAATACGTGACGTCAGCGAGAACTTAAAGTTGTAAGTCAGTAAGGGTTGTCTCTTGTTTGCGATACGGCATTGACCATAGAGTTGATATTGAGGGATTAACGTCATAATTATTGGTCAAATTATGCTGGTACTATCCTGACAAGGGTTGTCAATGTTCGAATTATGTTCTCTGTAAATAAAAGAATGTGCTTTAATTAACGTCGGAGTGCAAGTTCTGTATGTAAGTACTATTCCCTATTCTGTGATGTAGGTAGCAATACCCAAAAATAACATACTGTAGGCATAACTGAAGGTTACCTACTGGTAACCTGGATACCCGCGAAGTCACTCAGAGATGTATTAAAAAAAAATGGTCTACTAAAGTCTAAGTAGTTCTTCAAACTATTTTTATTTTACTTTCTAATCCTTTATGTTTTGACATTTACCGAGCGCCCCAGTAACGATAGCTGTATCGATAAAAATCTTGCTACTGAACTTCTCGATAATCAGAATCAACAACAGTGTCGCCGCACTATACGTAGATCTTTATCTATGGATGGCTTGACACAACACTGTGTATCGACACCGACATGAATGAAAAAAAAATAGCAAACATGTTGAAAATAATAGCTAAAAAAGTTGACATGACTCCGAGTCTCACATTGTATGGAGAAAAGGGTCAAAAAATACTTAATACTAAAATACCTAGTATAATACTTGTTGGAAAAACTTGGTGTTGTATTAATTAGAGATGGAATCTATCGATACTAAGGTGACCAAGGTATTACTAGGGTATTAAATAGAATCTATAAGTAGATGTCATAATTTAAAAAGAACGCTAAACAGTTGTTGGCGTTATCAGATGACATTGGTAAATGTTTAATGATCATGGAAGCTTATTGTTAATTAATAGATATTAATTAAGTCATTTAAAAGGGTATGTTAGTTTGGGTGCTAAAGGGTCGTATTAACATTTCTAGGGAGTTATTGTCACCTACACGCGGTGCACATGCATACTGGCACCACTGGCACGCCTCACCGTCTAATACGTGAGCCCAATAGGATGGCAAAAATGGGCGTAATGTAGGTACTTATCTATTTACCCTTTAGGGGATCATAAAGACGTAATTTATTATGTGATAAGTTTCACAATTGCTCACTTATTCTGATTTTGATAATCTAAAAGTACGTAAACTGTATTTGAAGCAATAACTTTCTTTCTACTACTCTTTCTTAAATATTTACAAAAACTGAAATGTCGTCAGCAGGAATCGAGCTGCGATCTAGATATTATTATATGAAGCAAAGATTGAATTATGTCGGTATGGTCATCGGAGCTCAGTAGTCAAAGCCTTACTAGTTAGGGAAATAATAAAATAATAATAAATAAATAAATATGTTAGGACAATTTACACAACGCCATCTAGTCTCAAACTAAGCAGAGCTTGTGATATGAGTACTAGATAAACTGATATAAATACTTATATACATTTTTTTTTTTTTTTTTTTTTGTAAATACATACATATTATACATAGGAAACACCCAGACTTCGGCACAAACGTATCTATCTTCACACAAAGTTTGTCCCGATCGGGAATCGAACCCGAGACTCCGGCGTCGAAAGCAGATGCACTACCGACTACGCCACCGAAGCAGTCAAAAATGTAAATAAGAAATGCCGCGGGTACGAGTCCTGCCAACATCATAACTGCTTTGGTGGCGTGGTCGGTAGTGCATCGGTTTTCGACTCCGGAGATGAATTATGAAATGAAATGAAATTGTGAATTATGAAAATGATTTATGAAATTTTATTGTATACCTACAAGAACAAAAGTAAATTTGTGAAAAATAGTGATAATCATAATCTAAACTTAAGAAATAAGGATAAACTGGCTGTTCCTAAATTTAGGCTTCATAAAGTGAGTAATTCTTTTGCGGGGAACTTTATTCGAATGTACAATACATTGCCAACCGAAATAGCAAATTTATCTGTCAATAAATTTAAAAAACTAATAAAAAGTAAATTGTGCCATAAAGCTTATTATAGTATTAATGATTTCTTAGATGACAAGGCGGCCTGGTTGTAACAACGTAACGAATTGCTCCTTTCTAAATAACTCTGTATTAGATTTAAGATGAAATATTTTGAAAAAAGCCGAGCTGAGTTTCTTGAGGGCTCTTCTCAGTCTCGTTGCATTTTGGAACCCTCGGTAGAGTCACACCAACTTCTGACGAATCTAAATAATTTTCTGAAAATTTCAAAGATAAAAAAAAAAAAAAAAAAAAAAAAAAAAAAAGGAGTCTCGGGCTCGATTCCCGGTTCGAATCCAATATTTGTGTTTCACAAATGTTTGTTTCGGAGTTTGGGTGTTTTCTATACAAGTTATGTATGTTTTTAGAAATATACAAGTATGTTTATCAGTTGTCTAGATCCCATAGCACAAGCTTATAGCTTAGTTGGGGCTAGATGACGTTGTGTGAGCATTTCAGTTTTTGTGATTTATTATTTCTATCTAAATATCTATAAGTATAAGTCAACTGTTAACCACGGTTAGTGCAATCCAACCCAAAATATCTAAGTATCATATTCACGAATATCTCTTGTTTAGTTATCAGCTATGAGTGCATATTGATAGTATTGAATAGAATATTTTCAACCAGTACCTACGGATGATTTCATAATCACCGCCTGTAAATCAAACGTTTAGATTATGAAACCAAACAGCTGGTTAACTAAAACACGCGAATGTTTTGATTAAAGTACAGTACATATAAAAATAACATCCTCTACATAGATTCACATATACCTGTGTACACTCCAGATATCTAAACCCACGGTAATAAAACTAGTGGTCGCCCCGGTCGCCCTATGGTCGAACAGTAGACCTCGCGAACAATTTTCCCCAAATTTCCCTTCAATCCATAACGCTCACGAGAAAAAAAATGAATTAAATCAAGGAACACTTGTGCCAAGTTTCGTGAAGTTCGGATAAAAACTGAAGCTGCTAGCCCGGAACACACATACATACAGACATTCGGACGAATGCAAAATTGGCCAATCTCGAAATGTAGACGCTTCGCTTGCTACGCTCGCTCGGTCAATAAATCAGTACTTAGTATCAAATACTAGGTCTAAAGTAGGTTGATCTATAGGTTTTCATGAGTATCCTATCCATTCTTCTTCTTTTCATGTCGATGGACAGCACTATAACTTTTTATTATAAAGAGTTGGTAAATATTTTTACCAATTCTTAAATATGAATCGTAAAAGTCTTGGGCTGGATTCGAAACTATAAGTTTTTGGTTTATTAAATTGCAATAACATGTAATGTAGTAACTGATTAATTCGAAAAGTAAAGTAAGGTAAGAATCCTATACTATAGCTATTCTATAATAGATAGGTACTAACCAGCTGGTTAACTAAAACATGCTAATGTTTTCATTATGTACAGTTCTCATAAAAATAATATCCACACACACCCACGGTAATAAAATAAATCGGTACTTAGTATCAAATACTAGGTATTTGATCAGCTTGGTGTCGAATATTATTATAACGTGTGGTCCACTACAGGAGTTTTGAAGACATTGAAATACTTGTCGATTTGCAAGATCTATATCTAAGTATACATACCTACTTATCTCAATACTTTTTTACTATACCTACAGTATAAAACAAAGTCTTTCTTGCTGTCTGTCCGCTACGCTACGGATTTTGGTGCAGCAATAGGAATTTAAAAGATTTTAAATAATTATGCGCGTTTATGAAGCTGAAGAGTTTGTTTTGTTTGAATGCGCTTATATATAAGGAACTACTGGTTTGAATTTGAAATAGTCTTTTGTGTTGTATAGTCGATTTATCTTAAAATTATGACATCACACATGAATAGCTGCTCCATTTTCGCGAATTCCTTTTTATTTTTTCCAAGCTGCCAAGTTTTCATAAATCTAATCTTTCAACATTATGTTTTTTTTTAATTTCGCGAGACCGCGGCCGCTCTCATGTCCATTGCTGCGGGCGTCTCTGGTACACACCAGAAGGTATTTCCAGTGGCGCCCGGTTTCCAGTGGTTACGAAAACTCAGCTGTCGGGATTATAGGTGTACCTCATTATACCTTTATATATATAATTCTACTGTACGTGTGTATGTCACTGAACTCCTCCTAAACGGTTGATGAAATTTTTTGTGTGTGTTCAAGGGGATTCGAGAATGGTTTAGATTCACAATTAGGTTCTTTTTTTTTGCAAGACAACGTCTGTCGGGTCCGCTAGTTGTATGTACTCGTGTACTTAAAATTATACATTTATAATCCATTCCGGATTTAATTAACATTTAATAAGTTATAGACGTCAAGTTTGTATTATTTATGACCGTAATTTTGAGGTAAAGGCCTACGTCAAGAAAAATAATGCTAAACCTTGAATTTTCATTTAAAAAAAACTTATGTTTTTCGCAGATCAAATCTCATTATTTATCATTATTATATTTATTAAGTAAACATTAATTAATGTATAATATTATTATATTTAATACTCAATGCTAGTCTAAGTAAAAAACTCCCACGATATTTATGACTCCATTAAAATATTTGACTAATCGACCCTCGAACTTTGTACCGCCCTAGGAACAAAATAATATGTTAAGTGAACGTACCCTTTTAAATACTAGGTAGGTAGATACCAACATCCCCCGAAGAGGCCTTACAGTTGGCCAAAGTCCGCTGGTTGCGCCACTGGAAATCCCTTCTGGTGCGTACCAGAGACGCCCGCAGCAATGGACATAGGAGAAGCCGCGGTCTCACGGAATAAAAAAATGAAAAAGGTACAGTCAATCTGGGTAACTTTGATTCGTTCGGGTAACATTGACAGTGAACATGAACTAGTTTAGATTTTTTTTCGTATGATATCAACACAATTTACAAATACTTCTTACAGTTTTGCATTTTTAAAATAGCTCCGTAAACACACCTTTAAAAAAAATTAATAGAGAAACCGTAATAGGCTCGTCCCCTTTAACATTAAACCAACAAAATTATTGACTAATAAAAATACATTTTTTTTATTACTCATAACCCGCAAAAAAAACAAACATACAGTTAGGATTTTAATAAAAATACTAGATTTTAAAACACACAAAGTTTTTAAAATCTTTCATAATTTGTTAAATCGAACACAACATTAACATCATGTAATACAACGTTTTTTTGCAGAGGTGTCCATTCATTTAAACTTAAACTAACGTTACAGTGAATTTGTGTCCATTATTTTTTATTTTATGATGATATAATTTTGTCTCTCCTTTGTTCTGGTTTTCTATTTAGCGTAATCCCTTTGACGATTTTGAAGAGAATAAGTAACAAACGTCATTCTAAAACCTAACACACTATTCAAGTTACTGTAAACGTCATATAACAACATGTATTTAATTTAATATTTGTTGTATGTACTAGGTATTTGTAGTATGTAGATACTAGGTAGGTACCTATTATTTACTTTCCACAAAGTAACTAGTCAAAGTACAAATACTAAATCATTTATTTAGATGTGTAAATGAAGTAAATACTTCCGCATTTGACTACTAGCAATGTTAGTACTAGTTATTGCAAAATGTATTCATTATAAGAGGGGGTAGACGAATAAGCACCTATTTTTGATACTAGGTTTGTTGGTCCTACGTAGGTAATTGCCATTAGCGGGCACTACACCTATATAAGAATAAGGAAATCTGACCATATTGTTGCTGGTTCGGAATACATATATTATGTTTGCCGGAGGCAGTAAAGTTTATTAGAAATTTCTCGGCAGTGTGTCTTTGAAAACGTTTTGTCTTCTTTTTAGTGTAGCGATAAATCTGGCTTTTGATCTGAAGATATTTATGCATGATTTTGCATATGCAGGATAACACAACCTAACTATCATAACTTTTTTCAAAAATTTTAGAAATGAATCGCAAAAACAATAGCCTCGGGACGGAATCAAAATTATACTTTTTGTTTTATTAAATTCTTATAACTATTTTGCTTATTTGGATAGAAAACGAGTGAAGTTAAACAACGCTGATTTGCTCTTAATTGCTGATTTTATGGAGACTTGTAGATACCTACGTTTATGCAAGATTAATGTGGCGCCTCAAGCGACAGTCAATATCTGATTCGTCTGTACTAATACATATTATGAAGAGGAAATATTTGATTGTTTTTTTGAATTGAGCTCCGTAACTACTGAACCAATTTTAAAAATTATTTCACTGATATGTAGCTACATTATCCCCGAGTAACATAGGTTACTTTTTATGCCGGTTATGTTCCCACGGGAATCAGGAACGAAAAAACTATGTCACGCGGGCGGAGTCGCTGTGATCAGTTTGTAATAGATAAAGTAAGGTAAGCATTATAGACTACAACAATATCCTACCAATCAACAAAACTTGGCACAAGTATTCCTTAATTTAAAACAATTTTTTGCCCCCATTTCTCATCTAGGAAATGGAGGCAAGATATTAAATGACGTTGTCCCCATGTGCGCGCGAGGTTTACTGTTATACCCGTGCAAAGCCGGGGCGCACCACCAGTCTTGTCATTTAATTTCAGTTTCTGTTTCGGAGGACACAAATAAATTTTGATTGTTTTACAGGAGTTTGCATGGATTGCAGAGATTCTATTTAGTTGTTAACATCTGTCCTAGCTGTTGGATTTTTGGTTTGAATTACAGAGTGCGCGATGAGATGCGGTTTTCTATAGTACCCGATGACGGCAATAGGCTTGTCCCCTATTACGTGGGACCAAAAAAATTACTGACAAAGTGTGGGTGTGTAATGCAACTCTGCCTAACCCTTCGAGGATATAGGCGTGATGATAATAATATGTATGATATAGGAGTAAGGTTAAGTTATATTGCCTTTGTCCTTTGATAAGAAGATCAGAATTATTAATTATGTTATTTTCAAGTATATAAGTTTCTCATTGTAATAAAAAATCTTATCAATTCTAAAGCAATCTTAAGGTATAAATATGTACCTGCTTGTGTTTAAATTTTATCAATTTTAAAGCAATCTTAATTTTATTAAATACTTATGTTTAAACTTTAACTTTAAATAGGTAAGTATAAAAATTTTGACGTCAAATTTATACCAACTTACGTATGAATAAGTAATTTTTGTTTTAAGTTTGTTCAACTGCCACAAGTAATCTGGTCAATACATATATATTCAAATAGATGTGAAAGGTTACAACACATACTTAAAACAGTCGCATGTGAATTCTTAAACGAAATGGGGTATTATTCACTCGTTTAAGTTAATGAGTGAACTGAACCGAACAGAAAACTGTTTGGTTACTGCTAAGTAATGTAAGTCTCACTTTCATGGGACCAACATATTTATGGGACTTTTAATTACCGAAATATGACCAAATAACTGTAGGAATGGGACCAAATTGAAATGGGAAGTGGAAACTTTCAACAAAAAAAAATTAAAATCGGTACACCTATTAGTCTAATGAAAAAAAAACACACAGTTGAATTGAGAACCTCCTTCTTTTTTGGAAGTCGGTTAAAAGTGGGTGTACTATTTACCACTGTCTACCCCTTTTGGAAAACATGAGTGACTATGATTATGATTAAACATTTTTTTTATTATTTCAATAGTTTTGATAATTTTGTCTTTAAATTGGAAATATACTTGTATTTTATATTTAATCGTCTTTTTTGATCTCTAATAGTTACATGAGTAGAACTAAGTATAAATACTAATCAGATCCTTAATCATATTATGAAAAATAAAGTTACAATTTAACTGATGTTATTAAACTTAATGACAATTTAACTACCATAAATTGGTGTGCAAACTTCCATCTACAAGCTGAAATAGGTAAGTATATGGGCCCTTACATATACGTAGGTACCTATCACAAGCGGACGCCAGCGAACGCGGTCTCACTTTTGCAACAACTTATTTTCATTGCTGCTCCGCTTGTCGGTCATAGCGTGATGAAGGCATATAGCCTTTCCTTGATAAATGGAATACTAAGCACAAAATATTTTGTTTAACTTAAACTGATAGTTTCTGAGACTATCGCGTTTATAATAGGAAGGTACTCGTAGGTATAGTGTAATAATTATTAACTGAAGTTTCTACTTGGTTACCCCTTAACCTTTAAATTTAAAAGGCCGCATCTCAAATTTTATTTTATTTAAAAAAATAACTGTCTAACCATTCCACTTCCAAATACAAAAAGAAAATACGAAAGACGTAAAAATCTTCATTCCATTCAAAAATGTTTCACACATAATTATGAATAAATAGGTAGGTATGTATGTGACTAAATATTTACTTGTCAAGTAAAGAAGTTACTAAAACTTTATCTAAATAACATTTTAACCCTTTAGTCACATACCTATGTTAGGGTTAGTTTTATTATGGTATAATTATGTATACGCACCATGAATCGATCAATCAAATATCAATTTAAACGTCAATGCAAAAGTTTTTAATGTACGTTTATCACTAGAACATAAAAAGCACAATATTCTTGTATAAAAGTACATCCATAGGTAAAAAGCGGGCACTAATAGACAAAAATCACAATGAAAGATAAATTAAAACAATAAACCAACAACTATGCACTCTGACACTTTCACGATTTTTTTTTCAATGTCTGGGCAAAGGCACTCGATTGTTTTAAAAGTTCGTAATTTGAAAATAGGCGCGGCGGAACACTGCGCCAACGACTGTACACGATCGACTGGCAGCGCAAGCGCACCTAGACTTGGGCCCGTGCTGCGTGCAGGGGTTATCAACATTTTTTCTAAATCAAAATGGTTGAGATTATATAAATCGTTTCCACATATTTGGAGGTACTACTGGTACAGGTACCTGTTTTTAGTCAGATATCGGAGTCATTTGAAAATAATAAAACGAATTATATACAACCAATTTAACAACTTTAGGTAAACAGTTGCAGCAGTATATTACATTCAACCAGTACAGCATTATAGTACAATCATAAAAACACCAGATTTGTGGAATTAATTACAATATTAACTAAGATTTTAATTCATAAGTATGTACTTTTTTCTACCAGACTAGTGTTTGACAGATTAGTGTTTAATCATAATTTCAAGACTACAATACCGGTTTTATAAACTATCCAAATATAAATAAAATTACTAAGTAGGTAAACAGTTTACGACACCTTACAAAATGTGTTAAGTCTGCGATTGAGAGCGTCAAGAGTTTTACCACATATAAAAATATGTCTATCTCTTTTCAACACAGAAACAATTCGCTTACTTTAGAAAAGGAGGAATCTATTCCGCCAACACGCGCGATCGAACCCAGCTTAATTGTTACTGCTTCAATAAGTTACAAGTAGCATCGATTTGACTTTAACCACTATATTGAAGACTTAAAGTACAGTTTTGAAAGTTTTTATCTCCAAGTTTACAATTTAAAGAAAATTACTAATAAAAATATGTTAATTTTAGTAACTTAATATTTATAATTGCTTAAATTAAGTAAAAAGCTAAATGTAACTTTAAATTTGAAAAAAGTCTAAAATAATTAATCTGCAGTGCTTGATAACATTTTTTGGCACGGGATGCGTGTGCGCAGCTGGACAGTGGACACGTTTCATTAGCTGCGAGAATACATCTTTTCGTTTGGTCTCTGTCGCTAGTTGTTGATTTAAGTGTGTTAGAGAGGGACAACATAGTGTTTATATCTTTATGGACCAAAGAGACGGGGCTTTAATGGGATCTTCCCAGACGAAGTGATCGGTTTATTTTCGTAGGTAGGAGGAAATTGTCAGTTACAACAGTTTTATACAGCTCAGCTTTTTTGTAAATATAAAAGACGCAAATATGAACTTGAACACTCTGTATATAATTTAAAATTTAATTAATAAATTAGTTTTAGGTATGTAATTAATTTGCTGTTATTTCTTTAAGTTTATTTTTAAACATTGTTCTTATAATAATCATAAGCACACTTTTTTATACTTTCACGGAGTTATATTAATGGCGGAAGTAGGTATTATTTTAATTTATTCTTAATTGTGCTTTCAAGGAGACTTAAAGCAAAATATTTCGGTTTTATTAGTTTTCCACTGTAATTACAGTTAAGCTAATTAACATTTGACATCTTTTAACTTTATGTCAAAACTTTATATATTTTTTAAGTTGGCACAGTCACACGCAACTTGAGCTTAATTAATTGTCTAATTATATTTTTTTTAATACTCATCGTAATAAGTTTTTTTTTTATATTTAGGCTGACATTTCTTTCAAATAGAAAGTTCTTTTTATTATTGTGCGCGAGTCGCGACTATTTATTTAATTTATTCGTAAACATAGTTTTGATATTAGCTCGCCTAAAAGTTAATACGTAAAGCACTTAACATTTGCAGGTTAGCCTAGAGGCAAACAAATTACTTAGACTGATATATCTACAGTACCTACAGATATTTCATAATATTACCAATTGCTAATACAAATTCCTAGCATTTACCCGCTAACCCCTCCATGTAAGCTAAAAATGGGCTGACATCAGTGGTAAACATTTAGTGAAAAGCTATTAATTTGGAGGATTAAAGTTTTTGTTTATTTAATTTGTCAAACGGGCGAAGTTGCGGGCGGCGGCTAGTATGATATAAATAGCAAAAACGAATACAATAGAAATCATTATCTTCATACATCACGCCTGTATCCCCAAAGGGGTAGCCAGAGAACAGCCAAATTTTTTACTGAATTTTTACTAAACTTGACACAAGTTTTCCTTGAATTACAAACAGTTTTTTCGCCGTGAGTTTTGCCCCCATTTCCTCATCTTTAATGTTCGCGGGTTCTACTGTTTAATTCGACCATTATGGCCATGTAATATTACTATGCACATCACATCAAATCAATTTTAAATAGGAGCAGTTAATACACGCTTTTTGAATGTCAAGATATCCGCCCATTCGATCACCACACACCGAGAAGAAGAGCAAGAAACTCAGCGGGGTCAACATTTCATGTTCGCAAAATGAAGTTTTCCTTTGCTCTTTGGATTTCACCCAAGCAAGGTAAAATAAAGGGAAAGAGTACCTTCTTGTCGCAAAGAAAATGGTTTAAGCACTAACAACGATAGTATAATGCCTATGAGTAGTGACGAGTGTGAAACTTGTCGAGTTGTGAGGTGTACGCCCCAGATAACATCTTGATTGTGTCAACTGTCTAGCACGGTACACCTGAACGACATTCACGTACGAAGTAAGTTTTGTATAAATTTTAAACAGTAAAGAAAGCCGGGTTTTTTTTCTGGCCTAAAGAATAAGTATTCCAATACATGATAAACAAACACTTGTACACTAATTTAATATCCAGGATTTCACCTTCGCTTTTCACGCTTCGCTTTATAGCATTATCAAAGGTTTTATTACACTGGATGTATTAAAAAGTAAAGTAAAGTAAATGCCATTAATTTACTGCACTATCTTGGTACAGTTTCGCTTTCAGGTGTACATCAAAATGCGCGCACACGTTTCGGAGATCATGAAAGTGGAAAATAACCTTTTATAGTCGCGCTTCAAACGTCAACACACGGATATAATGTTGTACGGTATGCACAAGAGCAAATAACACAAGTACTTTCTTATTGGACGTGAAATCAGGTAGGTTTAAAGAGGAGCTTTTACAGATCATTCTGTATAAGTTGACTTGTGGCAAAAAAAAAGAAAAAGAGAAAGGGTTCAAGCTGAGTGTTTGGGAAAGGCTAGAAATAGTTAGAAGAGATGCGGACACCTTACTCAATGAACAAATAGATTTTCACACGTCTCCCTTACTTAATCTGGTTGTAAACAGACAGACACATTAGTTGGTTGTTGGTTTGTATGTGTCGTTTGGCATTTCTACACAATTTGTTGAAAATTAATAAGATGAAGTCTTGTATTGGTGAATGCCTATTTTTGGGTACTTAGTTAGCAAGATCTGAGGTTTCTACCCACGTTAGTTATTGTGAAAAAATCCTACATCGCGATAATGAAATTTGCACACGTTTACTTATAAGCAAATATGTTCTAACCACAAATTTTGCTGTTCTCTCTGAGACAGTCTTGATAATGCTTCGTTTAGAGGCGAAACAATTGTCGACGTTTTGTTGTCTTTTTAATCCTGCGAAAAATAGTGCTATTAAGAAATTTAAAATAAGTTTAAAGTGTTTTTTTTTTAATATTTTACTTACCATTGCTTTGTCATGGAATTTCGCCGAGTACCGCCTGGTTCCATCCAATATTTATACCCTATTATATATATGTGTGCCCGGTGACGGCAATAGGCTTGCCCCCTATTTCGTGAGACTAAAAATACTGGCAAATTGTGAGTGTGTAATGCGCCTCTGCCTACCCCTTTGGGGATTTAGGCGTGATATATGTGTGTGTGTGTGTGTGTGTGTGAAAAAGAGTCTCAAAGTTTTTAAAACATTGCATACTTCTCTGTAAACTGCGCTGTGTTGCGAATAGCATACGCTGAAGGGTTACAAATTCATAGGACTGACCTAATATGATGTCAAGTGTGATATTTTTTTTCTCCGGTGGTTTACCCGGTTATGCCTATAATAAAAATTGAAGCTAAGGTAAGTGTGTTTTTATGGATATACCGAACTTGACACATCATCCATTTACTTGTAGTGTGTTACTGGTGATTTGTGACACATTCCTTGCAGAAGGGGGAGGGCAAATGTAGCAAACTGGCCCCCTTTGTGCGGCCGAAACCTAACAGATTTGTAGATTTCGACTAAAAACTTTGTTTTCTTTCATCTGAGTTAACGGGTGTCTTTTTTAATAAGTTTGATTTATGACACCATAGCACAGGGCACAGAATAGGGAATAATAATAAATATGTTACGACAATTCACACAGCGTCATCTAGTCTCAAACTAAGCTGAGCTTGTGATATGAGTACTATAGATAAACTTAGTATGTAAGTAGAAATCTAACGGAAGATTAGATTGAGACCAGTATCGAATGACCAGTAACCCTAAACTCTTCTGCAAAACGATTGCCTTGGGCCGGACTTGAAGCGGCGACTGTTTCCTTACTAAGAGGACATTCTACCAACTGACCAAGAGTTCACTAACCCAAAACCTTGAAACTTGTGATCATATCATATCAATGTGTGACTTACCTACGGTGCGGGCGTCGATAACGTTCCTCTTTGAAAGAGAATCGTGTTTGCGGTTCCATCCATTTTGTAACCAGCTACGAACTTGCGATTTCTATTGTAATATTATTTAAGAAAGCAAACTTATAAAATACTAGGGGACTCCAGCGGCTTCGCCCGATTGACAAATTATATACACTTTACCTTCTTCGAGAACCACTCTATGCATTGATGAAAACCGCTTCAAAATCCGTTGCGTAGTTTTAAAGAACTAAGCATACATACAGACGGAAGCGACTTTGTTTTGTAATATGTAGTGATAGAGAAGTGATAGTGATGAAGTTTAAAATGTAACCTACTGTCTACTACTATTTAATTATATTTTTTAATGTCAAGGGACTTATAAGAGACATTGGTTGGCTAAACATATCAATTAGTTATACGCGCGGTGTTACTGGTCTTGGAAACGGGCCAATCTACTCTGATTGGTTACTTTCAGATTATCATACTAACTTAATGTATTTATTTGAATTGATGCCAAGAATTCGTGCCGTATTGTCTGATTCATTTCATGACCTATTTTTACCTACACGCTTCTTGGGAACAATATTTAATTTAGTTGACTATGTTATTTAAGAGACTACGTCGCAACTTGGTCGAAATGGTGTTAGTTTAATCATTGGATACACGATTTAAAACGTGGTTGTAAACCGAATGCTTTGCTGGCTACATGGTTTAAAACCAACAGTGTCCAATTTTAATGAAATATATAGTGTTTGTTTAGGTGTATTCAATACAAGGATGGTTTATAGATCTACAATGGAAGGTGGCGATGCTGTCTCAGTATGAAGTTTATTTGTGAGTTTTATTGCCAGGTTCTTTCTCTCGGTACTACCTATTGCTTTGCTAATCTGGCAATACATGTAAATATAGAAGCAATAATATTTTTTATTTTAAGTACTTACTGACGTTTGTAAGAGCCATTTGTTACCTATCCTACCTTTACAAATAAACAAATCGTTTCATTTCAGTTCAGATTTGGCTAATTTTTGTCTTAAAATATTCATTCAATTGTGCCATAAAGCTTATTATAGTATTAATGATTTCTTAGATGACAAGGCTGCCTGGTTGTAACACGAATTGCTCCTTTCTAAATAACTCTGTATTAGATTTAAGATGAAATATTTTGGAAAAAAGCCGAACTGAGTTTCTTGAGGGCTCTTCTCAGTCTCGTTGCATTTTGGAACCCTCGGTAGAGTCACACCAACTTTTGACGAATCTAAATAATTTTCTAAAAATTTCAAAGATAATAAACGTTATTTTATTTTATTTTATTTATTTCATCTATAAAATTTTAGAATTTTAAATATTAAATTGATATAATAGCAAGTTTCAGTGGAGCCTTGGTCAGTTAGCAGAACGTTCCTCCTGGAATGAGGATAGCCAAGAGTTCAAGTTCTCCAAGACTATCGTTTTTGCTATTATAAAATTTTAATAGTTCGAAGACCCTGACAGTAATGATGATTTGTCGCAATTAAAGCGAAAGGAAGGACGCTATATCTTGGCATCGAGAAAGTAAGAGTGTGACAATTTCACGGCACGAGCGCGCACGCGCTTCAAGCACTGAACTTTACGTCTGATGCGCAAGATTCGGTACTGGCAGCATATAAAACACCAATGCTATCTTTTAAAATACATGTCAAAAATTTACACAGTAGCGGACTTCAAACTACCGAAATGGGACCAAATTGAAATGGGACCACTCGGAAAGCAGTAGCTTTCAAAAGCATATCCAATATAACAACATACAGACAACAAAACTGGTTTGAGAATCTAAAGCAACTCTCTCAATACCCTGAAAGTGTGAAGTCATTTTAAAATAGAGTTGAAGTGACATGAGCGATGTTATGTTTCGACACCGGACGCATGCCCGCAGCACCGACGTACCGCACATGGGAGAGGCCGCGGTCTCGCGGAATTAGAAAAAAAAAACACACATATCACGCCTATATCCTTAAAGGGATAGGCAGAAGCGCATTACACACCCACAAGTTGCAAGTATTTTTAGTCCCACGTAATAGGGGGCAAGCCTATTGCCGTCACCGGGCACATTTATAATGGGTTAAGTCCAAAATCCAAGTCCAAAACGTAGCAGCTACTCGTATATTGTAATTTTGGAAAAAAATTGAAACCCGTTGCCTTGCGATGAAATGTTGATGAAAGGCAACAAAATCTTACGTGCTAGCCGCTATGACACAGCCAATTAAAGTCCTGGGCGTCTCGGACTATAAAAAAAAAGAAGAAAAAAGTTGGTAAAGGGCTCTAGCAACATCTCCGTAGCCCAAGTTATCCACACCTACACGTGGTGCACCTGCTGACGAACAGACGAGGTTCTGGCAAAATATCCAGAGTGTAAGTACTTACGTCATATAACCTCACCTTAGCACCAATTTTTGCCTTGACTCCATTATACTCGTAACTAGTACGGTGTCTTGCGTGGTGCTTCGCACCGCACCACGCCATAGGTATTGACCTATAACTTTTGACCCCTTAGGACTGGGTTAAATTTTTTGGCTTGCCTCCAGATCGAGGGCTATCCATAGAGGGGTGAACCATCATTGGAGCATAAGCAGTTCTCGAGAGCCTTAGCTTAGCTTAGTTCTCCCCATTTCTATATACTAATAAAGCTGAATCACAGGAACCACTGCACACTGGTTTGAATTTGAATTGTTACTTTTTCTTCTCTTCTGAATTGTTACTTTTTAATCGAATTCAATAAAAGAAAGAGGTTACTCAATTCAATCGTGTATTTTTTTTAAGTTTGTTCGCGGATAACTTCGTCGTTTATGAGTCGATTTTAATTTTTTTTTGTTGTAAATAAGACATTTCCAATTGTCCTATAAAACCTTCAAAAATTGTAAGGGTGACTAAGTGCGTTTTTTAATTTTTTGATCTAATGAGGGAGCCGAAAGCCAGTCGAGGGAACTCTTCAACCATTTACAGCAGTTACATTGTGTTTGGGTTTGATTAATTTGTATTGAAGAGAACTTTACATATCCCATGTTTAGTTTACGGTTATGGTCGGTTTTTTTTTTGTTTAAAATTATGTGTAGTATTAGAATGAAACAATTTACTAGGTATGCAATGCATGCTACTTTTGCAAATGTTGAGCGGAGCAAATTTTCTTAATTTTTTTTTATGCTCTATTTTCATGATTTCAGAGTTATGCACTCCCGGGTATGATGTCGACCAGCATGAAAAATTTGGTCAAAATCGGTCGACCCGTTTCGGAGGAGTTGGCACACAAACGATTTACACTTGTCGTCTAAGATACGCTACGCTTCGCTCCGCTCAATTAATGTAGGTTCATCAATACACATTTCACGCTTCCACCAATAGGAGCAGAAGTCAGAACAGCAATGAAATTTTTTCCAAAAATTGGACCGCGAATTTACCTATCGGTAAAGGTCTCTGTAGGTTGGTATCTGTAAAGGTCAATTACTAATTCAGCCAATATTCAGGGACATATTGTTACTTCGACCTGTTACCGAATGGGAAATGACTGTTTCGGTCGGCATTTAATCATACCAGTAGCCATATCCAGTCAGTATCGAAACGCTGTCGCTGACGTTCACTAGTTCAATAATATTTTTTCAAGTGTCCAATTTTTCAACCGACCCCAAAAAAAGGAGGAGGTTCTCAATTCGACGATGTTTTTTTTTATGTTTGTTACCTATTAAATTAAATTCTTTATTGTACAGATGTACAAAACACAAAGACAAACAATAACAATATGTACAAAGGCGTGCTTAAGCCAGTAATGGCTTTTCTCCCAGCAGACCTTAGAGGTATAGAGAAGATAGATACTACTAAAGAGAGAAGAGGAAAGTGTAAACGCGTACTTTAAATGAGAACAGGATATACGTATAAATATATTACATACAACATTACATATAATATCTATTAAATATAGAAGAAGAAAATTAAATAAATATTTTTTTCTACTTCTTCACAAGTGGTCCCGTTTTCGCCGGGCGCCACTGGACATACCCTCTGCTAGTAACCAGAGACGCCCGGCAACGGACGTTAGATCGGCCGCGGCCCTGGGCCGCGGAATTAAAAAAAAAAAAAAAAAAAAAAGTGGTCCCGTTTCTATTTAGTACTACAAGTTATCCCGACGAACTTTGTATCGCCTCAAATAAAATAAAAAAAAAAAAGGTATTTCAATATTTCATGCAAATGTATGTAAATTGAAAAACGCGACGGACGGACAGACAGACAGACAAATTGTTGTATTAAATATTATATTTGGTCCCATTTCGGTAATTTAAAGTACCGGTGGTTGTGTTAATTTTTAACGTGTTTTTTTTTGCAGTCAGTACCTGCTCGATGCGAGTCAATGCCTGGGTGATCTCGCCGAAATTGTCCTCGCACAATTTCCCGCCACTTTCCATATTGTTTACGATTGTATAACGCGCATCTTCGGTAATCCGATTATCTAACAATATGGCAACACAAAATAATGTTGTTAGAACAAATTTCTCAATTTTCTTACGCAATTATTAGTACTATACCTACTTATCTGACACACGAGAAGCGACCCGCGTGAGTTTCTTGGATTCCGGATACCTACGGCTTCGTTAGGATAGCCCCAGGGGGCCGCCGGTGGACTTTCATCATCTACCTGCCCTTATCCCAATTATTTGGGGACGGCGCAACAAGTCTTTCTCCTCTACACATTTCTGTCAGACGTCATCTCTTCAGTCACTCATTGTCATATCCTCTTTCACACATTCCATCCATCTTTTCTTTGGCCTACCTCTACTTCTTAAACCCTCTACAGTACAGTCATACTTTGCACCTTTCTAACGACCGCCGGTGGACTTTATACCTAAGAATTAGTAAGCTGAAGTGGCAGTGAGCCAGCTACGTAGCACGAAGCTCGACGCGTCGGAGCAGTCGGTTGATGGGGCAAAGGTGGCTAAGGAAAACTCATTGGAAACTCATTGGAGAGGCCTATATTCAGCAGTAGACAGTGATAGGCTGAATTGATGACGATGAAACCACACACACATATCACGCCTATATCCCCAAAGGGTTAAGCAGAGGTGCATTACACACCCACAATTTGCCAGTATTTTTAGTGCCACGTAATAGGTTATGTCCAAAATGACCGAATGAATTTAATCAAAAGTAGCATCTATATTGTAATTTTGAATTTGCGATGAAAAGTTGATGAAAGGCAACAAAATCTTACGTGCCAGCCGTTATGGCAGAGCTAAGTCCTGGGCGTCTCAGACTAAATTACTCCATTACATACATATTTATCTACTAGGGGGTCTAAGGGACCTTACTAACATCTCCAGGTCCCAATTCATCCTTACCAGCAAGCGGTGCACCTGCTAACAAACAGACAAGGCTCTGGCAAAAATTTCCAGTCCCCGGAAACGGCAATAGGCTCGCCACCTATCACTTGGGGGTTAACAAAGTGACTGGCGAAACGTGGGCGTTATAAGCGCCTCTGTCTACCCCTTTGGGGATAAAGATGTGATTTGTGTCGGTCTATAAAGGTATTAAAGATAGGTACATATATACATACATACAGAACATCACACCTCTCTCCCAGTGGGGTAGGCAGAGACCACGGATTTCCACCTGCTACGATCCTGGCATACTTCTTTCGCTTCCTCAACTTTCATTAATGTCTTCATGCATGCTCGCCGGTTACTGGTACTTTTAACCTGGCCTTTATTTAGGACATCTGCGATTTAGTCGCAGTATGTTCGCCTTAGTCGACCTTTACTAGCTTGTCCATTCACACTCGCTTCATGTATCTGTTTTGTCAATCTCCTGTCATCCATCCTCTCTACATGTCATTACTACGATAGGTACTTACATAGTAAATAGTTCTAATCGGGTACAGGCACAGGCACAGGGTAATCGCCCGGGGCCTCGCGCTTGCAGGGGCCTAGCGCAACGACCCAAGCAAAAAAAAATTATGTTGTAAATATAGTTTCTTAAGATTATTACATAACGGTAAATTAAACTAAAGTTAGTATAGGTACTATTTCCGCCGGGCGCCACAGGAAATACCTTCTGCGTGTAACCAGTGACGCCCGGCAACGGACGTTAGAGAGGCCGCGGCATTGGGCCGAGGAATTTAAAAAAAGAAAAGGTACTATTTCATTTATTCAAAGCATACTCGTACCTAATTGAACTCTTGCCACCTTAGAATTATTTTGCTTGCAATGAGTTCAAAGTCTTTACTTACCGTACAACAACCAGACCTACCTATTTTCGCATCTCCTTATTTTCAAGAAAGAGAAAGGGCCTTGCAGTAAGTCCCGGGGTTTCGGGGTACGGAGTCGGATTATGGCCTTATACGCCCCCGTATGTGCGGCCAGATTGACGGCCAACAACGTCGTGGCTTTTCTTTTTTTTTAATTCCGCTGCCCAAGGCCGCTCTCACGTCCGTTGCCGGAAGTTTCTGGTTCGCACGCAGAAGGTATTTCCAGTGGCGCCCGGTGGACTTTGACCACCTGTCTGGCCTCTTCGGGGTTTGGTCGGGATGAGAATCCCGCGTCGTTGGGGTAGGGTTTTATTCCGCGTCGGTGAGTGAATCTGGTTGCGTGGGGCTGAGGCCTGCAGCACGCGACCATTCTAGCCTGCTTCTGTAAGGACGGCGGGTGAATATCCCGCCGTCCTCAGGCCTCGATCATGGAAGTCGATGATCTTGAGCGTAGATGAGTTTGCGGCGTTCTCGCCGCTGACTTCGGAAATCGGCGGGGAGGGTTCCCTTCTCTCTCCCTCTCAACCGCCTCCTTCGCGGGCATGAGCTGCTCGCAGAAGGACGCGGTCGCGTTCCACCCACTCCCGCTGGAGACCCTGGCTTGAAGCATGGTCTTCAGCGAGAGGGTATCCACGCCCAGACCCACTACGAGGTCCCGGCGCTGACTCCCCACGCTGAGCACTCTACCAACGTGTGGAGTGCGGTGTCGTCGTCGAAAACCTCGCAGTGTTGACACCGGGGTGTGACCTCACGATGGATGCGAAACAGATAGCTACCGAAGCATCCATGCCCGGTAACGATCTGCGTCCCACGATACGTGAGGTCACCACGCTGCCTCTGCAGGCACTCGTCCATGATTGGTCTCACCGCCGCGATGATGGTGGTTCCCCACTTGGGTTGATCAAGTCGCACCCTCCATGTCTCCATGAGATCCTGGCGGAGTTAAGACCGCTGGTCCACGATTTCTGAAAACAACAACGTGGCTGTTTGTGGCGGCATAGTGACCGGATCCATCGTGAGGTCACGTTCCAGTGTCAACACTGCGAGGGGTCCAGCGAAGGCACCGCACTCCACACGCTTGGAGAGCGCTAAGAGTGGGCGAGTCAGCGCTGAGACTTTGTCATGGGTGTAGGCTTGAATGGGCTCTCAGTGGAAACCATGCTTTGAACCATGGTCTCCAGCGGGAGTAGGTGGAATGTGGCCGTGTCCTTCATCGAGCACGTCATGATCGCGAAGGAGGCGGTCGAGAGGGAGAGGGAGCGTTCCATTCCTGATGAGTTTCGAACTCGGAGGCCAGGGCGCCGCAGGCTCATCTACGATCAGCTACAGTGCTGAAGCCCCGCAGAACGCACATTTAATCACCGACGCTGGATAAAACCCGACCCCAATGATGCGGGATAAAACACCATCAAAATCCAACCCCAACCGAGGCCACATAGTTGGCCAAAGTCCGCCGGCGCCACAGGGAATACTGCCGAGTGCGTACCTGGGGCGCCCAGCAATGGACGTAGGGGTGGCGGAGGCATTGGTTTAAAAAAGGGGCCTCGCAAAGACCTGCCGCCCGGAGCCTCGCAATGGGTAAGGCCGCCGCTGGAGCTATTATTGCAAATGAGATAGGATGTTCTAACACATTGGTGGAACCTCTGTGCACCCAATGTTTACACTATAAATGCATCACGTACAACTAGGTACCAAATTACAATATTTACAAAAGATCGTGTAAAATCGTCTAAGTCTAGGAGGGATCCCAGATGCTGGCTGCGTTGCTACGTTGGATGGTGGTACTTATTCTTTGGGTTACGAAATAAACAGACTTCTGATGGTCCTGAGAAGCATCCATCAGACTTATAACGAAGTCTATAATATGAAGGCAGTGAGCGCTCAGACCCAGTGACTGGCCATGACAATCGTATTTTTTTTTAAATAAAATTGCATTGCAATCTACTGTAATTCCTATTCGACAACTATCTTACAAGTTACAAGTTACTAGTTGAGTAAAGTCCGACGCTCGGAGCGTGGGGTCGCCACGGAAGGCAATATCCTGTTTCCTGCTAACCCCTTTTTATTTTAATGCACAATTATAAAGTTATTCGCTTGATTTCGTCTGCTATGACCGTTCGCTTTGAATTTAAATTGCGTTTTAAGTCAAGGGTGGTCTGGTGCCATTGCTATAATATGATTAGGTAAATGTTATCTGCTGACTTGGACACTGAAAGCTTCTATTTACAAACCTGGTTTAATATTTTCTACAATAACAAGGTAAGTACAGTTCGCGAGGGATATGCGGAGCTTTGAATTTGTGTGAGTGCAGTGTACGTGAACGTATATGTGACCTCTCTTACACACACATGTGTTGTACACACAGCTACAAAAAGAGTTTTTACTGTACTTTTCGTGGTCTCTCACACAAACGCAAAGCTTCTCTTATCCCTCGCGAACTGTACCTAGGTATAATAGGGTAGACGCCTACAACTAAATAAATAATAGAAATGAATTTATTAATCGATGCTTCTCAGGACCAAAAGGCTGGCTATTTTTTGGCCCAAAGAATAAGTATCGCCATCCAACGTGGCAACACAACCAGCATTCTGGGAACTTTCTCAGTCGGCAATGACGCGTAGGATTTTTAAACGGTATTTTGTAATGTAAATATTTTTAGTATGTAAATTTATTAAATAAAGAATCCGAAAGTATGTACGAATATTTGTATCAATGTTATTATCCTTCTCGTATTTATTTTAAATCATCAATTGTTATTACTTGTATAACCGTATAGTTACTGATTTGGTGGTACAAAATAGTGACGTCATAGTTGAGGTTTTCATAAAAATGTCTACGAGGTAAATCATTTTGACATTTATTAAAAAGAAGCTGATTTGATTTGACAGTCATTTACCCTATTAGACAGTACTAACTATTCTCTATTCTGTGGTATACCTATACATAACTAGTGGTTTAGTGGTTCTGTGAACCGTAGACTTCGGAAGCTTTGTATAGAAATTTTATTTTTCAATTTTCTTTATTATTCTTTCATTTTTCATCCAATCCAAAAAATATCATTCACATGTTATTCATTGTAAGAAAGGAGTGTGTGTGTAAAGTTTCATGAAAATCGGTTGATAAATACGGCCGCAAACATGATCTTACAGAACCCGTAGATGTAGAGATGTAGAGATGTGTACAGACGAAAGAAATTCTCCCCAGTCTGCAAGTTGAAACGGAGCCTTCGGTCGCTTCGCTCCCTCAGTCAATAAAAGAGAAAAACCGGACATGTGCGTATCGGGCCACGCATAAGATAGGGTTCCGTAGTTACCCATGAAAACCTCTATAACTACTGAACTGACAGAGTCATACCATTCGTTATAGTTTCCTTTAAAATTCATTACATGGACTACCATTAAGGGTGCAAAGGGGCTCTACCAACATCTTTAGGGCCCCAGCGATCTCACCTGCTAGTGGCGCACCTGGTGATCAACGGACGAGGCTCGTTAATTCACGGTACCTATTAAGAGGCTTTGGTCCCTACGTGGGTACCAGGTGGTACAACAGTGTTGGTCCGGGGGGGTACCACCGTGCAGCTGTGCTAAAGCCCCCCAAGTAACCCAGCCCAGCCTGGGTTGCGTTAGGGGTTCAGCAGCTGCACCGCCGGGCCCGGGGCGATGTATGTTGCAGCAGGCATGGGACCAGTAGGGGCGAAGCAGAGTCTAATGTGGGTGGTGTGGGTCGATTCGCCAGCCAGGGAGACCCTTTGCAACGGCGTTGCCGCGGCCGCCCGCAACACAGTCATGGGGCCCGCCTGGGACCAACCACCCCAGGAGGCTGCCCCACACGTTGCGCATAATCCTGATGTGGGATCACCGCTCCAGGTGGTAACCGGTGTGGGGTAGCTTCAGCCTTGCATCAGGGGGGTTTGGGAGCCCTTCCGTCCGGTGGGTCGGCTCCGACCTAACCACACGGTCCCAGACGAAGCTAGTTCCCGCGTTTTGTCACTTACTGCTGCACCAAATGTCGCCCTGTTTTCACGCTTGTTCTTCAAACCTATAATAATGACAGTGCAACAGAAAAAATGTAAACGTTCCACAGCGGCCCCAGGAAACCTCACAACTTCACTTTTCGAGGTGGAATTCACCAACGTCCGTGGACTCCATGCGAACCTCGATGCCGTCCACCATCACCTCGAGACAGCACGGCCCGCTGTGATGTTCCTCACGGAGACACAGATACGCCGCCCTGATGACACGTCTTACCTGTGTTACCCCGGCTATGTCATCGAGGAACAATTTCGAGACAAAGCCGGGGTGTGCGTGTTCGTTAGGGCGGATGTTTGCTGCCGCCGCCGCGCCGGTTGCGCTGCCTAGAGAACCCGTGCGTCTACCGTTCCCACACAGGGGATTCTGAGACAACAAAGCTCTTCCAGTACCTCAACGAGACGGCTGATGATGCGCAGGTGCGGTTCCCGAACACTGATCTAGTGTTTCTGGGGGACTTCAGTGGCCATCATCATCATCATGCGGGTAGGGCCGCCCATGCGTTCGCTCTCTCCCACGGTCTGACCCAGATGGTATGCGGGATCACCCGGATACCAGACAGGTCAGATCATGCGCCCGCTTTGCTGGATCTACTGCTGACGAGTCGCCCAGCCCAATACAGTGTTTCGGTAGGAGCCCCATTGGGTAGTTCCGATCACTGTGTTGTTCACGCTGGCATGAAGGTGTCACCTCCTGCACGTGTTGTACAAATGTCACGACGACTATGGCACTACTCATCAGCGGATTGGGACGGTCTACGCGATTATTATGCGTCCGTCCCCTGGAGCCAGCGCTGCTTTGTAGGAAAGGCTCCTTCAGATAGCGCTTCTGCGATTGCTGGCGAGGTCAGTTTAGGGATGGAATATTACATCCCTTTCACTGATGTCGCCAGTATCTGCAGAGCCCGTCCCTGGGTCGGGCGAGATTGTGCCAAAGCTGTTCGACAAAAACTGTCGGCATATCGCGCCTATCAGGTCGTCGTCGCCGATCAGGGCCCGGGCTGTGCGCGACCCAAACGTGGGCCACCTCAAAGCCCTCACTTCCATCCCGCGGGCAGCCGTGGATACTGGCAACTGGCCAAAGCCGTGCAATCTAACTTTTGTCAGCCCTCGCTGCCACCGCTGCGATACCCAGATGGAACACTGGCTCACAAAGCCCAAGAGAAAGCGGATATGCTCGCAGACCTCTTTGCGGCTAATTCCCGGGTCGACGACCGTGGCCTGCAGCCCCCCGCCATCGCCAACTGTGGCCACACTATGCCTGACATTGTACTCAGGCAATGCGATATACGGGCAGTGCTGCGATCACTCGACACGCGGAAAGCCAGTAGTCCTGACGGCATTCCGGCGGTGGAACTACGGAAATGCGCAGCTGAGTTGTCTCCTGTACTAACTCGTCTGTACCGCCTGTCTTACTCCACAGGAATCGTGCCGGAGGTCTGGAAGGAGGCGAACGTACAACCGATTCCAAGAAAGGGGATCGGTCTGATCCAGGCAACTGTCGACCCATAGCTGTCACCTCAGTCATCTGCAAGGTGTTTGAGCTCATCATCAACAAGCAGCTCATGCGATACCTCGAAGATCACTCGCTATTAAATGATCGGCAATACGGCTTCAGGCCAAAACGATCAACGGGTGATCTTCTGGCATTCGTAACGCATGTCTGGGGTGGGGCTATAGAAAGGCACGGCGAGTCCTTGGCGATTAGCCTGGACATCGCCAAAGCCTTCGATGGAGTCTGGCATGTTTCGCTCCTTTCCAGGCTTCCGGCATATGGTCTAC